>JBBGZY010001704.1:685000-1090000 GCA_037952925.1 Lithobates clamitans | reverse complement strand
CATTTTTTTTTTGAATTTTGGCGCAGGGTTCCCCTTAATATCCATACCAGACCTGAAGGGCCTGGTATGGAATTTAGGGGGACCCCCCACGTCATTTTTTTTTAAAATCTTGGTTCGGGGTTCCCCTGTGGGGAATTCCCCTGCCGTTTTTATCAATGAACTTCTATGTGTATTGTCAGACCGGCAATGCAATAGCCGCGAGTAGTTTTAAATGGCTTCTTTCCTTTGAAATGTAATTTTGCTGTCAGACTGGGAAACATGCGCCCCTTTACAGGCATACTATAGACACCCCCCAGGTATGAAATGTAAAGGGATATTACACTTTTATTGTTTGACTTTAAGCATTATTAAAATCACTGCTCCCGAAAAAACGGTAGTTTTTAAAACTTTTTTTTGCATTGATACATGTCCCCTGGGGCAGGACCCAGGTCCCCAAACACTTTTTATGACAATAACTTGCATATAAGCCTTTAAAATTAGCACTTTTTATTATTCATGTTCGTGTCCCATAGACTTTAACGGTGTTCGCGTGTTCGAACAAACTTTTTTCCTGTTCGCATGTTCTGGTGCGAACCGAACAGGGGGGTGTTTGGCTCATCCCTAAAGAACAGGGATGTTTGCCAGTCCCAGTAATGTCTTCAGGTCTTTAGCTGTTACTCATGGGTTTTTCTTTACCTCATTGAGGACTCTGTGTTAAGCATTGAGAGTCATTCTGGCTGGGCACCCACTACTAGGAAGAGTAGCCACAATAATGAGAGGCATTTTCAACAAAGAATGGATGTCTGTGGATAGATCTTGTTGAGCAACATTGGGACCCAGTACCATTGTCAATTTCCTCCAACAATGCAAATCAGTTTGAATATTAGCTAAGAAAGGTTGAAAGCATTGAAGAGGTTCTAACATTAAAATAAATATTGGAAGGTATAAAGGGCATTATTATTGAGTGCTATAAGAAAAGAAAAAATTGAGAGAATAGGTCTTATTCTTGCTAACTGCCACCTGTGAAGTAGAGTAAAGGGTGGATACCAAGGTCATCATATAGGGAACCAGGGCTAGGTAAAAGTGGACTGCAGAAATTGCTAGTCCACGCCGTCAAAGGCCTTCTCTACATTTGTTGATAGGAGCATCAGTAAAGAAGTTCCTGATTGGGTAGAATAGATCAGATCTATTATAGCCCTAGTAGTATTGCCATGAGCCTCTTTTGGGGTATGAACCCAACCTGGTCAGTGTGGACAATGTAAAGAATATGAGGAAGGAGTCTATTTGCTAACAATTTGGGAAAGAGTTTGAGATTTACATTCGAGAAGGTAATTTGCTTATAGCTGCATATGAGTCTAGTTTTTAACCTGTTTGGGATAATAGTGATATGAATTTTAAGTGTGTCAGCTGGCATTTGATGCCCTTGAGTCGCAGTGGGACCCAAAGCAAACGTTCATGCAGTAAGAAAACACAGGGCAAACAATGCGTAGTTCTGGCTCATGTCTAACTAGCAGGGCAAAGCCTTGGTCTTGCAGAGATGCAGCAGTCCACTTAATCCCTAAAGAGGAATACATTGTACCTGGCCAGGTGCTCAGAGATAAACAAATGACATGTAGTTGCTGAGCCAAGTTGGCAGAGTTGGGAACCTGGATGGCTTCCACTTCAAGACAAAAAAAGTCCCTGCAATTGAGCCAGCATATGAAGCGTAAAGGTGCTGTCCACTTTGCAAACTTGTAGGTAGAAAGGGTTACCCTTACCTGTATGTTGCCCACCCGCTAAACGTATCAAGTCTTCCATCTGAGGAGTATGCCTTGTAAGATCTTTAAGGGTGTGGTTCTGTGCACAATCTATCAAGAGCAATCTATCAAGAGAGAGGGTAAAAAAGGGGAGGGGTATGCCTGTATATCAAAAATGATGTACAAGTGAATGTGAGAGATGACATCACTAAGGGAGCAAGGGAGGAGGTGGAATCCTTATGGGTAGAGCTACAAAGGGAGGAAACAAAGGGGAAAGTAATACTGGGGGTATGCTATAGGCCCCTAACCAGAGGGAGGGGGCAGAGATGGACCTCCTATCACAATTTGGATTAGCGGTAAGAATGGGAAGTGTCATTATATTGGGGGATTTTATTTATCCAGATATAGACCGGGTGGAAGGAACCGCACATTCATCTAAGGCTCACCAGTTCCTAAATGTCTTGCAGGACAATTTCATGGGTCAGATGGTAAATGCACCAACTAGACCTACTGATTACCAACAATACAGACCTGATCATGGATGTAGAAATATGGGGCAATTTAGGAAACAGCGATCAATTTGTTTTAGTATAAATCACACAAATAAGAAACATAAGGGGAATACAAAGACACTGAATTTCAAAAGAGCCAACTTCCCTAAACTACGATCCTTGCTAGAAGATAATAATTGGGATAAAATCTTAGGAACAAAGAACATGGAGGAAAAATGGGTATGCTTTAAGAGCATATTAAATAAGGACATTAGCCAGTGCATCCCAACGGGAAATAAATTTAAAAGAGCTAAAAAAAGTCCTGGGTGGCTTAACTCCAATGTAAAAATACATATAAAAGCAAAGGAGAAGGCCTTCAAAAAATACAAGGCTGAGGGAGAATCATCAGCATTCCAACTTTACAAAGAATGCAACAAGAAATGTAAGGGTGCAATCAGGGCCTCTAAGATAGAAAACCAAAGGCACATAGAGGAGAGTAAAAAAATCCCAAGAAATTCTTTAACCACTTCAGCCTCGGAAGAATTTACCCCCTTCCTGACCAGAGCACTTTTTGTGATTCGGCACTGCGTCGCTTTAACTGACAATTTCACGGTCGTGCAACGTGGCTCTCAAACAAAATTGACGTTCTTTTTTTTCCCACAAATAGAGCTTTCTTTTGGTGGTATTTGATCACCCCTGCAGTTTTTATTTTTTGCGCTATAAACAAAAATAGAGCGACAATTTTCAAAAGAACGCATTATTTTTTACTTTTTGCTTTAATAAATATCCCCCAAAAATATATAAAAAAACTATTTTTTTCCTCAGTTTAGGCCGATATGTATTCTTCTACTTATTTTTGGTAAAAAAAAAATCACAATAAGTGATTATTGATCGGTTTGCGCAAAAGTTATAACGTTTAAAAAATAGGGGATAGTTTTATGGCATTTTTAATAATCATTTTTTTTTTTTAAATGGCGGCGATCAGCGATTTTTATCGTGACTGCAACATTATGGTGGACACATAGGACATTTTTTACACATTTTTGGGACCATTGTCATTTATACAGCGATCAGTGCTAAAAAAAAAATGCACTGATTACTGTATAAATTACATTGGCATTGAAGGGGTTAACCACTAGGAGGCGGGGTTAAGTCTGTCGTAAGGAATGTTTCTAACTGTCAGGGGGATGGGCTGTGTGTGTGACATCACTGTTCTCTGCTCCGATGACAGGGAGCAGAGAACAGTGACACTGTCACTAGGCAGAACGGGGAGATGCTTGTTTACATTAGCATCTCCCCCTTCCTCCTCCCCGTGAGGTGAGAGCGGTAACCTCTTGCGAATAAGCGCACTTTACTCCTGCAGATGGTACAGGGGGTGAAGGGCACAAAGAGGCACGAGTCACCAGCAGGCTGGGCAGGTCTTGCGTGAAGGTCACCGGCAGGGAGAGAGCTGTGCATGACTGGAAGATGCTGAAGCTCAGAAAGAAGGATAAACAGCTGATCCAACAACAGGCTGGGGGTCAAACACCATTGACTAGTAAGAGTCCCTAGATAGGCAAAACAGTCTAGTGCAAGGACTGTCAGCAGGTCTGTCAGCAGGCTGATGACTAGTACTGAAGATTGATAGCAAAAAGTCTGTAGGCAGGCCGAGGGTCAAACACAGGTGACTGGAAGCAAAGTCTGTGAGCAAGCCAGGGGTCGAGCACTGAAGACAATAGCAAAGTCCAGGAGCAGGCTGAGGGTCAATCACTGGAGACAGGAAGCAATATCCGTAGACAGGCCAAGGGTGAAACACAGTAAGCAAGTGGAGAAGTCCGAGAGGCAAGCCGGGGGTCAGATGCAGGTAGAGATCAGAGCAGGTCAAGGTCAATCTGGGTCACAACAGGTAATCAAGAATCAGGATACAAAGCAGGAACACACAGGGAGCTGAAAGACAAACCAGCAATCTGGCCATGGCACAGAGTGGCTTTTATAGGCCAGTGGGAGGCTCATGTTGTGCGCGCTATTGCGTACGCGCATTAGCCGTTTCGCTGAATTGCACACAAACATTAGCCGTTTAGCCGAAATGCGCACGCGCATTAGCCGTTTCGCTGTATTGTGCCCAGGGATGCGTCGGAGTGCCGCTCTACCAGGCATGTGTGAAGGAAGGCAGCGATATTGGCGAGACTGGTACTTGCCTCTTTCCTGACAACGTGCCCTTCTGCCGCAGTATATCTGCGTGAGGCGGTCGGCAAGCGGTTAAGTACATAAATAGTAAGAAAGGGAGGTGAGATCATATTGGTCCCTTAAAGAATGATGAAGGGAATCTAAGAATGGAGAGATGGCAAAAAGTATTGAATTTATTCTTCTCCTCAGTCTTCACGAGGAAATCGGGGGGCTTCTGTAACCAAAACTGAAATGTTTATCCTCATGGCATGTCACAGGAAGCACTCTTATGGCTAACAGAGGACAGAATTAAAAATAGACTTGAAAAACTTAACATTAATAAGTCACCGGTACCAGATGGCTTGCATCCGAGGGTCCTTAAGGAACTCAGTCAAGTAATTACCCGACAATTGTTCCTAATTTTTACAAACAGTCTACTGACTGAAATGGTACCAGCTGATTGCAGAAAAGCCAATGTAGCACCAATATTTAAAAAAGGGGCAAGATACTTTCCTGGGAATTACAGACCAGTTAGCCTAACATCAATTGTATGCAAGCTCTTGGAGGGAATGATAAGGGACTATATACAAGATTTCAGTAATGACAACGGTTACTGACATTAGCCGTAATCAGCATGGATGCATAAAAAAATCGTTCTTGCCAAACAAATCTATTAACCTTCTATGAGGAGGTGAGCTTCCATGTAGATAAAGGAAGACCCATAGATATGGTTTATCTGGATTTTGCGAAAGCATTTGATACAGTTCCCCATAAACATTTTACTGTACAAAGTGAAGTCCATTGGCATGGACCATAGGGTAAGTACATGGATTGAAAACTGGCTACAGGGGCGAGTTCAGAGGGTAGTGATAAATGGGGAGTACTCGGAATGGTCCAGGATGGAAAGTGGGGTCCCCCAGGGTTATGTCCTGGGACCAATCCTATTTAATTTATTCATAAACGACCTGGAGGATGGGATAAACAGCTCAATCTCTGTATTTGCGGACAATACTAAGCTAAGCAGGGCAATAACTTCTCCACAAGATGTGGAAACTTTGAAAGAAGATCTGAACAAATTAATGGAGTGGGCAACTACATGGCAAATGAGGTTTAATGTAGAAAAATGTAAAATAACGCATTTCGGCGGCAAAAATATGAATGCAATCTACTTACTGGGGGAGAACCTCTGGGGGGATCTAGGATGGAAAAGGACCTGGGGGTCCTAGAAGATGACAGGCTCAGCAATGGCATGCAATGCCAAGCTGCTGCAAGCAACGCAAACAGAATATTGGCATGCATTTAAAAAGGGGACTAACTCAAGAGATAAAGCGATAATTCTCCCACTCTACAAGACACTAGTCTGGCCGCATCTGGAGTATGCTGTCCAGTTCTGGGCACCAGACCTCAGGAAGGATGTGCTGGAACTGGAGAGAGTCCAGAGAAGGGCAACAACATGAATAAAGGGACTGGAGGACCTTAGTTATGAGGAAAGGTAACGAGCACTGAACTTATTCTCTCTGGAGAAAACACGCTTGAGAGGGAATATGATTTCAATGTACAAATACCGTACTGGTGACCCCACAATAGGGATAAAGCTTTTCCGTTAAAGGAAATTTAATAAGACAGGCGGCCATTCACTAAAATTAGAAGAAAAGCAGTTTGACCTTAAACTGCGTAGAGGGTTCTTTACTGTAAGAGCGGTTAAGATGTAGAATTCTCTTCCACAGGTAGTGGTTTCAGTGGGGAGCATCGATAAGTTCAAATAACTATTAGATAGGCACCTGAACGACCACAACATAAAGGGATAAACAATGTAATACTGACATAAAATCACACACATAGGTTGGACTTAATGGACTTGTTTTTTTTTCAACCTCGCCTACTATGTAAAAAACGATGTAAGAGCAAGTACATGTCCACACAACTAAAATGTATGGTCTCATCCACAGTCAAGGTTGTGCGCACATCCATTCATGTCCAAGCACTTGTGTGCATTAATGTGCACTTCTGACACTGGCTTTTGTCACCCAGAGCCATATTTAAATTGCACAGCACAAATAAAAATCATTTTTGAGTGATTATCAGCTCTTGTGATTTGTGACCAGATCTGCATCCTGCTACCCTGTGTTTCACCCAGCTTGCCTTCTGACTTTGCTCTATTCAGATCTTCTTTTGCTGACCTAATTTAGTGTCTTGACTTCATCGTCTGCCTGTTGTTTTGGTACTGCCGCTTACCGGATATTGACTTTGGCCTGACTTCTGACCCTGCACTAGGTATGAACTTCGAGTTCGAGTCGAACTCATGTTCGACTCGAACATCGGCTGTTCGCCAGTTCGCCGAACAGCGAACAATTTGGGGTGTTTGCGGCAAATTCGAAAGCCGCGGAACACCCTTTAAAATATATTATATGCATGGTATTGTCATAAAAAGTGTTTGGGGACCTGGGTCCTGCCACAGGGGACATGTATCAATGCAAAAAAAAGTTTTAAAAATGGCCGTTTTTTCGGGAGCAGTGATTTTAATAATGCTTAAAGTCAAACAATAAAAGTGTAATATTCCTTTAAATTTCGTACCTGGGGGGTGTCTATAGTATGCCTGTAAAGGGGCGCATGTTTCCCGTGTTTAGAACAGTCTGACAGCAAAATGACATTCCAAAGGAAAAAAAGTCATTTAAAACTACTCTCGGCTATTAATGAATTGCCGGTCCGACAATACACATAAAAGTTCATTGATAAAAACTGCATGGGATTTCCCTTCAGGTCTGGTATGGATATTAAGGAAAGCCCCGTGGCAAAATTAAAAAAAAAAAAGACGTAGGGGTCCCACTCAAAATTCATACCAGACCCTTCAGGTCTGGTATGGATTTTAAGGGGAACCTGGCACCAAAATTAAAAAAAAAATTGTCGTGAGGTCCCCCCAAAAATCCATATCAGACCCTTATCCGAGCATGCAACCTGGCAGGCCGCAGGAAAAGAGGGGGACGAGAGAGTGCACCCCCTCCTGAACCATACCAGGCCACATGCCGTCAACATTGGGAGGGTGCTTTGGGGTAGCCCCCCAAAACACCTTGTCCCCATGTTGATGAGGACAAGGACCTCATCCCCACAACCCTTGCCCGGTGGTTTTGGGGGTCTGCAGGTGGGGGGCTTATCAGAATCTGGAAGCCCCCTTTAACAAGGGGACCCCCAGATCCCAGCCCCCCCCTGTGGGAAATGGTAAGGGGGTACCCCTACCATTTCCCAAAAAAACATCAAAAATGTTAAAAATGGCAAGAGACAGTTTTTGACAATTCCTTTATTTAAAGTTTTCTTTTTTCCATCGGCCGTTGGAAAACGGACGTTTTTAAAAAAATTTTTGCATTGATACATGTGCCCTGGGGCAGGACCCAGTCCCCAAACCCTTTTTAGGACAATACCATGCAAATTAGCCTTTAAAATGAGCACTTTTGATTTTGAACGTTCGAGTTCCATAGACTTCAATGGGGTTCTAACGTTCGTGCAAAGTTTTGACCTGTTTGCAAGTTCTGATGCAAACCGAACCGGGTGGTGTTCGGCTCATCCCTACCCTGCACCTGTCTTCCATTTTAGAACATCTGCTCCCCGACTGTTGCTGACTCTGGCTCGTCTTGACTACGATTTTGCTTCTTGCTCCTGCAGATAGTATGTGAAGAGGAGCTTGATTGAGAGGAGGCTGTAGAGACACATTCACTGTGCTGTGCTGTGAAGTGTGGAGCAGTGCCATCTTGTCTGAGCTCAAAGCAGAGCATGGCTGAGTCAGCCGTCAGAAAGCAGTGAATGTCCACGGTACCTGGTGTGTGGCTGGTGTCCTTTGAATTCCACCCCTTGGGTATGAAAAGCAATGGGGAGAGGCGCATGCGCGGCGGCACCTAAAATTGACGCATAGTTCGGGAGCTCCGTCCCGCCTCAGCAGACCGGGCCTCCACAGCGGCACTTCGACCAGCGATCGAAGCCTGGATTGCTTCCCCACAGCCACCGGAAGCCCTGGGGACATCCCCGATGTACGCCGGAGCAGTAAGGAGGAACCTGAAGCCCGCATTTGAAGCCGTCTTGCCGCAGGCTGAGACAACCAAGATGGCGGCCGCTCCTCACCACTCTTCACCCACAAACCATTCCGTTGCACAGCACGCAGCTTCCCCCTCCTTGCTACAGTTAGATTTCTCAGCAGGCAACCCAGCCTCTCCAGCATCCAGTGTGTCCCTCTTAGACCACCCCCTGGCAGGCCTGGAGCTCTCCCCAATGGATGCCGGCCCTCCCCAGACACACCAGCTTATACAACACCGGGGATTCAGGCCTGTTCCAGCCGGTCTCTGTGGCAGAACTGTTCACCAAATTTGCGGAAATGCTTGACAGAGGCCCACACAATATAGCTCACAAAATAACGATTGATATTATAGCGGACCTTCAGAATATAGGTGGCCGCATGGAAATCATTGAAACCAACTTGAAGTCCACAATTTCAAGAACAAATCAAAACACTGCATGCATACGGACCCTGCAGGAGCAACTAGAGACTGCCAATGCTAAAATTGATGACCTCGAAAACAGAAATCGGAGGTACAACTTTAGAGTCAGGGGGCTCCCTGAATCCTACAAGGACATCCCTGAAACCATAAAATCCTTTATTAAGGAATTACTCCCAGACATACCGCAGCACAGACTCGAGCTGGATCGGGCCCACAGAGCTCTCAGACCTCCTAGGGCAGACGGACTCCCCCGTGATATCGTGGTGAAACCACACTTCTTCTCTATCAAGGAGGAGGTGATGAGGAAATCAAGAGCCATGCCTAAAATAGTGTTCCATGGTCATCTTCTGCAAATATTGGTGACTTATCCCCTTCCACTATCCAGAAAAGGAGGGCCCTGAAGCCATTACTTCAAATCCTGATGGACAAGGAAATTAAGTACTGGTGGCTCTTTCCATTCCAACTTAAACTACTCTACCAAGGACAGACATACACTTTTGGATCCCTGCAGGAAGGTGAAAGGCTTTTTCTGCAACTGGGCCTCATCAGTCAAGATTCGAACGCCCGTCAATCAGGACTTCAGTCTAATTCAGCAAAGAGACATCTGCCTACTAGTCCCCTGAATCCGGTTTGGGAAAAAACCAGATCCAAGAAATCCAAAGAAACCATTCCTCCCTGATTCTCATACCACATTTTTCCAGGGAACTCAATTCCTTTGCCCCTTTTTGTTTTCAGATGCCGGCTGAGAGGACTAGCCTCCCCACTTGTGATCCCCGAGATGAGCATCACGTTTGGATACCCTCGCGCCTCTGCCGAGGCGGTCTCAGGAAGCACAAAACCCAGGGGAGACACTGACCCAGGTTTTTCTCAGCCTGGTGGCTCGGGGCTGCTCCATTTTGATTTCTGAATGAGGCTGGTGGGAAGGTGGGGGAATTAACCCGCCACGCTTGACTAGCCATGGGGAATTATTATACTAACTATTCTGCCTTAGGGTATCAATCCCGACGTGAATCTTCCCCACTAGTCGGGTCTGGCTCCCCCAACTCTCCACCCTTTGCCCTTAGTCCCTGTTCAACCTTATGGATCCAGGTTCTTACTTACCTTTCTGATAACTGGTTATATGCTGCATAAATATTCTGTTGACTGTTGCACTTTTACCCCCAAGCTTTACTTGACCTATAAGCATGTCATACAGGAGGGTACATTGTAAATGCCGGGCCCAGTGCCTTTATGCTGTCAATTAACAACCTTTTAAGGAGGCCACTCTGCTGGGGTGGTGTTCATGCACCCCTTCCTGTCTAGTGGAACAGGTGTTTTACCCTCCCCTGGACAGGACCAGTCACTGCCTCCTGGAGGGATCTCAGTGTGACTCACACCTTTTGATGGAGGATTCTGTCCCCTCCAATCTATGGGAGACTCTCTTGTCCTCCGTCTTTCTTCTATGTCTTTCCTTTTCCCCTCTCCAGAAAAGTTTTAATGTATATCTTACCGTAGCAGTCGACTGGGGGGTGTACCCCAGACACCAACTGGAAACCTCGTTCCTCTTCACCAGTCATGTGGGATGCCTTGGAACCCGTGGACACCAGATGGTAAGTGCCGTAGGTTGCCAGCTTTGCTTCCGCCTCTACTCGATGGAAAATGACCCACCAGTAAATGCACCCCCCCTTAAAATAGTATCCCATAATGCCCAAGGATTGAACTCCCTGGCTAAAAGACGCAAAGTCTTCCAATACTTACATAACCAAAAGGTGGACATTGTCCTCCTGCAGGAAACACACTTTCCCAGACACTTCTGCCCTTCCTTTATCCACTCCAAATTCCCCTTCTTCACATTGGCCAATGCTGAGGATAAAACAAAGGGGGTGGGTATTTTCATATCCAAAAGATGCAAATTTACCCTCAAATCTTAACTCAGAGACCCTGACGGGCGCTACATCCTCATAGTGGGAGAATTAGACAACCAACTATATTCTCTAATTTCGTACTATGCCCCTAATAGAGGCCAACTAGCCTTCTTTCAACAACTATTCCGAACTCTTACTCCTCTACTAGAGGGCACAGTGATCTATGGGGGCGATTCTAATTCCGCTTTTGACCAGGGACTAGACAAGTCACGACCCCCTGGCAAACACCTCACCAGACCCACCAAACAGAGTCTACGCATAGCCAAACTAATCTTCCAGCATGGACTTGTTGATATATGGAGGGAAGTAAACCCCACACTGCGAGACTTCACACATTTTTCTAATCCACATGGATCCTTCGCGAAAATAGACTACATCCTCATCCCTTCAGCCACAATTCCACTAATGAACAAGGCACATATCAAAGATGTAGTCTGGTCGGACCACTCAATGGTATTCCTTTTAATTCAGCGCCCGAGAGGCCATAAACCCGACAGCCGTTGGAGGCTTAACGAGTCCATCCTGAGTGACCCGATCAGAACAAAAGAAAATGAAACTAGTATCTGCAACTATTTCCTCACTAACGATATACCTGAAACTAGCCCCTCTTGCCTCTGGGTGGCTCATAAGGCTGTAATAAGAGGTCATCTGATTCAAATAGCTTCTCAGATCAATAAAGCCAACAAAGCTGACATAGAGAAGTTAGATAAGGACTATACAGCCTTAATTAAAAAACCCAAAGCTGACCCAAGAGTTGTCCCCACCACTAAGCTGGATGCAGCTTGTACGGCATTAAATCTAGCCCTGACTACAAAGGCTGAAAAATGGCTGCGGTGGAATAGGTCCAGATTCTATTGCAATGGTGATAGAGTCGGCTCTATGCTTGCAGGCAGGTTATCTCCGAATTTAGATCCCCAGCCCTTCCTAAAATCAGGATGCAAGGAGGTTCTATGTCCCAAAACCCTCAACATATTATGGGGGGAATTCCTATCCTTTTATAAATCTCTATACAGTAGTGAGAATAAAAAAAATAAAAAAAGATACCAGCTCGGTTAGCAACTACAGACCAATATCTCTCAATAATGATCTGAAGATCCTGACTAAAATCCTTGCAGACCGCCTAGCCTCTTTCATTAGCCTATACATTCACAAAGACCAAGTGGGATTCATACCAGGGAGACAGGGCCCTGACCAAACTCGACGAGCAATTGATATAATATCCCTTCTCAATGCCAACTGGGATGGGGGCTCTTCCAGACAGGGATGTTTACTCTCTCTGGACCTCCAAAAAGCATTTTATGCTGTCCAATGGCCATACATCTTCAACACTCTTCAAAGATGGGAATTTGGGAATTCATTTCTCAATGTCATGCATGCCCTGTATTCAACTCCCTCGGCCCAGGTGCGTCTGCAGGGATTTTACTAGCAATCTTTTCCCATATCTAGAGGCACAAGACAGGGTTGCCCACTCTCCCCGTTGATTTTTGCCGTAGCGATCGCATCCTTGGCAATAGCCATCAGAAACAATCTGAACATTCAAGGCATTCAATGTGGCTCCAGGTGTCATAAATGTGCATTATTTGTGGATGATATCTTATTATTTGTCTCTTCCCCACTGACATTACTTCCCAACCTGTGTCATCTCCTGGATGAATTTGGGATGGCCTCGGGCCACAGGGTTAACTACAATAAATCTCAGGCACTTAATATTAACATCCCAGACTCTCTCCTTGCCAGGCTCGGGGACAACTTCCGGTTCTCCTGGAGTGACTCCACCATTACATACTTGGGTATCAAACTGACGTCCAGGATTGAACTACTACATCAAGCTAATTACCCACTTCTTTATAAAAAACTGGAGGAGGACCTCTCCCGGTGGTCCCGGCTGTCCGGGCAGAATCAACACGATTAAGATGACCCTACTCCCCGTATCCTCTACTATTTCAGAGCACTCCCGATACCTGTTGACAAAATTTGCCTAAAACGATTCCAAGCCAAAATAATCAAATACATTTGGGGCAAAGGGGGACACAGATTTCCCAAAGCAGTCCTCTACAGATCTAGGGCTGAAGGGGGCCTGGGACTTCCAAATCTGCTTTGGTACCTTCAAGCTGCACACCTAGCTCAGATATCGGTGGTGTACTCACGTTGGGAACAACCTGACTGGACTCACATAGAGAGGCAGGCGGTCCCCCTTCATACTCTAGACTACCTCCTCTGGAGCCCTAGGACACTCAGACCCCCCATACTTTCTCCAACTCTCTCACACTCTTTCGTACTATGGGATAGATTATGATGCAACAGCCAACTGACCTCCCCTACGGAACTGCTGCAACACTTATTTCACAATCCTGAATTCTCCCCGGGCCTCCACATATCAGCATTTAAATGGTGGATCGATAAAGGGCTTTATAGAATAGGACACTTCCTTAGACCTCTCGGTCCACTTTCTAAAGCATTTTGTGTTAGTAAACTGGATATGCCTGTCTCTGAATCCTTCAGGTTCTCTCAAATTTCAAGCTTCTTACGCAAAAAGTGTAATACACTCCCGAACAGGCCCCAAATAACTCCCTATGAAATATGGTGTGGTCAGGCCAGCGAGCAGAGGTGGGGCATCTCGGTGATCTATAAAGCTCTATCTTCCATGCAGTCCAAGACACCTTACATGCAGGCTTGGGAAGAGGATCTGTCCCAACACTGGAACCTGGAAACATGGCACAGGAACTTTTTCCAATCTTACAAAGGCATTCTCAACTCCAGCCTCACAGAAGCTAGTTTAAAAGTTCTGACTAGATGGTATCTAGTCCCCTCAAAACTAGCTAGATTCTACCCATCGGTATCTCCCCTCTGTTTTCGGGGATGTGGCCTTAAGGGAGATATGCTCCATATATGGTGGACCTGCCCCAGAATTCGACGATTCTGGCACAAGATCTTTTCTTGGATAAGCAAGGTTGCCACAACACCTGTCCAAATGTCCCCCCTCGTAGCACTCTTCAACTTCCCAGTGAAAGAGGCATCCAGGATCACACAATGCCTCATTTTCTTTATTATCTTAGGAGCCAAGCTCACCCTGGCCAAGGCCTGGAAAAAAGCATCGGTTTCCACAATCCTAGCCAAAGGAAAGATCTCATGGATTATGAACCAGGGGAAGATGGCAGGTGTGCTCCTGGATCGCTCGGCCAAATTTGAACAAATTTGGAAACCATGGGCAACCTTCATAGGGGTTAACTTTAGATTTTTTCTCCTGGGTGTCACCCACCGGCTATCCCCTCCCCAGTCGACTCACACTCAGCTTCTCTAATTTTTGTCTCTTCCCTTCCTGACTCCCCCTCTCTCTTCTTTTCTTTCTTTCTTTTCTCTAACTCATTTCTTACGGTTAATCTTGGGCTTCGGCCATTACTCAAATGAACACTGCCTAAATCAGGGTCGGGAGTCACCCTGATTCTGGTCTCGACTTTAGCCTAGAGTCTTGCAAACATTGGGGTGACCCAAGTTCCTGCTATGTGTTCCACTTGCTCTCACAAGTTTTTACTTGGATGACACTATTAGACAGGTCTTGAAGTTGCTCTTTAGTTCAAGAGTCATTAGACCAGCTTATTCACCTATTATTTTGAGACTAGTTTTAATAACCTATAGTGTTCTCATTTCCTTTCTACATGACAAGTCAATACTTTTAATCTCTCTGATGAGGGGGTGTTGGGGGGCGGGAAGCCTCGCCACAGCATGTTCCCAACCGGGGTGGCGGGGCCTTCCCCCCTTATGCCCCTTTTGATATCTGTAGCAACCAAGTCAATAGTTGCCACCCGGCAACTCTGATCAAATCAGAGGTTGACAGGTCTTGTCTATTTTTTGATTACCTGTTTTGTACAACTCACCTTGATTACATTGTTCTCCATGAGACTGTGTTGGTCATCTCAAGACTACTGATTCCAGTTGTATCAATACCGTGTATTGTATTATTTGCATTCTTTTTAAAAAAAATAAAAATATGTTGAAACGAAAAGCAATGGGTCTGCTTGTCTGTGGCTATGCTGAAAAGAGTCCATGGTGGTGCAGAGCTTCAGTAACTACTCCGTTCAATCTTCTGGCCACACATCTGCATACTAAACTTTTGAATAAGTATGAACTGCATTAAACAAAAGGTACTGGTACTTTAATTTTACAATACACCACCTGCAATTTATGTTTGAAATAAAGTACCAAAAAAAAGGTCCTTATATTCAAAATAATAAAGTGATAAAAAGTCAGCAAAAGTGCTAGGCAAACCAATCCAGCCAACACCCACCAGAAAAGATAGTCAAACTCCTTACCCTGTAATATGACCCCTATATTACAAGGAGGTCAAAAAGGGTTTGTTGTTGTACCACCATTTCACAGTCATTCCTGATCTAGACCCACTCAGATGTCTTTCCCAGGACTTGCCAAATATGCTGCAGAAATCTCCCTCCATGAAGTCTGGCTGCATCCATTTTAACTGTGGGCAGCTGAAGCTGCTGCCTGTTCACTTCCGGGACTTACACAGAGGCACACCTCCAGCCCTGCAGCTCTCATTGGCCCTCTTAGGACTCATCCCCCCTCCCTTCCTGGCAAACTCTCACGAGAGTGAGAGAGAGAGAGAGCTGTGCATGGTTTCATAAGCCCATACTAATGACCAGACAAGAAAGAGGAAGTGGGCTGTATAAGGTATTTACTGGCAGAAAAAAATGTTTTACTATCGAAAGTTAAAACATTAAAAGGGCAGAACATTTAATAGATAGAAAGATGAAAAAATGACTAGAGGTCCACTTTAACCATTTGACCTCCGGAAGATTTACCCCCCCTTCATGACCAGGCTATTTTTTTTTGCAATACAACACTGCGTCACTTTAACTGACAATTGGGTGGTCGTGCCGCACTGTACCCAAATACATTTTTTTAATAGAGCTTCCTTTTGGTGGTATTTGATCACATCTGCATTTTACATTTTTGCGCTATAAACAAATAAGGACTGGCAATTTTGAAAAAAATATATCTATATTTTTTACTTTCTGCTATAAAACATACCCAATAAAAAAAAAGTTAAAAAAATCAAATTTCTTCATCAATTTAGGCCATCATGTATTCTGCTACATATTGTGGTTAAAAAATCCCAATAAGAATATATTGATAGGTTTGCGCAAAAGTTATAGCGTCTACAAACTATGGGATATTTTTATTTATTTTATTTTTTTACTAGTAATGGCGGCGATCAGCGACTTATAGCAGGACTGCAATATTGTGGCGGACAAATCGGACAAAAGTGACACTTTTTGGGGACCAGTGACACTAATACAGTGATCAGTGCTAAAAAATATGTACTGTCACTGTACTAATGACACTGGCTGTGAAGGGGTTAACATCAGGTGCGATCAAAGGGTTAGCTGTGTGCCTAGCCTGTGCTTTCTCACTGTGTGGGAGGTGCGCATTTTACATTTTTGCGCTGTAAACAAATAAAGACCGACAATTTTGAAAAAAAAAATTTTTTTACTTTCTTTCATAAAACATACCCAATAAAAAAGTAAAAAAAAAAAAATGAGTTTCTTTATCAATTTAGAGCATCATGTATTCTGCTACATATTTTTGGTTAAAAAAAATCCCAAAAAGCGTATATTGATTGGTTTGCTCAAAAGTTATAGCATCTACAAACTAAGGGATATTTTTATTTATTTTATTTTTTTACTAGTAATGGCGGTGACTTATGGCAGGACTGCAATATTGTGGCGGACAAATCGGACAAAAGTGACACTTTTTGGGGACCAGTGACACCAAAACAGTGATCAGTGCTAAAAAATATGTACTGTCACTGTACTAATGACACTGGCTGGGAAGGGGTTAACATCAGGGGCGATCAAAGGTTAGCTGTGTGCCTAGCCTGTGCTTTCTCGCTGTGTGGGAGGTGCTTTAACTAGGGGAAGGCATTAATCCATGTTCCTGCTTTGAAGGAACACAGGGTCAATACTTCCCTTCTGACAGAACAGCAATCTACCTTGTTTACCAGATTGTCGTTCTGCCTGTGTACTGTCTAATCGGCAGGTTCTGGGAGACATCGAGTGGGTGGGTACCGTGGACCCACCTCTGGGCTCCCACTGTGTGTGATCACAGTGGGCCATCGTTGTCGCACGCCCCAGACCTGGAAGTGTCAGTTTACGTACTTGGTACGTGATCTGACACAGAGCATCCGTCCTGACGCAGTATATGTACAATGGGCAGTCCGCAAGTGGTTAAAGGGATATTACCTATGTTTGATGTTTGTGAACACTGAGGATAGCGCTTTACATATATGGTTTTTAGAGTAATAATAATATCTGTATGTGGGTATTTATGTTGGTAACTTTCCGTTTACATTTTATTTAATGCTGAGTTGTAATTTGTTGTGATTTATAACTAATTTTCAAACATTGTGGGTAGGTTTTGTGCTTATTAGCGCAGAGTTTTTTTTCTATTTTTAATGAACTGCATTGTCTGTATGATAGTGGGCAGCTTGTGTATAACTAAGACAGAAGGTCTCATCTCTACTATTAGGAGTGGGCAGTGGGGGTTAAGGTCTTTTTGCTACATACACAGTTGTGTGTTTAATTTGTTCTATCTTGCAGTCCATGTCATGGGCATCAAAAAGTGCTCCTGCTGTCTGGAAGAGATAAATACAGTATGCGCTGAACTTATTGAATAAATATGTGGAGCACACCACGCAATACCTTTAAGTAAGATCTGTTTGAACATGTACCCTTATTATATGTACCCTTATTAAATGTATGCTATTAATCATTTTTGACTTCACTATCATCACTCTGAAATATAAACAAAAAAATTGTAATTTACAAAAAAAACAAAATAAAACATAGGGCGTCTATATCCAGAGAAGATTACAAATGTTTGCAATACCTTATATCACCAACAATAAAGTGAAAGCATACATTCATAAGCACAGCTGGCTGTTCATCCCTCATACAATAACAGAATAAAATTAGAATAGAAAAAGTTCAAGAGTAGCAATGAGCAAATCCATTGTGTGAGTCACAGCTTGCATCAAATCAGGCTAGTTAGCTTTGCAGCATGTTTTATGAGTGAACCACAATCCACCTATATTGTTCTAATTCAATCCAATTTGTGTTTGCTGTAAGATAAGGGGTTTTAAAAATTCCTCTCAAGCCTCCCCAGTGTAAAAGCCCGAGTGCTTTCACACTGGGGCGGTGCGCTTGCAGAACAGGAAAAAAAGTCCTGCAAACAGCATCTTTGGGGCGGTACGAAATGAATGGGCAGCACTGCCGAAGCGCCTGCAAATTGCCCCGCTAGCGGCCGAGAAGCGCCGCTAAAACAATGGTAAAGTCAGACAGTTTATTGTAGAGAAATTAACATTCAATTCAAGGGCAACATCTCTGGTGGACATTCCTGCAGTCAGCATGCCAATTGCACGCTCCCTAAAAACTAGCAACATCTGTGGCATTGTGCTGGGTGATAAAACTGCACATTTTAGCGTGGCCTTTTATTGTGGCCAGCCTAAGGCATACCTGTGCAATAATCATGCTGTCTAATCAACATCTTGATATGCCACACCTGTGAGGTGGGTGGATTATAAAAGTGTTTATAATTTTGCTCAGTGTGCATTTTAAGGGTTTTTTCACAAAATATGTTGGTGTTTTAGACACAACAGCTAACAATCTCTATGCAAATCAATGAAAAAATCTGAATTTATTTTGCAAAATATGGTACTTTTTTTTTGGTATCAACTGACTATATGCAAACTTTAAACAAAAAAGATGCAATTTTTGAAAACGAAATTGAGACCTGTTTTTACAAAACAATTTTTTGTTTATGTCCAAGGAGCTGCTATCTACTGTACATCCACAGTTATGCCGCGTACACACGTTTGGAATTTCCGACAACAAATGTTCGATGGGAGCTTGTTGTCGGAAATTCCGTCCCTGCGTAGGCTCCATCAGATACTTTTTGTCAGAATTTACGACAACAAAAATTTGGGAGCTGGTTCTCAAATTTTCCGACAACAAAATCCGTTGTTGGAAATTCCGAGTGTGTGTAGACAATTACGACGCACCAAATTCCACGCATACTCTGAATCAAGTACGAGACAAAAGTACTCGGTCTGGTAAAACTAGCATTCGTAATGAAGATAGAACATTTGTCACGCTGCAAATTTAATAATCTTTTAATGCAGCGCATTCTCTTCTTTGTAATGCTAGAATAATGAAGTTGTTTTGCTGCTGATATTCACACAGAGTTCTCACAAACTGATTTCTTTATTATTTCTCATGATATCCTGAATATTTTTTATTTTTTTCGTCAGATCTCCATAATCTCCATAATAATGTTTAGAATTTATTTTTCTAGTGATCTTTTTTTAATTATTTTTTTATCAAGATCTCTCCTCTCCTGAATAAACTGGCAAAATTAGCGAAGCCTTTGTACCCCAGGGCACACATCAACTATTCGACATGCAAAATTGGTAGCCTGCGGAGTCCATTTAATAGGGAGCACAATCCGGTCCAGGACTCCGAGAGATCAGGAACAGCAGCAGGTGACATATATGTCCCCAGGCTGTGGTCTTACAACAGCCTGCATCTTTTGCCAGACGAGACCGAACCCAGGCCATCACTCTCTTGTCTTCCTTCCACGCTTCCTTCCACGCTTGCTTCCAGGCTGTGGCTCTGGTATTGGAGTTGTGGCAGGAGGTGGAGGATGGTCCAACTCACACAGGTGGGTTTTGCTTATAAGTTCGCCCCTCAACCCCTTATTTAGGGCTATATACATCACTTCCTCCATTTCCTGCATTTTGTTGGCAGCCATGCAGGCATAAGCCTCAAGAAGACTGGAGGGGGGTTTGGAGGGCTGCAGAAGCCTGCTGAATTAACCCAAGTGCTGACTCCTCCACGCTCCTCCCCTTCCTGGGGCTTTTTTGTTGAAGGGGGAGGGGAGGGACCTGGGATTCGGTCAGGCTACTGGGCCCGGCCACCTCCTGGCTGCCACTTTCCCCTGCCACCTCCTGGCTGCCACTTTTCCCTGCCACCTCCTGGCTGCCACTTTTCCCTGCCACCTCCTGGCTGCCACTTTTCCCTGCCACCTCCTGGCTGCCACTTTCCACAGCCTCCTCCTGGCTGAGGCTTTCCTATGTATGAAAAAGGGACATAGTTTTAGTTTATTGTTCATCAATCACACACATTTTTGAGAAATATGTTGAACAATGCTATACTTGACTCAAGCTGGGCTCCTCCACATCTTCTTCCTAGGTGGAAGGCCCAGGTTGGACGTCAGAAGCCTCAGCTGGGGTGGAAGGAAGAGTGGAAGGAAAGGTTGAGAGCGATGACCTGATTTCAGTCTGGTCTGTCAGAAATCGTAGTCTGTCATAGTACCACAGCCTGGGTACATAAATGTTATCTGCTGCAGCTCCTGATCTCTGGGAATCCTGGACCTTGCACTCCCTATTACAAGTGCTCCTCAGGCCACCAATTTTGCACTTTAAATAGTTGATGTCTGCTGTGGGGATGTGCGGCTTCACAAATTCCAGAAATTCATCCAGTGCTGCCTTCCTCTTTAGTCGATTGTTTAACCGGTTCCCGACCGGCGCACGCCGATGTACGTCGGCAGAATGGCACGGCTGGGCAAATGAGCGTACCTGTACTTCCATTTGAATTCCCCGCCATGCCATTGCGTGCGCGCCGCCGGGAGCTCCGTGAGTCGGGTTGTGGGTCCCGTGGACTCGATCACCGCGGGGATACCCGCGATCGCCTCACGGAGAGGACGAACGGGGAGATGCTGATGTAAACAGCATCTCCCCGTTCTGCCTAGTGACAAGTGTCACTGATCACAGCTCCCTGTCATTGGGAGCTGTGATCAGAGTAATGACACTGCTAGCCCATCCCTCTACAGTTAGTAATCACTTCCCTAGGACAAACTTAACCCCTCTCCACCCCCTAGTGGTTAACCCCTTCACTGCCAGTGTCATTTACACAGTAATCAGCGCATTTTTAATCGCTCTGATCGCTGTATAAATAACAATGGTCCCAAAAATGTGTCAAAAATGTCCGACATGTCCACCATAACGTCGCAGTCACAATAAAAATCGCTGATTGCCGCCATTACTAGTAAAAAAAAAAATTATTAATAAAAATGCCATAAAACTATCCCCAAGTTAGTAAACGCTATAACTTTTGTGCAAACCAATCAATAAACGCTTATTGCGATTTTTTTTTACCAAAAATATGTAGAAGAATACGATCGCCTAAACTGAGGGAAAAAAATGTTTTTTTAAATATTTTTGGGGGATATTTATTATAGCAAAATGTAAAAAATAAACATAAACTCCGCCCGCCTCTGACCTTTTTTCTAGTATTTTCCCCGCCCCTTCTCTTTCGGCGCAGTGGGAGAGCACATGGCAGAGAAAGAACAAGTGCATGCAGACAGCAGCAGCAGCAATGATGAAAGCCCGGAGCCATGAACGTCCCGATCCCGGAGGAGATTTAAGGCCTAAAATATGTCCTTTGTAGAGATAGTGGACATCTTGAAGAGGGCCGACTATGATGGGAAGCATGGACTTTACCCAAACCCAAATGTGAGAAAAGCCAAGATCATGACTAAAGTTGTGAAAAGTCTGCACAGGAAGTTTGAGGTATGACAATCCAAGGATCAATTGAGGAAACACTGGTCAGACCTGAAATTGTGGGAGCTGGATCAGTACAGAAGGATCAAGAGAGTTCTTCAAAAAAGTAAGTATTTGTTGTGTGTTCCTATTATTATTATTATTATTTGCATGCTGCTCCATGTGCTCTTCTTTACTGTTGTACAGTTTAAAATGGCAACTTTCAGGTTCGTGGGCACAGTAATCGTTCATAGTAAACATTGTTCGTTCGCCCACTAATACGATGTTTTTGGCAGATACAGGTTAACTACATTTGTTCAGGCCTATTTGTATTCAAAGAAGTTTAGTACATTGTTTACATAAATATATGACTCAGAGGGTTGGCCGTGTCATTGCCAGCATCCCTTGTAATTTTTAGAACTAGATGTGTACCTCAAAATGGGATTTTAAGGGCAATGCAGAAATTGGCAGTGTTGAATTATAGTTAAAAAGAAGTTTATTGATACAAAAACGAATAGGATATACATGAACATACACATTGATCTATAGTTAAGAATAATTATAAAAACATCAGATATATGAAAACATGTGATGCATCCTACTGCTAGTTACAAGTACCACCCCCGATAGGTGTGATGGCGTCCTGATAGCAGATTTCCAACGCGTTTCAACTTATTGTAAGGATAAAGTCTTCCTCAGGGAGGGACTGCATCAGATTCTAGAATTTTAAGTAACAGCATGATTATTGGTATATACTTAAATATTTGTTTGTTACCTATATCTACAGAAATCGCATTACAGCAAAAGTATTATATGCGACTTACATTTGCGACTACAGAAATCGCATTACAACAGAAAAGTATTATATGCGACTTACATTTGCATTTAACTGTGAAAAATCGCTTTCCCAGTGCTGGCAGGGGTCCTAAAAAATATTATATGCGACTTACATTTGTGACTACAGAAATCGCATTACAACAGAAAAGTATTATATGCGACTTACATTTGCATTTAACTGTGAAAAATCGCTTTCCCAGTGCTGGCAGGGGTCCTAACACATGGTTGTCAATGCTGCTCAAATATCCTCTACGGGATGGCCTGGTGTATTGTGAAGAAACCAGTATTTGGCAGTCGTGATAATTAAACAACCGAAAAACATGAAGGTATAAGGGAAATGCTAAGAATTTGATCATCAAAGAGGTCAAAGAATGGAAATAATGGTGATTCGTAGGGGAAATAAGGTTCCCCAGGGCCATCATAGAGTAAAAGAGATCAAATACCTTAAATTGATTGTGTCAGGTGTATTGTTCCAAGTGGCAGGGAGCTCCGGTCCTGGAGTACCTCTCTGTAACAAAGCCAGTTGTGGAATGCTGCCTGTGGTCATCCCTGGCATCCTAATATATGGGGTGTGGGCGTGGCTAAGTGATGGGCGTAGCCCTATTGTAGGTAGAGTCTCACATTCATTGGTGGTGCAGTGGAGGGGGTGCGACTTCAATTAGCTGCTGTCACTGTTTAGAGGAAGCACCTTTGTACAATGTATTGAGGGGAAGCGTCCACAAGCTTCCCTGTTGTCTAGGTAGCAGACGCTTGGACCTCCTCCTTCCTTTTCTCCTCCCCGTGACGTGAAGCCTATTGCTTACACGTAGCCCATGTAGTATGGGCACGGGGTGAGGCGGGGAGAGAGGTGCGTCTGGTTGCCGGGGCAATGTGCATATGACGTTGGGGTCACATGGCCCCAACGTCAGTTCCTAAAAGAGGGAGGGGCGCCGTGTGACTCCACAGCGCTATTGAGCAGTCCTATCCATGTTAAACCGGGCATCGGGGCATAGTAGCTCCGCTG
The DNA here is from genome assembly GCA_037952925.1 of Lithobates clamitans. Taxonomy (NCBI): domain Eukaryota; kingdom Metazoa; phylum Chordata; class Amphibia; order Anura; family Ranidae; genus Lithobates; species Lithobates clamitans. The sequence continues at coordinate 1,066,812 of JBBGZY010001704.1, read as the reverse complement.
TCTGACAAAAAAGTATCAGACTATGCACAGCGGTGTATGGGGTACTGTTCTATGCTGGTGTCATAGATGTCACCAAGATATACAGTGACAAGTATGACAAAAAGTAGCAGGTCTATACTCCCTCATTAGAGATGGAAAAAGGAAGGAAGAAAAATTGTATAAAAGAATTGCAAAGAATTGATTGAAATGGGGATAGTACTGATGAAATATGAAATATATATAATATAAGAGAATGTGAAGGGAGATTTTTATTCTTAAATATGCCCAAACCTCTTTATGATGATTGTACTGTCATTGAGCGAATGGCAGAACATCAAAATTAGGGCTTATAACCACCGACACAGTAGGAAATTCCGGGGCATCAAAATGAGATCTGACGCCTTCTGGGTATTCGGGCCATGATGTTGCGTCATGGCCCCCCCCTGTGCCGGGTAGGGATAGTGGGCAGAATGGCAACGGTATCATTGGCCCTTTGTTTCAGCACTGAGAGGCGGATTCATATGGCACAGTCGCATGAAAAAAGCTTATATGCGACTAAAAAAAACCACGGCTACACCTGAAGTGGAACCTAATCTGAAAGCAGCAGACTTTAGAGCTCTCAGAGATCTTAATCTATTACTGCAAGAAAGTGGCCCAACAGAGGATTTTTGTGAGAGGGATCTTGACAGTGAAAGCAGTGAAGAAGAATATGAGGAACCCAGCAGAGCCCAAACCACCAAAAAATACAAAAGGAAATCACACAGATTTCCACCACTGAATCAGAATCCAGCCATAGCTCTATTTGTAGGACAGATCACTAAAGAAATCAACAAGATGGAAAAATACAACAAAAAAAGCAACCTAAATCGGGAACAATAAAAGGCATTAAACTCCCTTAAAAACAACACAGAAATTACAATCAAAGCATCGGACAAGGGAGGGAACATCGTCCTTATGGACAATGCCAAATACGAAAAAATGTGTTTTAACATATTGAATGATACCAAATGCTATAAAAAGATTTCTCCCTCCACAGTAGACAAATTCAACCAGGAATTCTTCCCCCTGGTGGATGAATCTGTTAATGAAGGGGTAATAGATAAAGACACGTGGGATTTCATACGCACTAGACATCCACGTCAACCCACCTTTTATGCACTACCCAAAGTGCATAAAAAACTAAATGATCCACCAGGGAGACCTATCATTTCCGGGAATGGTTCCATCACAGAGGGGATCAGCCAAATAATAGATCAATACCTGAGACCCCATGTAATGGAACTTCCATCGTATACAAGGGATACCATACATCTATTGCAAATCCTCGATGGAATATCCATTCCCAGTTCAGCTCTACTTGTTACAGTGGATGTGGAATCGCTGTATAATAGTATCCCACACCACTTAGGCATAGCTGCAATTGAACGTGTCCTACAACAAAGAGCAACAACAGACTGGAAATTCAATGCATTCATTCTAACTATGCTGGACTACATCCTCAGACACAACACCTTCCTTTTCAAGGGCTCCCACTACCTCCAGGTGCAGGGAGTGGCTATGGGGACGTGCTGCGCACCCTCCTATGCCAACCTGTACCTGGGGGAGTGGGAGAGGGAGTTCCTACAGGGGGAGGCAGTGTCTGTGTACACTCGCCACATATGTATGTGGCAGAGGTACATAGACGATCTCTTCATCATCTGCGACGGCCCCCCTGAATTATTGAGGGACTGTCTAAAGCTGATGAACAACAATGCTTTTAACCTGTTTTTCACTATGACCTCGGATACCCATGAAGTAAATTTCCTGGACATTACCATCTTTAAAAACTCTGAGGGCGGACTATCAAGTAAACTTTACAGAAAGGAGACTGCTGGCAACACCCTGTTGCATGCAAACAGTTTTCACCCGGAACCTCTGAAAAGATCTATTCCCTACAGCCAGTTTCTCCGCCTTAAAAGAAACTGCAGTAACAACGAAGACTTTCAACACGAAGCGGACAAACTTACCATTAGGCTCATGAACAGAGGCTACTCCAAATCCTCTTTAAAAAAAGCGTTCAATCGAGTTAAGCAAACCAATAGAAGGGATTTAATCTTCTCAAAAACCAATCAAAGAAGACGACACAACAAGGATCATTGTGAGATTTTCTAATGAGCATTTTAAAATCAATAAAATTATCTCAAAATATTGGTCCATCCTTACAGATGATCCAATCCTGAAAGGACTAATTGGTCCTAAACCCCAAATCATTATAGAAAACCTGGCTCAATAGGAAATGCACTCATCCAAAGTGAATACAGGGGCACGACAAGAAAGGACCCCTGTAAAACATGGGGTACATACCCATGTGGTTCCTGTGCCCAATGTCCTGTCATCGGTAGGAGGACCACACTGGCACTGCCTAATGGGGAAAGTTTTTCCCTGCGTCATTTTGCCAATTGCAAGATGCAGGGTGTGGTATACCTCATGCAGTGCCAGTGTGGTGCCTTCTACGTGGGCAAAACAAGACAGGAATTTAGAAAACGTGTCGACAAACATATGCAAAGTATGCAAATCGGCAACTTGTATCTGCCTTTGGGAAGGCATGTTGCCAGATATCACAATTACCGACTACCCTCGGTGAACTTCACAGTTCTTGATAGGATTCATTTGCCACTCAGGGGGGGAGACTGGAACAAGGTCCTCCTCCAGCGTGAAATGCGCTGGATAAGATACCTTAGGGCCACTACCCCCCCAAGCCTAAATGAAACCGAAAGTTTCAGACCCTTCTTGGAGGGCTTCAGCTCGGGGAAAACGGATTAACATAATTTTTATCTCACCTTCTTTGTTCCCTTGTACCTCTGCTTTTTTAGAACTGGAGTTCTATTCCAGTACCCCTGGCGGAGAAACAGAGGGCTCCCTCCACAACACCATAGGCCCATTATCTCCCCATTGATGATCATATGTCTTAAACTGCTAAGACTCTACACCCTACCCAGTCAGAAACTATATAGGAGAGTTTTTCTAATTAAACGTATTTACTGTAATTACTGTAATCTCTTTTGTGTAACTATTTTGCATACAGTATTATGTTAATTGCTGTTATTTCTGCAGATGCATTTTTTTCATGCGACTGTGCCATATGAATCCGCCTCTCAGTGCTGAAACAAAGGGCCAATGATACCGTTGCCATTCTGCCCACTATCCCTACCCGGCACAGGGGGGGGCCATGACGCAACATCATGGCCCGAATACCCCGAAGGCGTCAGATCTCATTTTGATGCCCCGGGATTTCCTACTGTGTCGGTGGTTATAAGCCCTAATTTTGATGTTCTGCCATTCGCTCAATGACAGTACAATCATCATAAAGAGGTTTGGGCATATTTAAGAATAAAAATCTCCCTTCACATTCTCTTATATTATATATATTTCATATTTCATCAGTACTATCCCCATTTCAATCAATTCTTTGCAATTCTTTTATACAATTTTTCTTCCTACCTTTTTCCATCTCTAATGAGGGAGTATAGACCTGCTACTTTTTGTCATACTTGTCACTGTATATCTTGGTGACATCTATGACACCAGCATAGAACAGTACCCCATACACCGCTGTGCATAGTCTGATACTTTTTTGTCAGACAGCGGGGCTACTATGCCCCGATGCCCGGTTTAACATGGATAAGACTGCTCAATAGCGCTGTGGAGTCACACGGCGCCCCTCCCTCTTTTAGGAACTGACGTTGGGGCCATGTGACCCCAACGTCATATGCACATTGCCCCGGCAACTAGACGCACCTCTCTCCCCGCCTCACCCCGTGCCCATACTACATGGGCTACGTGTAAGCAATAGGTTTCACGTCACGGGGAGGAGAAAAGGAAGGAGGAGGTCCAAGCGTCTGCTACCTAGACAACAGGGAAGCTTGTGGATGCTTCCCCTCAATACATTGTACAAAGGTGCTTCCTCTAAACAGTGACAGCAGCTAATTGAAGTCGCACCCCCTCCACTGCACCACCAATGAATGTGAGACTCTACCTACAATAGGGCTACGCCCATCACTTAGCCACGCCCACACCCCATATATTAGGACACCAGGGATGGCCACAGGCAGCATTCCACAACTGGCTTTGTTACAGAGAGGTACTCCAGGACCGGAGCTCCCTGCCACTTGGAACAATACACCTGACACAATCAATTTAAGGTATTTGATCTCTTTTACTCTATGATGGCCCTGGGGAACCTTATTTCCCCTACGAATCACCATTATTTCCATTCTTTGACCTCTTTGATGTTTAAATTCTTAGCATTTCCCTTATACCTTCATGTTTTTCAGTTGTTTAATTATCACGACTGCCAAATACTGGTTTCTTCACAATACACCAGGTCATCCCGTAGAGGATATTTGAGCAGCATTGACAACCATGTGTTAGGACCCCTGCCAGCACTGGGAAAGCGATTTTTCACAGTTAAATGCAAATGTAAGTCGCATATAATACTTTTCTGTTGTAATGCGATTTCTGTAGTCACAAATGTAAGTCGCATATAATATTTTTTAGGACCCCTGCCAGCACTGGGAAAGCGATTTTTCACAGTTAAATGCAAATGTAAGTCGCATATAATACTTTTCTGTTGTAATGCGATTTCTGTAGTCGCAAATGTAAGTCGCATATAATACTTTTTTGCTGTAATGCGATTTCTGTAGATATAGGTAACAAACAAATATTTAAGTATATACCAATAATCATGCTGTTACTTAAAATTCTAGAATCTGATGCAGTCCCTCCCTGAGGAAGACTTTATCCTTACAATAAGTTGAAACGCGTTGGAAATCTGCTATCAGGACGCCATCACACCTATCGGGGGTGGTACTTGTAACTAGCAGTAGGATGCATCACATGTTTCCATATATCTGATGTTTTTATAATTATTCTTAACTATAGATCAATGTGTATGTTCATGTATATCCTATTCGTTTTTGTATCAATAAACTTCTTTTTAACTATAATTCAACACTGCCAATTTCTGCATTGCCCTTAAAATCCCATTTTGAGGTACACATCTAGTTTAGTACATTGTTGTCTAGATGGGTTTTAACTAGAATGAAATGCAAACTTGATTCAGTGTAAGGAGAGGACACTCAGCAGCTGTTTATACATCTGGATGCAGGAGCACTAGTGTGGGACACCAGAACAAACTTTTTAGGGTGTCCCACACAGGTGCTCCAGTGGATATTAGGGGTCTCTCCATGTGTGAAACTTGACCAAAAAAGGTAAGTATTGCAGGTTGAAGAAAGGGAAAAATCATGTATTCAGCTTGGAACTCTGCCAAAAGCAATGTTTCGTATTGCTATTTCTGCCCTCAAATATCTGTGTGCTAAGTATACCTTTTTTTTATTCACATAGGGGAAAAAAGATTCGGGACATCAGAGGACACCAGGGACCCCCCACCTCCTAAAGAAGGGGAAATCCACACACCACAACCAGAGGATGTGAAGGAAAGAGGTTTATGAATTGGGGGAAATAGTGACCACAGCATGTGAGTGTCTGAGACCACAGCTTCAGGTAATAGATGTATGCCTGCATATTTATAATACATGGTGTGTTTTTTTATTTTAGGTGATGTGGACGTTGTGGAAGAAGAAACACATTTCACAAGTGCAAGTGCACAGATCCTCATCGAGGAGAGCATGGTGTGCAATAGGGATTTACAGAAGATCAAGGAAGACTTCAATGATGTGGAAAAAAGACTCAAAAACAGTGCCCCTGGAAGACGTAATCTGTTTACGAAACGACGCGTAGGGCTGAACGACGTGTTTGCATCACCTCCCACCGATGTTGTGATACCAGCAGGACGGGCTGTCTGTGAGCATCCGGCCGGTGCTCCAGACTTCTTTCCACAGGCGCTCATTCTCCATTTTACATGTCAGTGTATACTTTATTTGTTTTTTTAATAAGCCTTAAGATTTTACACTATTGGAGCCCCCCCTTCTTTTCCATACATGGTCACATCACTCTGCTGAGAACCTGACTTCCCGCTGATCCGTCCATTCACACCGAGGTCCCTGATGTTCCATCCTAGTGTCCAATCTCGGCTTGACGGTGGTCCGGAGCAATTCGATTTAACAGCTCACTCAGACCCTCTGTAATGGGGGGTCATGGATTTCTGGTAAGCTGCCAGTTACTATATACATGGTGGTGGATTCAAGCACTTTGTCCTTTTCCAGCAGGATCTTCATTTCATTTAATTCAACACTCGGGTGTTCTATTGTTCACATATGGACTCACATTAATTTTTTCAATTGTTGCACACGAAGACTGCACTTTTGATGTTACACTTATTGATTATTTATACATGCCTATCTATATGATATATGATTACACACATTTACTTGGATTTATCCTAAAGGTAATTTAATTATCACTTATATACACATCTGTTTTTCAATAGCGCGATTCAATTCGTTTTACAATATTCATGTTTTGTGTTTGTGTCACATATAGGAATTCGCAGCTTTTATAATATTTTAAATATTTCATTTATTTGTTATTTCTACCTAATCCCCTTTTTTGACCACTTAATATCACTTACGCGCAGTTAATCCCCCCCCTTTTTTTTTCAAAAACATCATTGATGTTTTTTAGGCAGAATCTAAAGCACACCAACATTTTTAAAATTGTTTTTATTTTTCGAATTTTTCTCCAAAAATTTGAAAGCCAAATTTTGAAGATGCACAGTGTGTGTCATGAAGATCCTGCCAGTAATCGGCGCTCCAGGCGCACGGGAACACGGCCACGGGCTTTACTGCGCATGCGCGCGCGTTCACGGGTGCTGTCACGCACGGGCACGCGCGCGCGCACTCCCGCTGGTGTCAGGCGGGCTATTTAAACCGGCTTGTCACACTCAATCCCCGCTATCTGCTCTACAGCGTTCTGTGTGCCTAAACCTGATCTGATCTATATACTTCTGTTATCTGACCCGGCTTCCTGTTAGACCTACCTGCTATCCGCCTGCACCGGACCCACTTGGCTTGCCTGACCATTCTTCTTATCCCTGGTACCTCTGCTGTCCGCCCAATACTGACCACCGGCTTGTTTGACCATTCCTCTGCCTTATACCAGTATCCAGTCTGTTACCTGCTGCTTTTTCCTGGTTCCAGTCCAGCGCTCCAGTATCCAGTCTGTTACCTGCTGCTTGTTCCTGATTCCAGTCCAATGTTCCAGTCTGCTACCTACTACTTGTTCCTGGTTCCAGTCCAGCACTCCAGTATCCAGTCTGTTACCTGCTGCTTGTTCCTGGTTCCAGTCAAGCGTTCCAGTCTGCTACCTACTACTTGTTCCTGGTTCCAGTCCAGCATTCCAGTCTGTTAGGTGCTGCTTGTTCCTGGTTCCAGCCCAGCATTCCAGTCTGATACCTACTGCTTGTTCCTGGTTCCAGTCCAGCGTTCCAGTCTGCTACCTATTGCTTGTTCCTGGTTCCTGTCCAGCACTTCAGTTCCTGCCTACTTACCTGCCGTGGTTCCTGGTCCATTCTGCATTCCAGTCTCCAGTCTCCTCTTCAGCTTCTGGTTCCAGAGGGTGCCACCACTCCTGAACTTCTGGTGATTGTTGATCCTGCCAGGCACCCATACCACTCCTCACTCCTGTGCCCTCTGTCTCCATTTCAGAAGAACGGGAGGTCTCTCTCTGCACTTCAGGCTCAAAACCTACCAGGTATGTGACAGTGTGTCAACATGTGCTATCTGCCATCACGGGATATCAATGTACGCATTTTGTGGGTGCAACCCCTTCCTAACTAAAGTAGATGAGAAGAAGGGGTTGCACCCCCGAAACATGTCCATGATGGGAGCTAGAACATGTTGACATTAGGCATAGGATCAGGAGGGAAATCCCCCTTTTGACTCTCAGTTTGTGTGCATCTTCAAAATTTGGCTTTCACAGGGGTGACATCACCCCATCTGATGAAGGCAGTATCAACACAGTTTTGACATACTAATGTCTTATATTACCTTCAATTTATCAAAGTTGAACTTTGTAAGTTCCTGAGTTGTGTACATGCCTATTTCGGGGGGCGTGTCTAGCAGTGAGCTGAGGAGGACGTGTGGCCACAGAGCTCCTCAAACCCAACTAAAATCCACTGCCATCCTGGTTGCCACTGTCCCGGACGAGCTACCACATCTATCCTAGGGATACCCGGGGGGTTCCTGCTTACATCTCAGTCAGTATTGAACAACCCAGCCGGCTGATCGCGGCTTCCCCCAGCCTGCTCCTCACGACACAGGATCGCCGCCATCTTGAGGCCTATGAGGCCTGAGAAGCCTCCTCCGCTATCTCCCTGACTCACAGACGATTCCTACTCCGGCTACAGCTTGAGGTGAGGTACCAGGTCAGCGGTTTGTCCTCCCACCCGACCCACGGATGTTTTAACTACCACGGAGCAGTTCAGCCATATTGCAGCCCGAAAGGCCTATGCCATCCCCAGTCTAAAGTACCGCGGATGGCGGGGCTTCTGAACGCCCCCGGGCTTGCGTCCGCGGAGGGAGCCCTCAGACTGTGAACCCCGCCAGACTGTGAAACCGCGGAAGACCACCTGAGTGTTTCTGTTGGCCTATTATACAGGCCTGAGGCCCGTCGCCATTTTGCGGCCTATAGGACTGTGGATCCTCCATCATTCCCCGGCCTAAATTACCGTGGCTTGCAACAGCCACCCGACCTTCTCCAGCAGCTCTCCCGAAGAAGCAGGAGGAATTATTACAAACGTAGGCCTGCCTGAGGCCCCCTGACATCCAGCCTGCTACATCAACATCCCACAGCTGTCCTAAGGCCTCTGAAGTCTCATCATCCTCATCCAGGTACAGCATTACATAGGAACTTTCCCCATTTCTGGTGTAGAAATATCTGGCCATAAGAAGAAGAAATGTACTATTTTACTAATATACCAACCGTAGTGGTTTGCTGTGTCTGCAGCTTACCCCCCATTATACCTTCAGCAGGCACTTAAAGGGGCACCCCCCATCCCCCCTGCCAAGACTTTAGTTAACCAAACTAAGCACCTAAAGCTGGAAATAGGGGGGCGCAGGTGCGACTAGCACCAATGGAAGACATGTTATAGTCTCTCTCAAGCCCCCGCTCCTTTTCTAAGGGATCCTGCACCGCTTCAAAAGCTTTCATAACCAAGGGATCATTATTAGCTGCCTCCGGACACCTCCGGGCACTACATGGGCAAAGTAGGATTTCAGAAGAACATATATCAAGGCTTTATACCACCAATGACATCAAGGTCTGCACAAAACATGGGGTGATTTCTTTACAGGTTGCAATCCCCGGCCTCAAATACACTCACAGAACCAACCGATGCCGCAGACCTATTAGCCTCCGGCCCAGGAATGTTTTATAGGGGAGATACCTCACAGCAGACGAATCCCGCCGAAGCAGTCACAGTAGCAGTCTTGGACCTGAAACTGCAGACACTTCTACAAGATTTGACACGTAATATAGCTAAAGAGGTTGGGAAGATTGCTCAGGGGGGAGATTGATCAGCTTGGAGAACGCACTGCCACCTTGGAAACTAAATTTGACGAGACTGTACAATACATGCATGCATTGGAGGAAGAAAATTCATTTCTTAAACACACAGTTTCCCAAATACAACTTCAACAAGAACATCTGGAGAATAGAGAACGTCGTTCGAATGTGCGGATTCGTGGAGTTCCTGAAACAGTCAATGATAATGAACTACGGGCTTATCTACTTAACCTTTTTGTCACGATGGCCCCGCATATACACGATATCGACTGGCGCCTAGATAGGGCCCATAGATCTCTGGCCCCCAAACCTCCCCCTGGATCCAATCTGAGGGACATAGTGCTTCGTTTTCACTACTATGACAGTAAGGAAGCTTTAACAGCAGCTACACACAACAAAAATCGCATCGACTTCAGGGGCTCCAAAATCCAGATTTTCAGTGACCTCTCCCCCATTACCCTGGCAAAACGAAGCAATCTTCGCCCAGTCACGGCTCATCTCCAACTGCATCAAGTCCCCTACAGATGGGGTTTTCCATTTCGGCTCTCAGCATCCAAAGATGGTACACAATACGCTTTATTCGAAATTTGGGTCTGCCACCTGTCCCAGATGAAGAGCTCCAACTTCCTCCAGCTGCTCTGGCTTCCAAGCCCCTTCAGGCCCCCGCAGCAATCTGGACACCAGTACGCCAGAGACAACAGAAGGCTTTCTCTACACCACAATGCTCCAGTCTGCCTAGACCCCCCACCTGAAGCCCCAAGGTCTACCTGAATTGCACCTCCATGTTTTTGATTCCCAGATGCCTAGGATCTCGGCTGACATATTCAGGTATCTGCGGGGAGAGTTCTCCCCTATTTCTCTTCCTTTTCCCGACACGCTCAGTAAGCTCAACTTCTAACTTTTATGTCTATTTTTTTTTTCTTCACATATGTGTCTTTTCATTTTTGAAGGCTTCTGTTCTTTTTGCCCTCATTGCAGCTCCAATCTGTGGTGTTATGTTTTGAACACCGTTAACTGTTAATTGTCCGAGTCTAGCTATTAAAGGAGCGGGCCGCAGTCTGCCAATCTAGCTGACCGTCACGTTCCTCTACATGTCCAAGGTCTCCCGCCTTGGTCCCCTGAAGGATTTATCCCCTTCAAGCTTTCAAAACACATGTTTCAATTTTTTTGTTTTTTTTTATTTTTTCTTGCTTATGCTTTGCTCTTGCTAAACCTTTCAAATTTTTACCAGGTCCTTTTTTTGACGTGTTTTTGTTTTGTTTTGCTGCAGGTTATAACCTTACCACACATTGTCTTGATGTTCAAAAATGCTGAAACTTTTTCCTCTGGGGCGTGGCTTCACCCCTGACTTGTTGGTTCAGCGCGCGAGGAGCTGTAGCTGTATATTTTCAAAGTCCTCCCCAGCGACCCCTGGTGGCAGGTACTGTTATACTGCAGGCTATCTTGGCAACAATCACTAAAATGCAGGTTTTCGTTGCTATGGGAGATGGTCAGCGGCAAACGTGAAAAAGATATCCCGGACGAAGCCCCCACATGAAGCGCTTACCCCAGAAGGAGCCACTGAATATTTGTTATATCCGTAATTCACGTTTACTACTCAACCCTCGCAGCCCATAGATTTAAAAGTCACAGTCCTTAGTGCTTTTTCTTAATGCTTTATTCATCAACATAAACTGGGATGGGAGAAGGACTTTCTTTGAGATGCTCTTCTGTTACATTGTCATTTTTCCATGAATCATACAAGAGAATCTGAGTACAATTGCGGACAATCAAGAAATCATTTCTCAATGATTTCTTCAATCAGGGACGATGGAAGTAGATTTGATAGAGAATGAGTTGATAAAGAGTCACTCTGAATAACTTCTTCATCGGGATAACTTTAAAAGAATGATCCATATCTCTACATGTGTGCTTGCAGCTTCACCGCTACCTTTTTTACCACTCCTTCCCACTGACATGGTACTTCCAGATTAAACTAAAGGAGAGCAAATCTGAATAACTCCTCCCGCTTGACTGATTGGAATCCCGGGGCAATGCTGAACTCAAAGTCATAGGCCATCACTGCCCATATCACTGACTTGTGCACCAACAACCCTCAGTCTCTGGCAGTACCTTTCCCTTGGGCTTTCACTCACGTGATCGATAGTCCATGTGCCACTCATAAACGATCAATCGCCCAGTTTCCTTCCACTTTGTTGCTACTTCATCGGCTACTTCATGTTTCTCAGTTTCCTTTATCTCTTTGTGGCCCGTTCCCCTCCCCGCAGGGGCGGCCTATGACATCCACGACTACAAGCGGCAAGATGTCGTCTGTTCCTTCATGAGGACCGGATCTCCACCCTTCTCGCTAGGTTGAAGCTCCGTTGGCTCCCCGGAGGGGAAAACCTCCAACTTCCCCTCCGGGAACCAGGCTGGCTCTCTTGCTCCTCAGAATTGGACTGGACTCGAACTCCCGGGCACCATGTGACCCCCCTTTTTATATGAGAGTCCCGGGATTACCAAGCAAATTAATGATTGGCTGAGACCAACACATAAACACCTGTCACTCAAATATAGAAATCAAACACTATTGGCCTGCTGCAAATAGCATCAGCCTGTCTAAATTGACCTAATATAAAAAGCTAACAAGAAAGGTCACCTACCTAAAAGTAGGTGCCCGCTACATGTATAAGTATCTTATAGTCCTCCTTGGATTGGAATGTCTCTTACCCATATGTTTGTTAAAATATTGTTTGCTTTTCACTCTATGAATGTAATATGGCTTTAAAGATAGTTTCTTGTAATGCCAAGGGCTTGAATTCCTTACAAAAATGCTGGTTGGCTTTGAAGGAATTCAAATTCTCGGGAACTGATGTGGTAATGGTTCAGGAGACACATTTCTGCCCAGGGGGTTCCTTTAAATTTGCTTCCAAACTATTCCCCAAAGTTTATATGGCCTCAGATCCGTCGGGGAAGGCTGGAGTGGCCCTACTAATTAAACCTTCTTGCCCTATACGTGTCTTAGCCTCAACTTTGGACCCCCGGGGTCGGTATGTCCTTCTGAAGTGTGTCCATCTGAACACCTCCTTCAGTTTAGCTAATATTTATGCACCCAATATGAGACAAGTTGGTTTTCTCGCCGGAGTTCTTGAATGGCGTCGTTCCTTTTCTCAGCCTTTCATGATCGTGGGCGGAGATTTCAATATGTGTATGTCTCCTAGTAGCGATAAATATGCCTTATCTCAACAAACTCCATCCCTCCAAGTTCTTAAATTGTCTACCTCCTTTCGCAAATTAATTCGTTCTCACAATCTTTTCGATGCATGGAGAGCAAAGCACCCTACCCAGCGTCAATATACCTTTTTCTCCCCTCCACATAAGCTATATTCTCGATTTGATCATTTTCTATTCAACTGAGATCGGAGCTTGTGGCCCAGCTGGGGACTGTGGAGGCGCAGCTACTCCGCCTCCCTACGGTGGGTCACTTGAGCACAGTGATTGCTATCCGCAACTGTATTAGGTCTGTAGATATGAATAAATTCTCAAAGTCAATGCTGTGGTCTAAGCAAAAGTTTTATGGGTATGCAGCCAAACTGCATAGGATGTTGGTTCATAGGCTTAAGCCCCAACCTTTTCTATCCATTCCTGATCATATAGTACAATTAGATGACACACCTACTCACTGTCCTCAGACCATGTCAGGAGTTTTTGGGGAGTATTATAGTAAACTCTACAACTGCTTGAGCACAGATTCACAGGCCCAGTTTTCACAAGACAGACTGGACTCTTTCTTGTCCTGTACATCTTCCAAAACTGACACCAGACCAACGCTCCTCATTAAATCAATCTATTTCTGTGAAAGAATTAACTGAAGTAATCAAAAATTTTCCCTCACATAAAGCTCCAGGTCCAGACAGCCTTCCATATTCCTATTACAAGATGTTTTTACCAACCCTAACCCCGCATTTGTTATCCCTGTACTCCTCGATACTCCAGGGAAAATTACCGCACTCCTCGTTCTTACACACTTTTGTAACCGTTATCCCTAAACCAGGTAAAGATTCATCCCTTCCAAATAACTAACGTCCCATCGCCCTATTAAACTCAGACTACAAAATTTTCACCAAGATTTTAGCGAACAGACTCTCCCTGCTACTGCCAGCACTAATTCATAGAGACCAGGTGGGTTTCGTTCCCACGAGACACGCGGGCAACAACACACGTTGCACAATTGACCTTATAGACCTGCTTACCAAAACCAAAAATCCCGCCTTAATACTTAGTTTAGATGCCAAAAAAGCGTTCGATCGTCTTAGTTGGCCATTCATGTTTGCAATACTAACTCGTTATGGATTCTCAGGCCCCTTTATTCAAGCTCTTAGGGCCTTATATTCGAAGCCCACATCACAAGTGCAACTCTCCTCCCACCTATCACGTCCATTTTCCCTCAGCAATGGCATGAGACAGGGATGCCCCCTATCGCCGTTGCTCTTTATTATTAGTTTAGAGCCTTTGGCTGCGGCCATACGGGAATGCCCTGACATTAGAGGCGTTCGTCTTAGACACATGGAATATAAATTATCCTTATTCGCGGATGACGTTCTTCTTACTCTCACTCACCAACACACCTCCCTGCCACATCTACATAACATATTAACTGCCTTTGGTAATCTCTCAGGTTTTAAAATTAATGCTGCTAAAATGGAAGCGCTACCCATAAACATTTCCCCTACCCTCCTGTCTTCCCTCCAAAGCAAATATAATTATCATTGGTGTGCTCAGTCACTTTATTATCTAGGGGTTTAAATCACTTCCTCTTATGACTCTCTATATCGAACCAACTTCCCTCCCCTGTTCTCGGAAATCAATCGCCTGCTGAATCACTGGACCACCCTACCTTTATCCCTCCTGGGGCGTATCAACGTGCTTAAAATGTCCATTCTTCCTAAACTATTATATCTGTTGAAACATTACCGGTGGCGGTCCCATTGACGCAGTTGAAATCCCTTCAAAGGAGAAGCCTCCGCTTTATTTGGAATAATGCCTCCCACAGGATGGCAGAGTCGGTGGTCTTGGCCCGGAGGAATAGGGGGTGATTGGGAGGCCCAGATTTCATCAAATACTACTATGCCTCACACCTGAGATTTCTTGCCTCCTGGACTTCCCGGATGGCCCCAAATAGGTGGGCAGAAATAGAAATGAGTGTCACGGCCCCGGTTCATCCTTGCTATATGCTCTGGCCTTCTTCTGCCCTCCATATGCCCCAATTACGGAAAATCTGTTTGGCTCCAATGTTGTTCACGTTGTCTATATGGAAAAGATGCTCTGAGCGTTATTTCCTGTCCTCATCATGCCCACCACTCTTGAATATTTTATTCAATCCAGACATTCCAGATAGCCTTTCTTATAAAAGTATGCTACCATGGACCCAGGCAGAAATTTTCCAATTACGACATTTTGTTAACCCAGTGACACGCCATTTATTGACCTTTCTTGATTTGCAAAGTTCATATCAGATTCCCCAAAAGCTACTACATTCATACTTGCAGATTAGACAGCTTTTCTCCACTAGATCCCCTTCTTTGACCTTGGAGAAGCCAACAGACTTTGAGGCCCCATGCGCTAAAGGTCCTTATGAGCCCCAAATGATTTCTACCATCTATAAAATGTTGCATGAGGCTGTTCCTATGACGGTTGACTGCCATCATTACATGAGAAAATGGTCTCAGATCTTACAGCATGATATCTCCTTGTTGGACTGGGGGAGCATCTGGGAGCACACTTCCAGAATCTCTCGATGTGTGACCCATAAGGAAACTGCATACAAAGTCCTGATGCACTGGTATAGGACCCCAGATATTTTGCACGCTCGCAATCGAGCAATCTCAAGACAATGTTGGAAATTTAATAATGCTGTGGGCTCTCTCTACAATATTTTCTGGGAATGTCCTCCAGTTCACCGATTTTGGCTCCGAGTCCAGAAACTACTAGAAACACTGATTGGTAGCCCCGTCCCTCTGACGCCCATGCACTATTTGTTAGGTCTCCCTTTCCCTGGTGTCTTTAAGGCTCTGCGCAGACTGATGATTTTCATTTTACTAGCTGCCAAACGGGTCATTCCTAGGCTGTGGTTATTTACCTCCCCCCCAACTCTCCCACAATTGCTCACAACCATGGCTGACATACGTAGAATGAAACACCTGATGGGTGTAGTGGAGGGCACAGAGCAGAAATTTTCTAAAACATGGTCAGCATGGGACGAGTTTATGTATGGTTCTAAAGGTAATGAACCTAGTTAGTTAATCCCAGTTACGTGCATATATTTGTGTAATGGCACGCTAATTACTTTTTATATGGTGCTTTATCTGGGGTTATCCAGTAGGTTTATATAATTCCTACAACTCCTAAAACTCCTACTCGGATAAGGTGCTCCCCCACTCAAGCTAACAGTTCAACCACATCGCTATTCCTTTATCTGTACAATTTATGTGTGCCTTGAAGTTCTCAAAGACAATGTATACCTGCATTACTTCAAAATGTTAATGTTTTACATGTATCTTCTTTTGTATGACTTGCAAAACCTTATAAATAAACAGTTTAAAAAAAAACATGCCTGTTTACCACAAAAAAGGATATTTCTACTGTCCAAAAAAAAAAAATGAATTCCAAAAATATGTTGGTTTGTTCAAAAACCCTTTTCTAAATGCACATGTAAATGTGCACAGAGTAAAAATTTTTCTACTCAACAATGTTTGGCTTCTTCTTTCAATGATCAATAGCAGTTTTTTGCTTAAGTTGGTGTTTACAGTGACAGTGGGGGTTACTTAATAAAGGCAAATCCACTTTGCACTACGAGTGCACTTTCAGTGCAGTTTCAGGGCACTTTCAAGTGCACTTTTGCAGTGCACTTGTAATGCAAAGTGGATTTTCCTTTAGTAAATAACACCCACAGTGCTTTATAATTTGCAACAATCAGGCCATTCTTGTCACTCCAAAAAATGTATTTTTTGCGTGGTGCTGAAAATGATGAATATTTTTAGCATTAATGCATTACATACATTAACATCAAAAACAAGGTGTGTGTTTAGCAGACCCACAACATGATAGTTAGCTGAAGAAGAGATTGTCACCTCATGTATCAAATAAATTACGTTTGCACTATTGAAGAAAATGGCCAAAAAGAAAAGCCCATTGGATAACCTAGGAGACAGCTAAAAGAAACACAAGCAGTAAATCAAAGGAAATATTATTTCATTTTAAAATAAAAATGTATTTTAAAATTGTTTCTTAAACATTTTCTGGTATATCAATGGCCCCCTACCCGCAAAGTACTCCCTATATTTTAGATGTACCTCACAGGCCCTTTGGGGGGGCAAGCCAGGACGGCCAGCTTCAAGCGCTGTCAGGGTTTGGTCTTGAAATCCGGCCTCAGGCCCAACTAAAGCCACATAGTTCAGAGCATTTCTCCTTAAAAAGTTGTGGAGAATGCAGCATGAAAGGATTATATGGTTAAGTTTATATTCCGCCATGTTGATTGGCGTAAGGAATAGGCGGAACCGGCTGGCCATTATCCCGAAAGCATTCTCCACCACTCTTCTGTAGGAATGAGCTTCAAGTTGGAGTCGAACTCATGTTCGACTCGAACATTGGCTGTTCGCAAGTTCACCGAACAGCGAACAATTTGGGGTGTTCGCGGCAAATTCGAATGCCGCAGAACACCCTTTAAAAGTCTATGGGAGAAATCAAAAGTGCTAATTTTAACCACATGCCGACCGGGCCATAGCCGAAAGACGGCCACAGCACGGTCGGCTTATCCTGGGAGGGCGTCCATGGACATCCTCCCAGAATACTGCTCTTGCGCGCCCCCTGAGGCGCGCACCCGAGAAGTTCTGTGACCGCCGGGTCCAGAGGACCCGGCGCATCACGGATCACGGTGAACGGCCGCTAATCGCAGCCGTTTACCATGTGATCGCTCCGTCAAATGACGGAGCGATCACATGTAAACAAACTGGCGTCATTTCATGACGCCGGTTCCTCCCTCCCCTCTGTGTGCCGATCGGTACAGAGGGGGAGGGGCAGGGGAGGGATCGGATGGTAGCAGCGTTGTAGGCTGCATCTGTAGTGCCCACAACGCTGCTCTGTGACAAATACAGTCACATCCATCCATCCCACCATGATCAGCCATCCCTCCATACTATAATACCCCACAATACTCTGCACTACTCTGCAACACCCCACAATACTCTGCAATACCCCACAATACTCTGCAATACTCCACAATGCTCTGCAATACTCTGCACTACTCCGCAACACCCCACAATACTCTGCAATACCCCGCAATACCCCACAATACTCTGCAATACCCCACAATACTCTGCAATACCCCACAATGCTCTGCAATACTCTGCACTACTCCGCAACACCCCACAATACTCTGCAATACCCCACAATACTCTGCAATACCCCACAATGCTCTGCAATACTCTGCAATACCCCACAATACTCTGCAATACCCCACAATACTCTGCAATACTCTGCACTACTCCGCAACACCCCACAATACTCTGCAATACCCCACAATACTCTGCAATACCCCACAATGCTCTGCAATACTCTGCAATACCCCACAATGCTCTGCAATACTCTGCAATACCCCACAATGCTCTGCAATACCCCACAATGCTCTGCAATACCCCACAATACTCTGCAATACCCCGCAATACTCTGCACTACTCCGCAACACCCCGCAATACTTTGCACTACTCCGCAACACCCCGCAAAACTCTGCAATACTCTGTACTACTCCACAACACCCTGCAATACTCTGCAACACCCCGCAATACTCTGCAACACCCCGCAATACTCTGCAATACCCCGCAATACTCCGCAATACCCTGCAATACCCAGTCATACTCGGCGATACCCAGCCATGTGCAGCCATACCCTGCCATGCGCAGCCATGCTCAGCCATATTCAGCTGTACTCGGCCTCTGTATGTGGCCAGGCTGTGGAAGTCTCACACATGTGGTATCGCCGTACTCAGGAGTAGGAGAATCTATTTTGGGGTGTTATTTTTGGTATGTACATGCTTTGTGTTAAAAAAAAAGTGTTTTAACCACTTCCTGCCCGCCGGCCGTCATACGACGTCCTTGACTTTGTGCGGGGATATCTGAATGATGCCTGCAGCTACAGGCATCATTCAGATATCATCTTTTTCAGCCGGCGATTCCCTACACCATAGGAATGATCATAGCGGCTGTTCCACTGCTTGATCGTTCTTATGGGAGGCGAGAGGGGACCACCCTCCTTACCACTGCCCTCCGGTGCTTCTACCGTCTCAGCGCTACGATCGAAGCCAGGATCGTTTTTTATTTTTTATTTTTTCGGGCTTCCCAGCCTAGAGGTGAGATGTGGGGTCTTATTGACCCCATATCTCACTGTAAAGAGGACCTGTCATGCCATATTCCTATTACAAGGGATGTTTACATTCCTTGTAATAGGAATAAAAAAATTTTTTTTTTGGAAAAAAGTGTCAAACTAAAATAAATAAAGTAAAATGAACAATAAAAAAAAAATTATAATTTTTTAAAGCGCCCCTGTCCGTGTGCTCGCATGCAGAAGCGAATGCACACGTAAGTCCCGCCCACATATGAAAACGGTGTTCAAACCACACATGTGAGGTATCGCTGCGATCGGTAGAGCGAGAGAAATAATTTTGGCCCTAGACCTCCTCTGTAACTCAAAACATGTAACCAGTAAAAATTTTTAAAGCGTCGCCTATGGGGATTTTTAAGTAGCGAAGTTTGGCGACATTCCACGAGCGTGAGCGATTTTGAAGGGTGACATGTTAGGTGTCTATTTACTTGGTGTAACTTCATCTTTCACAATATGCAAAAACATTGGGCCAACTTTACTGTTTTTGATTTTTTTAAAGCACAAAACTGTTTTTTTTCCCAAAAAAAAGCGTTCAAAAAATTGCTGCGCAAATACCGTGCAAGATAAAAAGTTGCAACAACCGCCATTGTATTCTCTAGGATCTTTGCAAAAAAAAAATATATAATGTTTTGGGGTTCTATGTAATTTTCTAGCAAATAAATGATGATTTTTACATGTAGGAGAGAAATGTCAGAATTGGCCTGGGTGCTCCAGAACGCCTGGAGGTGCTCCGTGCATGTTGGGCCTCTGTATGTGGCCACGCTGTGTAAAAGTCTCACACATGTGGTATCACCGTACTCAGGAGTAATAGCAGAATGTGTTTCGGGGTGTAATTTGTGGTATGCATATGTGGTGTGTGAGAAATAACCTGCTAATATGACATTTTTGTGGAAAAAAAAAAAATAAAAAAAAAAATCTTGATTTTGCAAAGAATCGTGGGAAAAAATGACAACTTCAAAAAACTCACCGTGCCCCTTACTAAATACCTTGGAATGTCTTCTTTCCAAAAAGGGGTCATTTGGGGGGTATTTTTTCTGGCATGTTAAGGTCTCAAGAATATAGATAGGCCGTCAGTAATTCAGGTATGATCAATTTTCAGATATTGGCACCATAGCTTTTGGACTCTATAACTTTCACAAAGACCAAATAATTGACACCGATTTGTACTTATTTTTACCAAAGATATGTAGCAGTATAAATTGTGGCCAAAATTTACAAAGAAAAATTACTAAATTTGCTAAATTTTATAACAGAAACAAAGAAAATTTCATTTTTTTACCGAATTTTCAGTCTTTTTTCTTTTATAGCGCAAAAAATAAAAAACCCAACGGTGATTAAATACCACCAAAAGAAAGCTCTATTTGTGTGAAAAAAAGGACAAAAATTTCATATGGGTACAGTGTTGCATGACTGAGTAATTGTCATTCAAAATGTGAGAGCACCGAAAGCTGAAAATTGGTCTGGTTAGGAAGGGGGTTTAAGTGCCCAGTTGTCAAGTGGTTAAAGGCTTATATGAAAGTTATTGTCATAAAAAGTGTTTGGGGACCTGGGTCCTGCCCCAGGGGACATGGATCAATGCAAAAAAAGTTTTAAAAACGGTTGTTTTTTCAGGAGCAGTGATTTTAATAATGCTTAAAGTCAAATAATAAAAGTGTAATATCCCTTTAAATTTCGTACCTGGGGTTGTGTCTATAGTATGCCTGTAAAGGGGCGCATGTTTCCCGTGTTTAGAACAGTCTGACAGCAAAATGACATTTCGAAGGAAAAATTCCATTCAAAACTACCCGCAGCTATTGCATTGCCGACAATACACATAGAAGTTCATTGAAAAAAACGGCATGGGAATTCAACACAGGGAAACCCCGAACCAAAATTTAAAAAAAAAATGATGTGGGGGTCCCCCTAAATTCCATACCAGGCCCTTCAGGTCTGGTATTGATATTAAGGGGAACCCCGGCCAAAATTTTTTTTTAAAATGACGTGGGGTTCCCCCTAAATTCCATACCAGACCCTTCAGGTCTGGTATGGATTTTAAGGGGAACCCCGCGCCAAAAAAAAAAAAAAACGGCGTGGGGTCCCCCCAAAAATCCATACCAGACCCTTATCCGAGCACGCAACCTGGCAGGCCACAGGAAAAGAGGGGGGGATGAGAGTGCGGCCCCCCCTGAACCGTACCAGGCCACATGCCCTCAACATTGGGAGGGTGCTTTGTGGTAGCCCCCCAAAACACCTTGTCCCCATGTTGATGAGGACAAGGGCCTCATCCCCACAGCCCTGGCCGGTGGTTGTGGGGGTCTGCGGGCAGGGGGCTTATCGGAATCTGGAAACCCCCTTTAACAAGGGAACCCCCAGATCCCGGCCCCCCCCTGTGTGAAATGGTAAGGGGGTACTTACCCCTACCATTTCACTAAAAAACTGTCAAAAATGTTAAAAATGACAACAGACTGTTTTTGACAATTCCTTTATTTAAATGCTTCTTCTGTCTTCTATCTTCCTTCATCTTCTTCTGGTTCTTCTGGCTCTTCTGATTCTTCCTCCGGCGTTCTCTTCCAGCATCTCCTCCGCGGCGTCGTCTATCTTCTTCTCCTCAGGCTCCCGCTCTTCTCTTCATCTTCTTCTTCATCCTCTTCTCTTCTTCCTTCTTCTCTTCTTCATTTTCTTCTCCGGGCCGCTCCGCATCCATGCTGGCATGAAGGGAGGCTCCCGCTGTGTGACGGCGTCTCCTCGTCTGACGGTTCTTAAATAACGGGGGCGGGGCCACCCGGTGACCCCGCCCCCTCTGATGCACGGGACATGACGGGACAGGTCGTGCGTCAGAGGGGGCGGGGTCACCCCCGTTATTTAAGAACCGTCAGACGAGGAAACGCCGTCACACAGCGGGAGCCTCCCTTCATGCCAGCACGAGTTTGAAAAGCTCAAATCCTCTCTCACCAAACTTCTACTAACACAAGATAAACACGAGATTAAGTAAAAAAGAAAGAAGGACGGCGCCCTCTAAGTGCAGCATGTATGTTAAAAATATTTATTACAATAGATAAAAACATAGCCTGATGAAGGAGCACGCATGCTCCGAACGCGAAGAAGCAGCCGCCTCACCCCGCTCCCCGAAGTGAAGATGCAGGTCAGCACGGCGCTCCACAGAGGATCCATAACCGATATCCTGGCCACCCAGGGGCTCTGAGGACCCTCGGCACCACCGGAACAGCTACCAGGACCCAGGTTACAGGACTCACATCCCAGGAACCCCTCCACTGGCCCGTGACACCCACATCCCCCGAGAGCACGCGGATGAAACTACTTTACATGCTGGTTTTTAGCAACTCAAATGTGAGTGTTTTTATCTATTGTAATAAATATTTTTAACATACATGCTGCACTTAGAGGGCGCCGTCCTTCTTTCTTTTTTATTTGTTCCAGAGCTTCTTCTAACTTTTATAGACTGGCTGCCTTCCATTTATTCAGCATCATTTTATCCTTACATGGACTAATACCCGAACTTGTTGTGAAACATTAACTACCACCATCAAGTTCCCCCTCTCAGGAACCCCCAACCCACCCCCTTACCCCCACCATTTTTAGTTATATGTACTCGGCTACCTCCATTGTGTGCCATATTAACCCCTTGATCATTTTTTTTAAACACGAGATTAGCAGAAGGAGCCCAAAGAGTGGCGCACTGGCTATTGAACTTTCTCTTTATAGTGCCGTCGTACGTGTTGTACGTCAGCGCGTTCTTGATGATTGGGATTTCCGATAACATTTGTGAGACCATGTGTATGCAAGATAAGTTTGAGCCAACATCCGTCGGAGATAAATCCCAGGATTTCGTTGTCGGTATGTCCGATCTTGTGTACGCGGCATTAGTCTTGCAGAAGCTGCATTTTTTAGAGGAAAGACGCCTTCATTTGGCTTGCATACCTTGCTCGTTTGGTAAAAATATTTGTTTTTCCAAAATCTGTAATAAAAGTATCTTTTTGCCAAAAAAAGAGTCACATTTTGACTTGCTGTCTTAAAAGCATGTTCCATTGTCAGAGTGATTAAGCTGTATATTTTAAGAAATATTGTTTTTTAAGATATTTTCCCTCTCAGATTGTTAAAACCCCTCCTTGTTTGTGCTATCATACTAGTACTACATAGCTGCTCACTATAACACCAAGAAAGATACATTTTGGAGATGTTTTGGACGCGGTGATGAGTAGAGATGAGCCCGATGTTCAAGCCGAACAGCGAACATTATGCGGAGTTCGTGGCAAATTTTATTATTTCATTTATATATACATCATTTATACAACATTCTATATCCCTATATTCAATCCACATACTACACATTACATCCTTCCTCTCCTACCGCATTTCCCCCCCTGTCCCAGCAGTCGACATTAACATATGTGATGAGGACAAAAAAAAAAAAGAAAAAAAATTTTCCCCAACACCCTCTTTCGTGTGCAATCGTGCTTATAATTATAAAGTGTTGAAAAATAAAATTATAAATAAGTTCCCCCTTATTTGATTCGTGTCATTATCCCTTCCATTCATAATTATGTATTTGAGAGAAGAGGAAAAAAAAAAAAAAACTTTTACCCATCCCCCTCCATGTACAATCGTGCTTATAAAAGTGTTTTAAATGTAAAATCATAAATTCCCCCCTTATTCTAATTTGTGTCATTAATCACTTCAATTAATTGTGAGATAAATCCCCCTATATTCTAATTTGTGTCAATAGTCACAATAATGTCTATTCATTCAATTCATAATAATGTGATTTGTGAGAAGAAAAAAAAAAAAAAACCCCTCCGAGTACAATCGTGCTTAAGGAGGGTAATAATATCCCTATAGTTCATAATTATTATAAATCGTGTACCTGTGTTTCCTTTCCTTTCCCCCTCTCCTCCCTTCCCCCCTTTCTAATCTTCTAGTGTCCATAAATGTATTTATATGTGTAATTCCCTTTTCCTTCCCTTTCCTCCCCCCTCTCTCCCCTCGTAAAAAAAATAAATAAATAAATAAATAAAATTTACCCCTATCTTAGTATCTGTCAAGACTGGGGCAGGAGGGAAGTAACAAAAAATCCAAAATCCAAAAACCACATATACATATAACCATACATTATCTTACCCCCTTCCCGCTTTGATTAGCATTATAGAAGTTATTTCACTATTTACGTCTACCCTTCAGGGCCATTCTTCTTATATCTCTATTCTAAATGATTATACCATTTCTTCCTCCCTTACCCATCTATATTTCCCTCTTCTAATATCTCCTTGGCGCATTGTTCCCAGTTTGCCCATGTCGTCGTTTCAAATTTCTTTCTTTGGTTTTTAACCACATGAACCCATCTCTCTGCTTCCTTTATTATATTAACCTAATTTCTCCACTCTATGACTGACGGAATCCGGTCCTGTCTCCAGTACTTCGGAATTAATTTTTTCGCTGCATTTAATAAGTGTGGGATTACACTTTCTCTATACTTTTTGACAGAACCAGACGTTCCATGAAATAAATATTGTATCGGCCCAAACTCCATGTGGTCTGTCGTCATTTTCTTCATCCACGGGGCCACTAATTCCCAAAATCACTTAATTATCGGGCATGACCACCATAGATGAAGAAAAGTTCCCCTCTGTCCACAGCCCCTCCAACATTTGTCATTAGCTTCTGAAGAGATTTGTGCTATCTTAACTGGTGTCTTATACCATCTCGCTAGGAATTTATATGCCATTTCTTGCACCTTTGTACTTATGGAAGTAGTAAATGTTAACGATATCATTTTATTTATTTGTTTATCTGTCCACACTTGGCCTAGCTCCCTCTCCCATTCTTTTATAAAGTATGGAGGTTTCTTTTCTTGCTCTTCTTGGATCATTCTGTACATCCGAGATAATGTATGCCCCGCTTCTGATGTCTGTGCACACTGCCTCTCAAACGTGGTAAGTGTATTTATGGGTCTTAACGGTTTTATTTTCTTAAGGAAACTTGTCATTTGATGGTGTTTCCATTCCGCCATTCTTGTCTCCCCGAATTTCAACATCATCTCCGTCAGTGATAGTAAGACTCCACTTGGGGCAAACTTACCGCATCTAATATTCCCGTCTTGTCCCCAAGCCCCCAGACTTCCCGTCTTCTCCCCCAGGGGGAACCACGGAAATCCCTCCAGAGGAGCCAGAGGGGAGGTCTGAGGAGCATACCTGCCCTCTTTATTCATTCTATCCCATACTTCTAATGTATTCAGGGTCATTGGTGCTGTCCATTGTGACAACCCTCTCAATGACCCTTGGATCCATGGTGCTCCTGCCAGGTTTCTCCCCGCCATCACCATTTCAGCCTGTACCCATGGTTTTCTATTTAGGTCATGGCACCAGTCCATTATTCTAACCAGCGCCATAGCCCTATAATAGAATGTTATATCCGGGAGTCCTAAGCCACCCTCCGCTCTACTCCTTAAAAAATCGTAAGCCAGTCTAGGCCTTTTATCGTTCCACACAAAGGCCACGAATAGCCGACGTATTTGTTTAAGGAGACTCGCTGGCAACTGATTGGCACTGTACGCAGCACATAAACTATTCTGGGCAGTATGCTCATTTTTATGGCACTTATTCTTCCGAACCAAGTCAAGTATTTCCCCTTCCACTTCTTTAATTCTTCTTTTATTCCTTTCACTAATGAGCCATAATTATACTCCACCAGCAGTTCATAGTCTGCGCTTATCTGTACCCCCAGATATGTCAGCGACTCCTTGTTCCATATAAATGGGTATTTCTCCTTCAATGATCTCTCTATCTCCACTGGGACATGACTAGGAAGGATGACTGATTTCTCTTAAAGCCAGACACCCCTCCAAATTTCTGTACCTCCACCATCAATGCGGCTATAGTTGTCTGTGGAGCGGAGAGAAAAAATAATAAATCATCCGCATGCGCTGCTACTTTGTGTTCCGTATGGCCTATATGCATCCCTACTATCTCCTTATTCTTTCTGATTCTACACATAAATGGTTTCATTACTATTGCGAATATCAAGGGGGACAGCGGGCACCCCTATCTGGTACCGTTTTGTATGTTAAAACATTCAGATACAGTCCCATTTACCTTAATTCTTGCTCTTGGTTTCGCGTATAATGACATAATCCAACCCAGCATCCTCTCCCCCATTCCTATCCTCCCCAGTACCTCTCTCATAAAGCCTTAGTTCACTCTGTCGAAGGCCTTTTCGGCATCCATCGACAGAGTGATTCCTGGGGCCCTACCTGGGCCGTATCGCATCCAATGCAATATATGGAGTGCGCGGGTGGTGTTGTCTCTTGCTTCTCGTCCCTTTACAAACCCTGCTTGATCTGGGTGCACTAAATCTCCTACATCTTCCTGCAGTCTCAGGGCCAGAATTTTTGCCAATATCTTGGTGTCTGAGTTCAGCAGAGAGATCGGCCTGTAATTAGCACATACCTGGGGATCTTTTCCCTCTTTCGGCAAAACCGTTATGTAAGCCAGTGATGCTTCTGAGGAAAGTGGACTTCCAGCACCTATGGAGTTGAAATAATCACAAAGTGGCTTTACCAAAATTGGGAGGGATTTCTTGTAATATATGTTTGTCAGCCCGTCCGGGCCTGGGCTTTTCCCTGGGGGCAGGGCCGCTATCACTCCGCTCAACTCTTCCACCGTGATTGGACGTTTCATAATCTCGGTTATTTCTCTGGGTAGTATGGGCATATCAGCGTTGTCGATGTACTCCTCTATCTTATCCCTCCCTTGTTCCTCGCTTTCCCTTACAGGTGGTTCTGTTTTGGAGATATTATATAGTGCCTCATAGAATTTACCAAATTCTTTTGCTATGGCCTTTGTGTCTATTATTTTCCTGCCCTGAACTAGTAAACTATGCACGTGTCTGAAGTCCTGTTGTTTTTTAAGTTGTTTTGCCAGTAGCCTACCGCATTTATTTCCTTGTTCATATGCTCTATTTGCGAAGAACCTAATTTTATTCTTCGCTTTATACTCTAAATATTGTGAAAGCTCTGCCCGTGCATTCTCCAGACATCTGCCAATCATTGGGTCAAGATTTTCTTTATGTTTTATTTCTAGGGTTCTGATCTTCTCTAGTAGTTCATCTATTTCTCTTTTGCTTTCCTTCTTTATATATGTACCAAAGGCAATTAAATCCCCCCTCACAACCGCCTTGTGAGCTTCCCACACCACTTGATCTGACATGCCTTCTGTTTTATTTATTTCAAAATACTCCTTTATCTTGCCCCTTAGTTTCTCCACTATGTCTTCCTTGTCCAACAATGACTCGTTCAGACGCCATATTCGTTCCGCCCGGGTCATTTGAGTTGGTTGAAGGGTCAAAATTATTGGGGCGTGGTCAGACATCGTTATTGGCTCAACTGTACTTGTGCTGACTAGGGATGAGCTTCGAGTTCGAATCGAACTCATGTTCGACTCGAACATTGGCTGTTCGCAAGTTCGCCGAACAGTGAACAATTTGGGGTGTTCGCGGCAAATTCGAATGCCGCGGAACACCCTTTAAAAGTCTATGGGAGAAATCAAAAGTGCTAATTTTAAAGGCTAATATGCAAGTTATTGTCATAAAAAGTGTTTGGGGACCTGGGTCCTGCCCCAGGGGACATGGATCAATGCAAAAAAAATTTTTAAAAATGGCTGTTTTTTCAGGAGCAGTGATTTTAATAATGCTTAAAGTCAAACAATAAAAGTGTAATATCCCTTTAAATTTCGTACCTGGGAGGTGTCTATAGTATGCCTGTAAAGGGGCACATGTTTCCTGTGTTTAGAACAGTCTGACAGCAAAATGACATTTTGAAGGAAAAAACTCATTTAAAACTACCGCGGCTATTGCATTGCCGAAAATACACATAGAAGTTCATTGATAAAAACGGCATGGGAATTCCCCAAAGGGGAACCCCGAACCAAAAAAAAAAAAAAAAAAAGACGTAGGAGTCCCCCTAAATTCCATACCAGGCCCTTCAGGTCTGATATGGATATTAAGGGGAACCGCGGCCAAAATTTAAAAAAAAAATGACGTGGGGTTCCCCCTAAGTTCCATACCAGACCCTTCAGGTCTGGTATTGATTTTAAGGGGAACCCCGCGCCAAAAAAAAAAAAAAAAAAACGGCGTGGGGTCCCCCCAAAAATCCATACCAGACCCTTATCCGAGCACGCAACCTGGCCACATGCCCTCAACATTGGGAGGGTGCTTTGGGGTAGCCCCCCAAAACACCTTGTCCCCATGTTGATGAGGACAAGGGCCTCATCCCCACAACCCTGGCCGGTGGTTGTGGGGGTCTGCGGGCGGGGGCTTATCGGAATCTGGAAGCCCCCTTTAACAAGGGGACCCCCAGATCCCAGCCCCCCCCTGTGTGAAATGGTAAGGGGGTACAAAAGTACCCCTACCATTTCACTAAAAAACTGTCAAAAATGTTAAAAATGACAAGAGACAGTCCCCAAACACTTTTTATGACAATAACTTGCATATTAGCCTTTAAAATTAGCACTTTTGATTATTCATGTTCGTGTCCCATAGACTTTAACGGTGTTCGCGTGTTCGAACGAACTTTTTTCCTGTTCGCATGTTCTGGCGCGAACCGAACAGGGGGGTGTTCGGCTCATCCCTAGTGCTGACATTCCCCAAGTAGAATTGATCCACCAGAAAAAGGTCTAACCGCGAATACATATCGTGTACTTTGGAATAATAGCTATAGTCCCTGGTGCCTGGGTGTAAAGCTCTCCAGGTGTCCACAAGGTGTTGTGAGCATAAGGTTTGTTTAACCCGCTTTATAGCTTTAAAAGACATAGTAGTTCTACCCGTAGAGGTATCTACACTCGGCTCTAACACCATATTGAAATCTCCTCCTACCACTACACACCCTTCCTTAAATTCTTCCAGTTGACCAAATACTTTAACCAGAAATTTAGCTGTCTTAACATTTGGCGCATATATTGAAGCGAAGGTATATCGTCTCCCCTGTAGCGTACCCTTTACAAACAAATACCGACCTTCTGGGTCACTTTGCAAGGTCTCAGTAATCCAAGGGCATGATTTCTTGAACGCAATTGTGACCCCTCTTGCCCTCGCTATTGGGGATACCGCATGATACCACTGATTCAGCATATTTTGGGGTAGGCTTGGGATCGAGCTGCTCTTAAAATGGGTCTCCTGCAAGAAAACAACATCAGCTCCCCAATGTTGCAGCTCAGCCCATAGGCGCCCTCTTTTAATTGGTGAATTCAAACCCCTCACATTGTATGACAAAATTTTCAAAATGGCTGTCATTTTATTTCACTTTTATGGCCCCCGGCCCCTTGCCATTGTTCTCTATCTACTCCTCTGCCAAGCCCACCCCCCCTTCTACCCCCCCCTCCCCAACATTCATTACTTCATTAAACATATATTTATACCTAAAAAACAAAAAAAAAAAACATAACAGACACAAAAAATATACCACATATCATACCACAAACCTCTCACTAGGGGTATATCTAAAAATCAGGTATGTAGTTTGCGCGCACCCACACATCCTGAACGCCCACTACCTCCCTTCCCTGCTTCCCGCAGGATTATTCTCCCCTTTGATTGGGGCTGACCTATTGACCTACCTAAGGCCCACATTTCCCATTACACTCTCCCCCCCCCCCTTTCCCCGGCATTACTCTCTGACCCTCTCCTAAGTGGAAAGGACCAGAAGAAACAAAAAAAAAAGTCCTCTAGGTCCTTTAAGTGCTTCTTTGGGCTATTCCTCTATTAACCCTTGCCGGTACTTCTTGCCATTTTTCTGCTCGTTGTAGGGGGGGCCCTAGACAACTTGTTCTCCAGTCCACAAAGTCCACCATCGGGAGGTCTAATTTTTCCACAAATACTTTTAGATCATCCTTCGTTCGCAATGTTGCGGTTCTTCCATCCTTGGAGGCTGTTAAGCTGAAAGGGAACCCCCACCTATATTTAATCTCCGCCTTCCGTAAGGTCTCCAGCAGTGGGCGAACCGCCCCATGTTTAAAGAGAGTCCTTTTCGATAAATCTGGATACAACGCTATATTTGAGCCTTCAAATGTAATCCTAGGGTTATCACGTGCCATCTTCATTATACTCTCCTTGACTGCATATTTGTGAACCTTGCATATCACATTTCTGGGGACATCAGTTTTTATACTCTTGGGGTGGGCCCGGTGTACCCGATCTATTTCTATAACATTAGGGGCTTGATCCCCTAAAATCTTTCCAAACATTTTTTGTACCGCAGGGGCTAGTTCTATCGCTGTGATTGACTCTTTCAGTCCCTTTATGCGTATATTTTGACGTTTATCCCTATTCTCATATTCATCCAGCTGGTCCCTGTATGCATTTAATGTTTCTTCATATTTTTTCATGGCCTCTTGAGTCTCCGCCACTGCCTGTATAGTAACTTCTTGTTCTTTTTCCATCCCCTCTACTCTGTATCCCAAGTCCCTGACGTCCTCTTTAAGCTTGCTATTGCTTGCATGCAAGATTTTTCAACAGCATTTATTAATTGCTGGATATCATTTTTAGTGGGGAGGGCCTTCAACAGACCCCAGATGTCCCTTTCTGGGTCTACACTCTGCCCAATCCATCCTTGTAGGTTCAGTAGCAACCTGTGAAGCTCTGGTGAACTCCATGCCTACAAGGATTAAGGTAGTGCTGGAAAATAAGGGTGGACACACAAAATATTAACACTTTTGGTCCAATTTGGACATTTTCACTTAGGGGTGTACTCACTTTTGTTGCCAGCGGTTTAGACATTAATGGCTGTGTGTTGAGTTATTTTTAAGGGACAGCAAATTTACACTGTTATACAAGCTGTACACTCACTACTTTACATTATAGCAAAGTGTAATTTCTTCAGTGTTGTTACATGAAAAGATATAATAAAATATTTACAAAAATGTGAGGGGTGTACTCACTTTTGTGAGATACTGTATATTGCCGGGATCCGACAATTCATTACAGCCGCGAGCAGTTTTAGATTACTTTTTTTCCTATAGAAATGTCATTTTACTGTGGTATTGTTCTAAACATGGGAAAGATGCGCTATTTTACAGGCACACTAAGGACACCCCCAGGCACGATATTTAAAGGAATATTTCATTTTTATTGTTTCACTTTACGCATTATTAAAATCACTGCTCCTGAAAAGACGTCCGTTTTAAAAACTTTTTTTTTGCATTGATACATGTCCCTTGGAGCAGGACCCAGGTCCCCATGCCATTTTTTTCAATGATTTTTATCTATATTGTCGGGATCACTTAACCACTTCCAGACCGCCGCACGTCCAAACTTTAACGGTGGATATCGTGGTTATGGCAGCAGCTAGCTGCCATAACCTGGTATCCCCATTTTCGTGTAGCGGTCGGCTTTCTGATCAAAGTGGTCCCTGTTGCGGATTCGGCGCGAGATCACTTTTATCGGTGGTGGGAGAGGGGCCCCCCCTCCCGCCGCGATCCGGTGCTCTCTGCCGCTTACCGGAGCCATCGGTAGTGGCGGAGGTGATCGCGTCCTTCTCCATGCTGTGCCTGGAGACGAGTCAGGCTAAGATGGCGCCCACTCGTCTCCATGACACTGCTGGGCGGAAGCGAGGTCAAAACGTCACTTCCGCCCACGCCTCTTAAAGGCATATTTTTTTCAATGTCATTTTTTTAAATTACTTTTTTTTTAAATTGCATTTTAGTGTAAATATGAGATCTGAGGTCTTTTTGACCCCAGATCTCATATTTAGGAGGTCCTGTCATGCTTTTTTTTATTACAAGGGGTGTTTACATTCCTTGTAATAGGAATAAAAGTGACAATTTTTTTTTTAAAACAGTGTAAAAATAAATAAAATAATGTAAAATAAAAAAGAAAAAGAAAAATTTTTTTTAGAAACCGCCCGTCCCGACGAGCTCATGCGTAGAAGCGTCAAAACGTCACTTCCCCCCACGCCTCTTAAAGGCATATTTTTTCAATGTCATTTTTTTAAATTACTTTTTTTTTTAATTACATTTTAGTGTAAATATGAGATCTTTTTGACCCCAGATCTCATATTTAAGAGGTCCTGTCATGCTTTTTTTTATTACAAGGGATGTTTTCATTCCTTGTAATAGGAATAAAAGTGACACAATTTTCTTTTTAAACAGTGTAAAAATAAATAAAATAGTGTAAAATAAAAAATAAAAATAAAAAGTTTTTTTTAGAAACCCCCCCGTCCCGACGAGCTCGTGCGTAGAAGCGAACGCATAGGCTAGTAGTGCCCGTAAATGAAAACGGTGGTCAAACCACACATGTGAGGTATCGCCGCAACCGGTAGAGCGAGAGCAATAATTCTAGCGCTAGGCATCCTCATGTAACGCAAAACATGCAACCTGTAGAATTTTTTAAACGTCGCCTATGGAGATTTTTGAGGGTAAAAGTTTAACGCCATTCCACGAGCAGGCGCAATTTTTTTTTTTTTTTCCATTTGAAAATTTTTATTAGTTTTGAACATATACAGGGATATAGATTTTTCGCAAAGAAGAGTACACCAACATTTTAAGTTACAAATTGGCATTATACAGTAAAGGATTCCTATTCCTTTTAAACCATATGTTTCCTTATGACTATAGTATTATTTGTGATAGTAGAGGACTATTTACAATATTCCCTTATAGAATCACAAATCATACTTTCTAAGCATGGTAATTATTGATTATCGTATGCATGCAGTTACAATTAAAGGTTATTTCTTTATCTAGCTTGTCGATCTCAACCTGGGAAGTTATAATAGAGTAACATCAATAGAAGAAACCTCTAAATAAAACAGAACAAAAGTGGATAAAAATACAAATTGGAAATTTCCGTTATTGCTAGTGCTACAATGGAAGTATCCCTCAACTATAACTATCACTATTACTACTACTACTACTAGTGTAACTATCTAGTCCTCACTAGCTAACTTTTGTTATTAAAGATGTGCCTGCCTGTGTTTTAACTTTTCAGAGGATATTAGTTAAGTTATGTGTTGTAATCCACATTTCCCATTTTCGTTTGAAGTTGTCTTTATTACCATGGATATTAGCATATGAATGTTCATAAATGCAGTGTAAATTTACTCTAGAGACAACTTCTGTGAGTGTGGGTGCTATGTCATTTTTCCATTGACACATTATGGATAGTCTGGCTGCTATTAAAATATGTAAAACTATTGTTCTGAAATTGGTAGGAAAGAGTTCTATTGAAAGTCCTAGCAACGCCAATGCTGGAGAAGGTTTGGTTATGATACCCGTGACAGAGAAAATCAGTTGGAAAACAGACTTCCAGTAGCTGGAAATAGATTTGCAATGCCAAAGCATGTGCATCAAATTCCCAGGTTGCCCGCAGTTACGCCAGCAGTCTGGGGACTGTTCTTTATATATTTTCGCTAATCTAACTGGAGTTAGGTACCACCTATATGGTATTTTATATACATTTTCCCAGTGTAACACACAATGCGAACTTCCAATACTAATTCTTATTGCTCTAGACCATTCTTGTTCCGAGAATGTTGTATTTAAATCTGTTTCCCATTTCAATATTGCTGGTGTTTGTCTTATTGGAGTGTTGGATTGGAGCAGGGAATAGATAAGTAAGATACCCCCTTTTTGGATAGAATTATTATGATAATATTCCCATATGCTTTTGTCTAGAGTTATGTTATCAGATATAAAGGACCGCAGGAGATGTTGAATCTGTAACATCTTAAATTTATCTGTCTGTTTAACTATTTCTGGAAGCTCCTTTAAAGTTAAGAACCCGCCTTTTAACCACGTTTGAACTGAAAAATCTGGAATTAAGAATTCAAATGTTTCTAGTGGTATATCATCTAATGGGAATATATATAGGTTCTTGATTCCTTTTCAGGAGACCTGTCCAAGCCTGAAGTGAGGCGGAGATTGAAGGATGTTCTGTTAGATACATTGGTTTATTAGTGGCCGCTGCAAATAATAAGGCTCTAAGATTTGTATTTTTCACCATATTTTTTTCTAAAATAACCCATTGTTTTGTTGAAGATGGATCAAGCTATGCTTTAAGCTGTTCTAGAAGAAATGCTTTATAATAATCTTTGATTATTGGTACCCCCATTCCTCCTTTCGATCTGTGTTTTGTAAGGATAGAGAAAGCTATTCTTGCTCTGGCTCCTTTCCAGATAACGGATCTTAGTGAAGTGTCGAGTTTATTAAAGAAAGAGGTTGGAAGGAGTATTGGGACTGTCCTAAGTATGTAAAGAATTTTTGGTAAAATAATCATCTTTAAAGTTGCTATTCTTCCCATCCATCTTTGTTGCAAATCATGAAGGCCTCTTGAGCCCCCTAGGGAAAGAGAGCCTTGACTGATGGGGGCATGGCTAGGTGTGTGTCAAGGGGAACGATTGGTTGGGACATGGTGATGGGATGGGCCTGAGCTCAGGAAATCGTGTGCCCAAGGGAATTCTGGGTCTTTCGGAGGAGTCGTTGGAAGAGCTGCTGTGGACCCTGCACCCTCTATCATGGACAATGACCTCCTGTTGGCCGGGGTCCACGAGCTGGCTCTCCAGGGATAGACTGACTGGGTATTCTCCCTCCTCACCCCTAAAAGGTCCCCCCCCTTCTCCGCTGTCACCTGGGCCCCCCCCGCCTAAAGGCTCAGGAGACGTACCCCCCCTTCCAGGCCTTCATACACTGCCTCCCCGTCCCTCCGGAGCCCCTGAGGCCACTGGTCCAGCCCCCCCTCTCCGTCCCCTCATGCTGCCATCCGACGCCAGAGTCCTCCCCGGCGGGTCCCCCGCCATCAGAGTGCACACTGCGGGCCGGGTCTCCTCTCGCCCGTCCCGCTCTCGGAGCCCCAGAGTCCGGCAATTGGTACGAGCATCTCCAGCTGCCTACCCCCCCGCAGGTGCCCGCTCGGCGGCACGGGCGGGAGCCGTGGTGCTTCCCGCCTCCGATCACCGCCCGCGGGTGCCGGCTACCATTGTCTATTGCCCCCCCCGCCCCGCCGGTGACCGGTGGGGCGGGGGGTGCACTCGGGGGGCGTCCCGCAGTGCCAGACGCCGGGCACGCCAGCCCAGAGTTTTCGCACGTGCAGCCCCTCCTGCTCCTTCCTCCACGCTGTCTCTCACAGCTGGCGTGTCACAGCCAGCGTCTCTCCCTGTGCCCAGCGGGGCAGGAGATTCAAATTTCGACACAGTCCATACTGCCTCTGTCGTGGCCACTGTGCATCCACATCCCCCTGCACCTAGCTGGGTGGGGGATGATGGTGCACCTATCACTCATCCCCTGCAATTAACCCCTGCATTACCGCATCCTCCTGCACCCAGCTGGGTGGGGGATAGCAGGGCGGCACATGCCGCTCACCCCCTACCATCCCGCATCCCCCTGCACCCGGCTGGGTGGGGGATGGCAGGGCTGCACATGCCACTCACCCCCTACTGTCCTGCATCCCCCTGCACCCATCTGGGTGGGGGATGATGGTGCACCTATCACTCATCCCCTGCAATTAACCCCTGCATTACCGCATCCCCCTGCACCCAGCTGGGTGGGGGATGGCAGGGCGGCTAATGCCACTCACCCCCTGCCACTGCCCCCTACCGTATCGCATCCCCCTGCACCCAGCTGGGTGGGGGATAGCAGGGCGGGCACATGCCGCTCACCCCCTACCGTCCCGCATCCCCCTGCACCCGGCTGGGTGGGGGATGGCAGGGCTGCACAGGCTGCTCTACCCCTGCCACTGACCCCTGCCTTCCTGTATACCCCTGCATCCAGCTGGGTGGGGGATGGCGGGGGCGGCACATGTCACTCACCCTCTGCCGCTGCCCCCTACCGTCCCGCATCCCCCTGCACCCGGCCGGGTGGGGGATGGCTGCGCTGCTCAGGCCTCTCACCCCCTGCCTTATTACATCCCCCTGCGCCCACCTGGGCGGGGGATGGCCTGCGGTCGCCTGCTCCCCTCCCCTCATCACTGACTTCTGCCCACTATCAGCTCCCTGCGCCTGGCTGGGCGGGAGATTCCGTCCAGACGTCCGCTGACACAGCCTTGCCCTGGTTTGCCGCCCTGCGCCCAGCAGGGCGGGAGATGCCCATGTGATGCCTGCCGCTGTGGCCTTGCTGACACAGCCTTGCCCTGGTTTGCCGCCCTGCGCCCGGCAGGGCGGGAGATGCGCACGCCACGCCCGGGATGTGGGCTGCACCTGCCATGAGTCCTACACCTGGTTGCTCCAGATGCTGCTCGGTTGCTGTCCTCGGACCCCCCGGGCTCCTCAGGTTCGGTGGCCAGACCGCCACCCCTGGACCTCCTTCCACTATCCTTCACAGACGATTCTGTACCGGGTTTTTTCTCCTGGACTTGCTGTTGGTTGCCCTTCTTCTTTGACTGCACACCTGTGACTCAGTAAGTATGATTTTGATTTGGGGTAGGTCCGGTGACGCTGCCGTATCGGGTCCACCGGATTAACGCATTGTCACAGTTGTAATATCGGTTCGGTCTCGCATGGGTGTGTCGGGTTTCGGCATGTAGTCCAGCCTCTTTCGCGTGTGGCGCTTTGTGGGCGGTTTAGCCTAGCGGCACACACCTGTCGGAAGACGTCAAGGATAAAATCTGGTGATGCGAATTTATGGATTTCCTCGCCTCAGTCCCTCCCCGACTGTGAAACGATTGGAAATCCAGTCGGGTTGACGTGGCGGTGCGAAAAATCGAAGCAGCTTCCTCGGACATTCAGGAACTGGCTGCCAGGGTTCCATGCTTACGCCGGAGTGCTTTGCGAGTGCTTTCCAGAGTTGGTACATCATTTTTGTTATCTTGATCTCACATTTGGGGTGCCTACAAGGCATACGGGGACCAGTGTTCCACTATGACACGCAGTTTCGCCAAAAAGAGGCATCAAGGAAGGAGTTCTGCTTGGATTGCCAGGATGGTAGCCTGTGGCTATTGCTTATGCTCTTTCCCGGCCGGGGGCCAAGCTTGACATTTCTAAACTGGAAGATCCCAGTGATTGTCTCAGAGATGCTTCCCTGGTTAGACCGGTACTCCCCCCCTTCATAGAGGGGCCTTGACCTTGAGGGATGGTTTAGACTGCGCTTTTTGGACCCCCCCACACATTTACTCCTTCGGGTGTGCCGACCATGGCACCTAATTTAAAAAAAAAAAAAATAATAATTTTTCGCCTTACCCACCACTTGGCCTATCCTTCTGGCTCCTCGGTCTAGGACGGGAGACCAGGGTCCACTATGCCTCATTTTACAAGGCGCTCCACTTGACCAGGTTGGCTTGGCCTTCGGCCTTTTCTGGCCAAGGCGGACATTGCGTCTGCCTTCCGCCTCCTCCCAGCCACCCGCCATGCTTTCATCTGCTGGGATGCTACTTTCAGGGAAGTTACTTTTTGACATGTGCGTTCCCTTGGGCTGTGCCATTTCTTGGTATGTCTTTGAACTCTCCAGTAGTTTTCTTGATTGGGTAGTTGTCCCGGCGGCTGGTTTGCAGTCCGTGTTACACTACTTGGATAACTTCCTCTTCGCGGGCCCAGCTGACAGCTGTGAGTGCCATCCCGCTGTCAGCCGACAAGACCGAGGGCCCTGTGACGGTTCTGGCCTTCTTGGGTATTGTAATCGACACTGTGGAGATGGTTTTCAGCTGGCCAGGCTACTCTCCCTGGTTCGCTTGTCAATAGGGGAAAAAAAAAAAAAAAATTCTGCAGTTGAAACAACTTCAGTCTTTGCCGGGTGAATTGGTCTTTACCTGCCGCCTTACCCGCATGGGACGGGCTTTCTGTAGACATCTGGCATGGGCCACAAAGGGGGTGTCTGCCCTCCACCATTATATCCGTATCACCAAGCCCATGACTTGGGGATGTGGCTTGTCCTTCCTCCAGTCCTACAATGGCCAGTCATGTTGGTTGCTGGAGGAGGTAATGAACTCACAGCTGGAGCTATACACTGATGCGGCTGGCTTCTGTGGTTTCAGTGTTTTTTCCAAGGGGAGTGGTCTGCTGAATGTTGGCCGGCCTCATGGGCCCGCATGGATTTTTTGCGCAACCTCACACGGCTGGAGTGCTTTCCGATTATTGTCGCCACTGAGCTGTGGGGCGAGCGATTGCGCAATCGATAGGTGGGTTTTTCTGGTCCGATAACATGGTGGTGCAGGTGGTCAATCAACAGTCTGCTAGATCCCCTCTGGTCATGTCGTTGCTGCGTTTTTTGGTTTTAAAGTGCCTGCAGTTTAACGTTTGCTTTAGAGCTAGGCATGTCCCTGGAACTGCTAATGATATTGCTGATGCTCCCTCTCGTTCACAGCTCCATCATTTCCGCACCCTCGCCCTGTCGGCTGCCCCGGAGGGCCTCCCCTGTCCGGCCTACTTGTGGAACCTCGTTTTCGAGGTTTGCCAGTCCTCTGGGTGTCGCCTCCCCTTCGGACGTGGGCGTTATACTGCCGCATGTGGGACAACTGGGTCCAGGCATTGGGCGGTCAGTTTTTTCCATCTCGTCTTCAAAAAAAAAAAAAAAAAAGTAATACGCGTGGCTTTATTTCTTACCTTGTTTATTTACTACAAGAGGTTCTTCAGGTTGCCACGGTTTCGTTGGCCATTCCTTCTTTGTCCTTTTTTGGTTTCCGCTCCTTGGGTGGGAGGACATCACAAAAGCGTTTCCAACCTGTCGGGTCCTTTGGGGTTGGAGGTGTGCTGCTTATTCCCCTGATTCCTGGCGTCCGGTTTCCCTCCTTATTCTCTCCGGTATCCTTTCCCTGTTACCGTCCGTTTGTTTCCCCATTTGAGACCCTGCTCTTTTGGATCGTGGGAGACTCCTTCAATTACTGGGCCACGTGTCGGGCAGAGGTTGGGAGCTACGGGAATACTTGGGGTTTTACCTATGATCTCGACCGACTCTGCTGGCTTGGGCTTCACGGTTTACGCTGGCCTCTGGTCCTTCCAGAGGGTTTACGCATTCGGTCCCATGCGTCTGGCCCCATCATCTTGATTCTTCACGCTGGGGGGAATTATGTGGGTTATACACGTTCTGTGACTTGATCTCTGCCATCCAGCAGGACATTGCTCAAGGCTATGCAGCTTACACCAATTTGGTGCCCATCTGGTCGGAAATTGTGCCTCGCCTGCTGTGGGCAAGGGAATTACCCGGCCCCCCAGCTAGAACGCTTCCGTCAGAAAGTGAACGCTCAGGTCGCCAAGTTTGTTCGGGAAATAGGGGGGTTCCTCATCAGTCACAAGGACCTGGAGGGTAATAATGATGATCTGTTGAGACCGGATGGTGATCACTTTAATTACATTGGGTTGGATATATTCAACCTTGGCCTGCAGCGAGGTGTGGAACAGGTGCTGGCTGTGGTGGGGCGCTCGTCAGTTATTAACTGACGGGCGTTTGGCGGTTTTCTTGACCTTGCCAGCAGTTAAAGTTGCTGTAATGGGCTATGCCCTGGATGGAAAATTGGAAATAGGCTGTCTGTCCAGCACTTATGGTAAGGACAGGCCCCACTTCCCTCTTTTGGTTAAGTGCTCACAGTACGACTGTGACTGGTACTGGTTAAATATGTTCACCACTTCCCTCTTTTGGTTAAGTGCTCACAGTACGATTGTGACTGGTACTGGTTAAATATGTTCACATGTTATGTGTTGGAATTTAATAAAGCTGTGGCCTTGCCCTTTCCAACCTAATGGTTGTAGGTGTCTTATTTAATGGAGTGAAGGGCAAGGGTGGTGGGGATTTTATCCCTTGGTGTTACGTTAAGTGGGACCTAAGCCCATTGCGCCTCAGCAGTCATGTACAGAGGCATTAATAGGTTTCAGCATATTCATCATGTCAATATGTAAGGAGTCTCTCAGAGAGATCAGCATATCTTTCATATTTGACAGTGTCACAGGCTGTGAAGATGAAGGAAAGTGTTCAAGAGGAGTCTGGGTGGAATGCTCTGCAGCACTTTCCTCC
Source organism: Lithobates clamitans (assembly GCA_037952925.1). Classification (NCBI taxonomy): domain Eukaryota; kingdom Metazoa; phylum Chordata; class Amphibia; order Anura; family Ranidae; genus Lithobates; species Lithobates clamitans. The sequence goes on along the minus strand of JBBGZY010001704.1, from coordinate 1,027,006 downwards.
ATGTCAGATTCTTCTTCCTGGCCAGCTCCTTTAGCCTTTTTAAATTTAGTAGGGCTACGTGTGGATGGACTATCAGGGGGATAGAAATCAGTCTCTGCTCTGTTTATGCAGTGAATAGCTGTACATACCAAGGATGACGTGCTGCTGGAGTCTGAGGAGATATCTCCCTCTTAAGTTTGCTGCGTGTGAGCTCCGGAGCCGGCGCTATCTTGGTATACTCGGCCGCTCTTAGGAGGATAGAAATGTGCTAATTTCTGCGGGGCAGAGCGCTGGGAACCTCGCTTGCGGACTGCTCCGTGTGCCGCTTCCGCTTCATCCAGGGAGGCCATCATGTATGCAAAAGAGTATCTCCATCGCTTGGTAAGTCGCTCGGCGGTGGCTTGGAGTGGGAACTTAGCTAGAAAGCGTCCGTCTCTCTCGCTGGCCGGACACACCCCCCCCCCCCCCCGAGCGGGCGCAATTTTGAAGCATGACATGTTGGGTATCAATTTACTTGGCATAACATTATATTTCACAATATAAAAAAAAATTGGGCTAACTTTACTGTTGTCTTATTTTTTTATTCAAAAAAGGTGATTTTTTTCAAAAAAAGTGCGCTTATAAGAGCGCTGCGCAAATACAGTGCAAAAAAAAAAGTATTGCAATGACCGCCGTTTTATTCTCTAGGGTGTTAGAAAAAAAACCATATATAATGTTTGGGGGTTCTAAGTAATTTTCTAGCAAAAAAAAATCTGTTTTAAACATGTAAACACCTAAAATCCAAAACGAGGCTGGTCTTTAAAGTGGGGTTCCCATTTAAAAAAAAAAAAAAAATTAAAAGTCAGCAGCTACAAATACTGCAGCTGCTGACTTTTAATTGGACACTTACCTGTCCCAGGGTCCAGCAATGCGGGGGATCGAAGCCCCGCTCATCTCCGCCTCCGTTCGGTGGCGCCGGGATTGCAACTGTGGGCGCCGGGCTGTAGCTTCACAGCCGGGTACCCACTGCGCATGCGCAAGCGGCGCCACATGCCGTGATTGGCCACTCAGTCATCTGAGACCTGTAATGGGTCCCAGATGATTGACAAGAGGGAAGGAGCAGAGCTGAGCCCTTCCTGTGCCAAGGGGAAGTGATGTCACCAGCCCAGGCACTGAAAGAGGCAGATTACGAGGGACCCCCTAGCAACAGGCATTTAGAGGTAAGTAAAAAAAAAAAAATTCCAAATGTTTTTATTTTTTATTTTTTTTAGGCACATTCATGTATTTTTTTTTTTGAGTGGAACACCACTTTAAGTGGTTAAAATCACTGCTCCTGAAAAAACTGCAGTTTTTATGGCAATAATTTGCATATAAGCCTTTAAAATGAGCACTTTATATTTTTATTGTTCTGTGTTCGCTTGTTGGTACAAATATTTTGCCTATTTGCATGTTCTGATGCAAACCGAACCGGGGGGTGTTCGGCTCATCCCTAGTGGTGAGGAAGGTAGTGACAGCTATAGTGGTAAGCATACCATCTAGAACACCTCAGCAGCAGTTCCTTCTGTTTTATCAGATATATATCAGATTTTGAGTTCATGATTCTGTTTACTTCATATTCACAAATCTGGAGGACAACATAACCTTGATATTGTGACATGAAGCTAAGGCAAGCTTCATGCATTTTTCTTGCATAGTGTTTTCTCTCTCTTTATGTAGTCATGTTTCTTAGAAAAAAATCTGCCACTACCTCAAACTTTTGTTCTGAAAAAGAAGAACATCTGCTTGAAATCACCCAAATTTTGGAAGGTGAAAGCTCCCCTGATATACATGTTCCAGAGGAGACAGTTAAATTGGAAAGTCAAGAACTGTACAAAGGGCAAGGGGAGACATTAGTTGTACATGGAACAAAGAAGATTTTTCCATCAGTATAGGAAGGGGTTATTTACATTTAAAGTGGATAAGCTGCGAAATGCTTTGAGGCTGTAATGGCAAAAACAATAATGATATATTTTATTTTAAAAAAAGATTGCATGGTTTTCTTGCAGTTAATAATATAGAGAGTTATGATCTCTAAAGGCTTAGAAAGCAATATTTTGATCCAGGGAATTGAGCGGACTGACCTTGAGAGTTCAGGAAGGATTTTTTCTCATGTGAGGAAAAATTGGAAACTGTTGCATGGGTCTTTGTTTACCTTCCACTGGGTCTAAACTAGAAGAATTGTAAGAGGCTAAACTTAATAAACAGCAGGTTTTTTTGTTCAGCCTTATTGAATATATAACTATGTATAGAGATCCTGACAGAAGCGTAACCACCCCAACCACAGCCATGATAAACATTCTGTTTAACATTCTGCCAAATTGGAGTCTTAATTATTTATATGTTTATAATGTTATCAGCTTGTTGTTGTAATAAACATAAGATTTCTTATAGTCTAGCCAGGTTTCTGTACAGCGCATCCGGAAATTATTCAGGGCACATCACTTTTTCCACATTTTGCTATGTTGCAGCCTTATTTCAAAATGGATTACATTCATTTTTTTCCTCAAAACCCTACAAACAATACCCCATAATGACAACGTGAAAAAAGTTTGAAATCTTTGCAAATTATTAAAAACAAAAAACAAAAAAATCACATGTACATAAGTATTTACAGCCTTAGCCATGACACTGACCTGTTTCCACTGATCATCCTTGAGATGTTTCTGCAACTTGATTGGAGCCCACCTGTGGTAAATTCAGTTTATTGGACATGATTTGGAAAGGCACACACCTGTCTATATAAGGTCCCACAGTTAACAGTGCATGTCAGAGCACAAACCAAGCCATGAAGTACAAAGAATTGTCTATAGACCTCAGAGACAGGATTGTATTGAGGCACATATCTGGGGAAGGGTACAGAAAAAGTTCTACAGCATTGAAGGTCCTAATGAGCACAGTGGCCTCCATCATCGGTAAATGGAAGAAGTTTGGAACCACCAGGACTCTTCGTAGAGTGGGCCACCTGGCCAAACTGAGCAATCGGTGGAGAAGGGCATTAGTCAGGGAGGTGGCCAATAACCTGATGGTCACTCTGACAGAGCTCCAGCATGTCTATGTAGAGAACCTTCCAGAAGAACAACCATCTCTGCAGCACTCCACCAATCAGGCCTGTATGGTAGAGTGGCCAGACGGAAGCCACCTCTTAGTAAAAGGCATATGACAGCCTGCCTGGAGTTTGCCAAAAGAGTCCTTCAGGTACCTTTTGGCAAACTCCAGGCAGGTTGTCATATGCCTTTTACTAAGAGGTGCCACTCTACCATACAGGCCTGATTGGTGGAGTGCTGCAGAGATGGTTGTTCTTTTGGAAGGTTCTCCACATAGAAATGACCATGAGACCATTTTGTTTCTCATGAGACCATGAGAAACAAAATTCTCTGGTCTGATGAAACAAATATTAAACTCTTTGGCCTGAATGGCAAGCGTCATGTCTGGAGGAAACCAGGCACCGCTCATCACCTGGCCAATACCATCCCTGCAGTGAAGCATCGTGGTGGCAGCACCATGCTGTGGGGATGTTTTTCAGCAGCAAGAACTGGGAGACTAGTTAGGATTGAGGGAAAGATGAATGCAACAATGTACAGAGACATCCTTGATGAAAACCTGCTCCAGAGCGCTCTGGACCTCAGACTGGGGCGAAGGTTCAGTTTCCAACAGGACAACGACCCTAAGCACACAGCCAAGATAATAAAGGAGTGGCTACAGGACAACTCTGTGAATGTCCTTGAGTGGCCCAGCCAAAAACCAGACTTGAACCCAATTGAACATCTCTGGAGAGATCTGAAAATGGCTGTGCACTGACACTCCCCATCCAACCTGATGGAGCTTGAGAGGTCCTGCATAGAAGAATGGGAGAAACTGTCCAAAAACAGGCATGCCAAGCTTGTAGTATCATACTTAAAAAGACTTGAGGCTGTAATTGGTGCCAAAGGTGCTTAGCAAAGTATTGAGCCAAGACTGTGAATACTTATGTACATTTGATTTTTTATTTTTAATAAATCTGAAAAGATTTCAAACAAACTTCTTTCACAACGTTATTATGGGGTATTGTTTGTAGAATTTTGAAAATAATGAATTTAATCCATTTTGGAAAAATGCTGTAACATAACAAAATGTGGAAAAAGTGAAGCGCTGTGAATACTTTCCGGATACACTGTACGTTTCTCTTTTATATTTTACAAACTTCTAATGTATATCCAGATCAGACATTTATTCAAGTGGGTGTACATTTTGTTTCTATTTTAGCGTCCAGTTACCAACGTAAATTGAAAGGTAAAATCTCACAGCAATTATTTTTAAGAATTTCTAGAATTTCCATCACGTGTTTTGGATGGAGGCTGTTAGGAGTGGCAGATGTTTAAATATTATTTAAAAAAAGCTGTAGTATTTTTACTCTTTCTGGACATACCTTTGAAACAAAACAACTTGATTTTAGGAAAAAAAAACTTTCTTTTTTTCCATGTACAGTCAGGTCTATAAATATTGGGCCATCGACACAATTCTAATCTTTTTGGCTCTATACACCACCACAATGGATTTGAAATTAAACAAACACGATGTGCTTTAACTGCAGACTTTCAGCTTTAATTTGAGGGTATTTACATCCAAATCAGGTGCATGGTGTAGGAATTACAACAGTTTGTATATGTGCCTCCCACTTTTTAAGGGACAAAAAGTAATGGGACAGATTAACAGTCATCCATCAAACTTTCACTTTTTAATACTTGGTTGCAAATTTGCAGTCAATTACAGCCTGAAGTCTGGAACGCATAGACATCACCAGACGCTGGGTTTTATCCCTGGTGATGCTCTGCCAGGCCTCTACTGCAACTGTATTCAGTTCCTGCTTGTTCTTGGGGCATTTTCCCTTAAGTTTTGTCTTCAGCAAGTGAAATGAATGCTCAGTCGGATTCAGGTCAGGTGATTGACTTGGCCATTGCATAACATTCCACTTCTTTCCCTTAAAAAAACTCTTTGGTTGCTTTCGCAGTATGCTTCGGGTCATTGTCCATCTGCACTGTGAAGCGCTGTCCAATGAGTTCTGAAGCATTTTGCTGAATATGAGCAGATAATATTGCCCAAAACACTTCAGAATTCATCCTGCTGCTTTTGTCAGCAGTCACATCATCAATAAATACAAGAGAACCAGTTCCATTGGCAGCCGTACATGCCCACGATATGACACTACCACCACCATGCTTCACTGATGAGGTGGTATGCTTTGGATCATGAGCAGTTCCTTTCCGTCTCCATACTCTTCTCTTCCCATCACTCTGGTACAAGATGATCTTGGTCTCATCTGTCCATAGGATGTTGTTCCAGAACTGTGAAGGCTTTTTTAGATGTTGTTTGGCAAACTCTAATCTGGCCTTCCTGTTTTTTAGGTTCACCAATGGTTTACATCTTGTGGTGAACCCTCTGTATTTACTCTGGTGTAGTCTTCTCTTGATTGTTGACTTTGACACACATACACCTACCTCCTGGAGAGTGTTCTTGAGCTGGCCAACTGTTGTGAAGGATATTTTCTTCACCAGGGAAAGAATTCTTCGGTCATCCAATACAGTTGTTTTCTGTGGTCTTCCGGGTCTTTTGGTGTTGCTGAGCTCACCGGTGCGTTCTTTCTTTTTAAGGATGTTCCAAACAGTTGATTTGGCCACACCTAATGTTTTTGCTATCTCTCTGATGGGTTTGTTTTGTGTTTTTTTTTCAGCCTAATGATGGCTTGCTTTACTGATAGTGACAGCAATTTGGATCTCATATTGAGAGTTGACAGCAACGGATTCCAAATGCAAATAGCACACTTGAAATTAACTCTGGACCTTTTATTTGCTCCTTGTAAATGGGATAATGAGGGAATAACACACACCTGGCCATGGAACAGCTGAGCAGCCAATTGTCCCATTACTTTTGGTCCCTTAAAAAAGTGGGAGGCACATATACAAACAGTTGTAATTCCTACACCGTTCACCTGATTTGTATGTAAATACCCTCAAATTAAAGCTGAAAGTCTGCAGTTAAAGCACATCTTATTTGTTTCATTTCAAATCCATTGTGGTGGTGTATAGAGCCAAAAAGATTAGAATTGTGTCGATTTCCCAATATTTATGGACCTGACTGTACATTATGCAAAATATTGCATATGTGTACTAGGAGACTAGAAATGTTATTAATTTTTAATCATGTTTGGATTTGACGATGCAACTACCATCAAAACTTTATATTGCTCAATCCCATGTTAAGGGATACCTAGCATCATTCAACCCACTTCCTGTGAGCTGTGATGGAAATGCCCACTGGGGGAGCATCTTCATGCAGGTTTGGGCTCATAATATTTCTGGACCACTTGGAGCCATGTTCACATGTTGTTACAGTGCAGTGAGGAGGGACCACCACCACCACTACCACTATCACTAAGGAAGAAAAGGACCCTTGATGTTATTGGACCAGCCTGAAGAATGCAGGAATAAGGAGTTTTTAAAAAAATAGGAGGGGTTTTGGGGCCGGGGTGGTCAGGAAGCTGGAGATGTGAATATTCTATTGGGAAAGTGAACTCAAACCACAGATACTGTTTTTCTGAAATGCTTCAGGACAGCATATAAAATGGATGGCGGCACCTTCAGTATTTTTTTTAACTATTTATTTTGGTGGTTTATTTTTGGAGTTTAGTGTTTCCATAAAGCAGAAAGGCCAGTTCTTATCATCCATAATCTGAAGATATTATTGTTGAAAAATAAATTATTGTTCTGTAGAAGACATATCAGTTTTTTCTTGATGGAGTGCCATAAAAAGTAAAGGTATAAACTGAATCACAAAATGTAGTAAAAAATGATTACAGGAAGTCCCTGAGTTACAAACATCTGACTTACATATGACTCATACTTACAGAGGGAGACAACAGGAAGTGAGAGGAAATCTACCACTAGGAAGGAAATTCACTGCTGTAAGAGTCATTATGGGAAAAAGGTGTCTCTACTGATGTTTTATCAGCAATCCTTGTTTCCAGAACAACCCAAAATGTTCAAAATCCAATTGGCACAGGGACAGAAAGTGAGGTGAAATCTTCTGAACAGGGGCACAGACAGCAAAACAAACCATACAGGGGTGTTAACCCTTCCCTATGCTATCCAAAAAGCATAACAAAATATTTTTTTTGGCTGGAGTTACACTTTAACCACTTGCCTACCAGGCACTTACACCCCCTTCCCGCCCAAGCCATTTTTCAGCTTTCAGCGCTGTCGTACTTTGAATGACAATTGCACGGTCGTACTACACTTTACCCCAAACATTTTTTATCATTTTCTTCACACAAATAGAGCTTTCTTTTGGTGGTATTTAATCACTGCTGGGTTTTTTATTTTTTACAAAAAAAAAAAAAGACCAAAAATGTTGGAAAGAAAATGTTTTTTACTTTTTTCTGTCAGTAAATTTTGTAACTAAGTAATTTTTCGCCTTCACTGATGTGCGCTGATTAGGAATGGGCTTTATGTTCGGGTCAAACATGAGTTTGACTGGAACGTTGGCTGTTTGCTCGTTCACCGTCTGCCCCCCTCTGACAATACGGGGAAAGCCACAAGGAAGTCACTGGGTGGCCCCGCCCTCCATTATATAAGAAGTGTCAGGAGAACCAAAGCGTCAGACGGTGGAAGACTCCCACTGGAGCGGATCATGTGGATGGAGTGGAGAAGAAGCCTGTCATGAAATGGTTCACCCGTTGGTGTCACTGTCGGTCTCATGGATTGCAGTACCAGTGTCCACCAGCCGGTGTCTTCCAACATCCAGGACCTGTAGTAAGAGGACTCACCTGCTGGTGGCACTGTTGCATCCTTGGGCATCCTTGGGCATCCTTGGGCAGTGGGTGTACTCCGGCAGTGTGGAGCAGACAGCACCCTCTGCGCTCAGGTGTAACATGAGGTCAATTACTGCAGCCTTAAAAAATACCCGGCAAGCCCTCACATGCTTGCCTTGGTATCTTTCTTCCTTGCGCCCTGACCTGTAACCTGTATCTATAACCTGTATCTGAACCTGAGCCTGCTCCTGAGCCTGAATCTGATCCCAGTTGCTGATCCCCTGTGTATGACCCTGGCCTGGCTTACGTGTTTGATTTTGGTACTTCCCTTTGGCTGTATATATTATCTGTTGTCTGTGGGTTTCTGTTGGTTGGTTGAGCACTATTTGTATTTGGGGTGTTTTTTATTTATATCACTTATCTTAAATAAACATTATTCTTATTTCACTTTACATGCGTTTTGGTTTCCTCTTTGCAGTCCACACAATCTGGTCACACCTGTTCATGACAAAGCCAGAGGAAGTGTTAGGTACCTGGTAGTAGAGTCTGACTTGTAGGAGAAGACCTCTCATACAACGCTGGTTCAGGAGCCACTGGAGTGGGAACAGTGGTCTCCTGAGCACAGTGGGGTAGGAGTGCCTGTAGAGCGGAGTCTCTGGAGCTGAAGTGATGAGAGATCCCACAGGGATGGCTGGACTGCAGATCAGGTAGAGACTGGAGGCAGCAAGCTGGAACACTTGTAGATGCAGAGATCACTGGAGCTGGAGCTGAAGGTGCAACAGCAAGGACAACAGCAGGCACAAGCAGGGTCAGACGGTCCGGGTCAGCAAGGATATGAGACAGGCAAAAACAACAGGCAGAGGCAGAGTCGGTAGGCAGGCAGAGGTTGGCAACGATATCAGGCAGGTAGTAGAAGAGTAGTCAGGCAGGCCGGGTCGGATAGGAGCAGGACGGATAGTCAAACAAGCCGGGTCAGATGGGTAACAACAATCAGGTTCAGGTTAACACGAATCACGGAGCTGAGACGAAGCAGCAATGTGCCAGAGGCACAGGAGGACTTTTATGTGCACTTTGGTGCCAAACCGGCACTATCGCGAACGCGCGCACGTGCACACGCGCGCGCGCCCAAACGCCGCGTACCCGCGCGCGCCCTAGCGCCGCGCTGACGCCCGGGAACAACAAGATTTTGCTGAAGAGTGTGTAACGGCGCGCGCCGGGGCATAGGCGCGTGCCGGGGCATAGGCGCGCGCCGACGCATAGGCGCGCGCCGACGCCCAGGTCCGGCGCCAATGGTACCCTGACAGGAAGATGCGGGACAAGAAGAGCGGAGGAAGAAGAAGATGGAGAAGAAGAAGATGGAGGAAGAAGAAGAACACTGAAGGAAGACCAGAAGAAAGAAGATGGAAGAAAAAGAGATTAATAAAAAACTTGTCAAAAACCGTCTCTTTTGTTTTTTAACCTTTTTTTGACACTTTTTTTGTGAAATTGTAGGGGTACACTTGTACCCCATTACCAATTCACACAGGGGGGGCGAGATCTGGGGGGTCCCCTTAAAGGGGGCTTCCAGATTCCGATAAGCCCCCCACCCACAGATCCCCACAACCACCGGGCAAGGGTTGTGGGCATGAGGCCCTTCACCCCATCAACATGGGGACAAGGTGCTTTCGGGGGCTACCCCAAAGCACCCTCCCAATGTTGAGGGCATGTGGCCTGGTACGGTTCAGGGGGGCACTCTCTCGTCCCCCCCTCTTTTCCTGCAGCCTGCCAGGTTGCATGCTCGGATAAGGGTCTGGTATGGATTTTGGGGGGACCCATGCCATTTTTTAAATTTTGACACTGGATTCCCCTTAAAATCCATACCAGACCTGAAGGGTCTGGTATGGATTTTGAGGGGGACCCCCACGCCATTTTTTTTTAATTTTGGTGCGGGGTTCCCCTTAATATCCATACCAGACCTGAAGGGCCTGGTATGGAATTTAGGGGGACCCCCACGCATTTTTTTAAAATTTTGTTTCGGGGTTCCCCTGTGGGGAAATCCCATGCCGTTTTTATCAATGAACTTTTATGTGTATTGCCGGACCGACAATTCATTGTAGACGGCGCTAGCGATAGTAGTTTTACAGTAGTTAGTAGCTGTCAGACTGTTCTAAACACGGGAAACATGCGCCCCTTTACAGGCATACTATAGACACCCCCCGGTACGAAATTTAAAGGAATATTACACTTTAATTGTTTCACTTTAAGCATTATTAAAATCACTGCTCCCGAAAAAACGGCCATTTTTGAAACTTCTTTTTGCATTGATACATGTCCCCTGGGGCAGGACCTGGGTCCCCAAACACTTTTTATGACAATAACTTGCATATAAGCCTTTAAAATGAGCACTTTTGATTATGCATGTTCATGTCCCATACACTTTAATGGTGTTCGCGTGTTCTAACAAATTTTTTGCCTGTTTGCATGTTCTGGATGCAAACCAAACCGTGGGGGTGTTCGGCTCATCCCTAGCGCTGATGAGGCGGCACTTATGGGCACTGATAGGCTGAACTGGTGGGTATTGATGAGGTGGCACTTATGGGCACTGATGAGGAGGCACTTATGGGCACTGATGAGGAGGCACTAATATGCCGCACTTATGGGCACTGATAAGTGGCACTGATATGTGGCACTGATGAGCACTGATAGGCAGCACTGGTAGGCACTGTTGGGTGGCACTGATGAGCACTGATAGGCAGCACTGGTGGGCACTGATAGGCGGCACTGGTGGGCACGGATAGGTGGCACGGATAGGGGGTACAGATGGGCACTGATGGGCATTGATGGGTGACACTGATGGGTATTGATCGACAGCAGTGATGGGCATTGATAGGCAGCACTGGTAGGCGGCACTGATTGCCAGCACTGACTGGCATTGCTAATGGGCACTGATTGATGGCCCTTGTGGGCAGTGGTGGGCACTGATTGCTGCCACTGGTGGGCACTATATGCTGGCATTGGTGGGCACTGTTTGTGACACTGTATTTATTTATTGTAATCAGGGCACTTATGATCAGTGCCCTGATTACATCCCTAGATGCCCCCCTGTGAGGAGATGCCAATGATCGGTTCTCCTCTCCTTACACTTTGTCAGTGTTAGGCGAGGAGAGCCGAATACCGGCATCTCTTTGTTTACATGTGACCGGCTGTGTCCAATCACAGCCAATCACATGGTTAAAGAGCCGCAGGTGCGCAGTTGCCGCGCAGCGCGCCCCCGAGGGCACGCAAGAGCGGCTGTTCTGGGACGCCGTCATACAGTAAAATGATATGAACATCAATCCAGGGGTGTTGCTAGTACCTGGTACAAGACCCTTGGTCTTCCACTGAGTGTCTCTTTTTCAGTAACGGTTGTGGTCACTCCAAGAGTGGTCCTCTAGACAAACATACTCATCTTTGCTGAATTTGGTTTTACACCTTCAATTATGCTACATTTAATAACATGTTTACTTTCAGTCAGTGAAATTACAGCTAAGTCTGTTTTAGTCCAATTCACTTTTCAATGAAATAGGTTTTAGATCCAGATATGATCCAAAGAAAATTAAAAGACATTCTGAGTACCAGCCCACTGGATTAAGTGGCGCACAATAAAATGTGTGTTGGATGCAGCAAAACTGCAAAGAACGATTGGCAGAGAAGTACAGCAGTAAAGGGAATATAAAAAACCTCTCCCACATTTCTCATTGGTATGAAACATCTACCATAATATTTCAATTCAAGTACCTTAATGCATTAATATATAATACAGTTTCTGTACCATAGAAAAGACAAAGCAAAGAAAACATACCAGTAAAATCACGTACAAAAGTTGATGCCATGTAAAACTGATTTAAGATGCAGATTAAAACAATACAGCTTAAAACACACACTATGCATTGTATAAAATATACAGTACTTCAATTGGAAAATTACAGGTATAACAGGAATATGATGTCAACCAAATTACACAGAGCAATGTCAGAAATGAAAGTCAACAGAACATCAAATCCTCAAACCACATGGCACAGCAAAGCAGTAATTACTCTAAAACTGAAATACAAATATTACACAATCTTGAAATAAATCCCAATCAACATACTATCAAATGAACCACCGGCATAGCTCTGTGGCCAAAGCTGTCCACTGACTCATTTCCAACGATACCTCCAGTATTTCCCAGGAGCTCACTTCAGATGATTACTGCTTTATTCTCATTTTGGTCTCATGACATTATGTCATCTCTTTTCTATGGGCAATGTCATCTTTTTGTTGAGAAGGAAATGTCATCTTCTTTCCTCTAATACATGTATTTGTCAAATAAAGATTTGTTTCCAAGGTGTGATAAGGTTATTTCATGAGCAAGATGGCTCATTTCCTACTACAGCTATTTCACATATCATGCCAAGCTGTCCGTGTAAAAAGTAAGAAAGGCAATCTGATGTAGGATGAAGAGTAGATGAATATTAACTAAGCAGAATAACTAATTTGACTACATACTAAAAATGTTAACACTGGTACTTTCTCATATAGGATGTAGACTGTATTTTAAAACAAACTTGATCAATATAGAAAAATTTAACTTTCAGACTGCAATTGTACTTCCAGAGTACAACAACAGTACCTTGGGGATCTTTTTTTATGTGGCTCTAGATCAGGGATATGCAATTAGCAGACCTCCAGCTGTTACAAAACTACAAGTCCCATCATGCCTCTGTCTCTTGGTGTCATGCTTCTGGCTGTCAGAGTCTTGCTATGCCTCATGGGACTTGTAGTTCTGCAACAGCTGGAGGTCCGCTAATTGCATATCCCTGTTCTAGATGCTAGCTGGATGGCATTTAGCTAAAACATTGTGTATCATCTCTGTTCTGGTGAACTCGTCTAGCCTTTTTCAGTCACTTCCTGTCTTTATGCACTTGCTTTAGCATTAGCCTCCTACGATTTCTCTAGACCAGCATACTGATAGTTATCAGTAACATTTTTAACTTATTCCTTCTCAATATGCACCATAAAATAAGCTTGCCAGCACTGCAATGTTTCATGTCATCAAAATGACAGATATTGTATGTTATAAAGAGTACCATGGGTGTAACATAAGGGGTTGTAGGGGTCACAATCGCAACCCCGCCCCTAGCTCCAGGGGGCCCCTGCAGCCTCCCTGTCATATTATCATATCCTCCACAAAATCCAGCTCCAATCTGCCCCAGGGCCCCACAGCCACGCTCCAGTACTGGGCTTCTACTTTGCCTTCCACAGTCCACACCCCTCTGTTCCCATTGACTGGGGAGAAGCTGTGAGCCATTTCCTGCATGGAGAGGAGCACGAGGTGAGAACTGCCCAGGATGGGGAAGTGTCTGTGCTGTGTGCTGGCAACAGGGATATGCAATTAGCGGACCTCCAGCTGTTACAAAACTACAAGTCCCATCATGCCTCTGCCTCTGGGTGTCATGCTTGTGGCTGTCAGAGTCTTGCTATGCCTCATGGGACTTGTAGTTCTGCAACAGCTGGAGGTCCGCTAATTGCATATCCCTGCTCTAGATGCTAGCTGGATGGCATTTAGCTAAAACATTGTGTAGCATCTCTGTTCTGGTGAACTCGTCTAGCCTTTTTCAGTCACTTCCTGTCTTTATTAGGGATGAGCCAAACACCCCCCTGTTCGGTTCACACCAGAACATGCGAACAGGAAAAAAGTTCGCTCGAACACGCGAACACCCTTAAAGTCTATGGGACACGAACATGAATAATCAAAAGTGCTAATTTTAAAGGCTTATATGCAAGTTATTGTCATAAAAAGTGTTTGAAGACCCGAGTCCTGCCCCAGGGGACATGGATGCAAAAAAAAGTTTTAAAAACGGCCGTTTTTTCAGGAGCAGTGATTTTAATAATGTTTAAATTCAAACAATAAAAGTGTAATATCCCTTTAAATTTCGTACCTGGGGGGTGTCTATAGTATGCCTGTAAAGGGGCGCATGTTTCCCGTGTTTAGAACAGTCTGACAGCAAAATGACATTTGGAAGGAAAAATTCCATTTAAAACTACCCGCGGCTATTGCATTGCCGACAATACACATAGAAGTTCATTGATAAAAACGGCATGGGAATTCAACACAGGGAAAACCTCGAACCAAAATGTAAAAAAAAAATGACGTGGGAGTCCCCCTAAATTCCATACCAGGCCCTTCAGGTCTGGTATGGATATTAAGGGGAACCCCGGCCAAAATTTAAAAAAAAATGACGTGGGGTTCCCCCTAAATTCTATACCAGACCCTTCAGGTCTGGTATGGATTTTAAGAGGAACCCCGCGCAAGAAAAAAAAAAACGGTGTGGGGTCCCCCCAAAAATCCATACCAGCCCCTTATCTGAGCACGCAACCTGGCAGGCCTCAGGAAAAGAGGGGGGGACGAGAGTGCGCCCCCCCTGAACCGTACCAGGCCACACGCCCTCAACATTGGGAGGGTGCTTTGGGGTAGCCCCCCAAAACACCTTGTCCCCATGTTGATGAAGACAAGGGCCTCATCCCCACAACCCTGGCCGGTGGTTGTGGGGGTCTGCGGGTGGGGGGCTTATCGGAATCTGGAAGCCCCCCTTTAACAAGGGGACCCCCAGATCCCGGCCCCCCCTGTGTGAAATGGTAAGGGGGTACTTACCCCTACCATTTCACAAAAAAACTGTCAAAAATGTTAAAAATGACAAGAGACAGTTTTTGACAATTCCTTTATTTAAATGCTTCTTCTTTCTTCTATCTTCCTTCATCTTCTTCTTCTTCTGGTTCTTCTGGCTCTTCTGGTTCTTCCTCCGGCGTTCTCATCCAGCATCTCCTCTGCGGCATCTTCTATCTTCTTCTCCTCGGGCCGCTCCGCACCCATGGCATGGTGGGAGGCTCCCGCTCTTCTCTTCATCTTCTTCTTCATCCTCTTCTCTTCTTCCTTCTTCTCTTCTTCATTTTCTTCTCCGGGCCGCTCCACATCCATGCTGGCATGGAGGGAGGCTCCCGCTGTGTGACGGAATCTCCTCGTCTGACGGTTCTTAAATAACGGGGGGCAGGGCCACCCGGTGACCCCGCCCCCTCTGATGAACGGTGACTTGACGGGACTTCCCTGTGACGTCACGGGGAATGCCACAGGGAAGTCCCATCATGTCCATACTGATAGTTATCAGTAACATTTTTAACTTATTCCTTCTCAATATGCACCATAAAATAAGCTTGCCAGGACTCCAATGTTTCATGTCAACAAAATGAGAAATATTGTATGTTGTAATGAGTACCATGGGTGTAACATAAGGGGTTGTAGGGGTCACAATCGCAACCCAGCCCCTAGCTCCAGGGGGCCCCTGCAGCCTCCCTGTCATATTATCATATCCTCCACAAAATCCAGCTCCGATCTGCCCTAGGGCCCCACAGCCACGCTCCAGTACTGGGCTTCTACTTTGCCTTCCACAGTCCACACCCCTCTGTTCCCATTGACTGGGGAGAAGCTGTGAGTCATTTCCTGAATGGAGAGGAGCACAAGGTGAGAACTGCCCAGGATGGGGAAGTGTCTGTGCTGTGTGCTGGCAACATGGAATGGTAACCGAGCTCAGCGAGGCAAGAGGAGGAGAGTGCTGCCCTGTAGCCACGATGGGACCGATGTCACTGGTGAGGTATGACACTGCTCAGTGTCTCCTAGTCACCAGCTGGGATTCTCTGTACCCTCCCACCCAGGGATGTCTACTTACCCCACTTCCCTGACAACTAGGGAAATGACACACACCTCTGGGAGGTGACCTTCCCCCAACACTTGCCAACAGTGACAGAGAAACCTTCAGAAATTACTAAAACAAATCCCTTAACACCTCCTCGGGGGGCCCCTGAAGGGCTGAAGGCTCCAGATTTTGGGGCACGTGGCTTTACCCTCCCAGATCTAAGTTGCCCCACCCCCCTCAAAGCCCTATGACCACCCCCTCCACCCTGCATGCTGTGTCCGGCTGCTGAGCTCCTTTCCTATTACAGCACTCTATACTGTTCCTCCTCTGCAGGGCTGAAATCACATTACTTTACAACACAGCCAGTTAGCCATGATCTGAACAGGGTGTATCTGCCTATTGCAACTACACTGCCGTTCCGACCAGAGAATTTCACAGGTCAGAAGGGAAACATAAAAGCCAAATACACCCTGTGAAGACTGACAAAGTGTGTGTAAAGGAATGTGATTTCAGCCCTGTGTAGTGTGGTGGGGGGAGCTGTATACAGTGCTGGGATGGGAAAGGAGCTCTGCCAAGTGACCTGCCAGGGGTCCCTGTCCTCTGATTCCCCAGTGGTAATCCCTGTCCTCTGATGTAAAGAGGAACTCAGGGAACTCAAAACTCTTAAGCCACTTTGAGTATCTTGGCGTGCGGTGGATGTATCTGCATGCACATTGGAAGTAGTGGGGGTGGGCCCAGGTCAACTTTTGCATTGAGGCCCACAAGCTTCAAGGTACGCCTCTGATGAGTACAGTATGTCTACTGGCCTGAAAGTGGCGCTGTGCTATTCCTTCAGCCCTGCAAGAGACTTTAGATGACTGTTCTCTCCCCTTTATGAGCTCCATGCAGCCAACTTGGGGAGGTCAGCATCCTCTATTGGATGCCAAAATCTTGCAAGATTTAGGCAGCGGCCTTGATTCAGAACTGCTTAAATAACAATTTATTTTGTTATTTTAACATGTCTACAGTATAGGAGTAAGTTAGGAACAGAGCCCACACTAGTTGGGGGTAAAGTAGGAGTAGCATCAAAAAGAGGTGCCTGTTGAGGAGGGAAAGAATAGGTTTCCCATTACAGGGTGTCTCCTTGGTCAGCTTCTTAGGACAGTCTCCCACCAGCAGTTGGATATCTGCAGGGATTTTTGGAGATCTCAGTGTTACTCAGTAACACCACCACCCATCAAATGGAATGTTTCCTCTGGCATTCTGTGATCTGTAAATGCATTTCATAAGATTGTTGCAAAACTGCCTTGCTGATAAACATTACTTTCTCATTCTGAAGAACTGTAAAATTAGCAACATATGTAGTGCCGTTCCGTTAACTGCCTTGTTTAGTGTCTGTTCAATCTTTACAATATAAACGACATTCAAAATGTGTGTAGTAATCCCTTCCATTCTTTGGATACACTGGTTAAGCCACAGGTGCAATATGACTAGGCAAAATATAAAGTATCCACCTCAACTCTGGGGTTCTTACTTACAAAACTCTTTTTTTCATAAGGAAAAATCTTGATGTTTGCATTTCCTTTTTACACACACACTCAAATATTTTTTTTCAAAAATAAGAAGTACTTGGATAGAAAACTTTTTGGAAAAAAGTCGGAAATATATCTGCCTATTATAATGCAAAAATTTTTTATTATCACATTTCATAATGCAAAGAAGGCAAAATGGGACGAGATAATCACCAGAGCTCTAGCACACACAATTCACAACCATATGATTGCTCAACAGATCTAGGCTGTAGCTTTGGCTATTTATGAATATTCCACTATTGGCTCCCTTAAACATAATGTCCAGAGTGAGCCATATCAGTGCTGGGGAAACTGGATAGGTGTACATGGCTTGGATAATATGACACACCACTGAGATTTCCACTATTAAGCCTGCTTGAGACTTGGACAAGGGAGCCCTTTGAAACTGTGAGCTTAATGACTTGCTTTGTACACATGGATATAAAGTATGTGGGTCAGCTTTGACTGGGTGCCCTACATTTATAAACATTGTTTGAACCATCTGGAAAGTTTTTACAAATAAGTGGCTCCATTGGTTACTGTATCATAAGGAATACAGTACCATTTTGATCAACCTAAAAGTTTTTTATTATGAAAAAAGAATACAGTAAAATAAAGTGCAGAGAAATGTCATACAACTTGTGCCAAAAAACAAACATCCAAACAATTAAAACAACGTCTATGTGTTCACTACGGTTGAACAAATAGCTTTAGGTCCAAAACACGTACATCTTTTGTGTGGTTTTTGTGTGTGTACATTGGTTCCTCCAGAACTCATCAACACACTCTTGGTGCTCAAATATGTTCCACTTTTAATGGACAAACTATGACCTTCTTAGGTGGATCTATTATAATATGTAAGGTCATGCAAAAATGTTACCCACAAAGGTGTAAACAAACATCAGAGATCCAGATCTATTTGTGACTTAAAGAAGAACATAAAAAACATCCCATAGTGCTTTTTTTATTTATCTTTTATTTAAAATGGTTAAAACACTCATATTTATCAGTGCACTGCAATTGTGCACACAGACAGTGTTTATTACAGGTGATTCCAGGTTCATACATAGACGCTGCTGCTGCTCAAACTCCAACTGCATACCTAATCTCTGCCCACTGTGATTACTACACTTACTCTGAAGTCAAGCAAAGAGTGCTGTATTGTGTGTCACTTTTTGACACTGTTCAACCTATGTCAGGAACTCTGTGTGCTCCTGGTTAACAACACACTGCCATGCTGTCGCGGAGCCCTGATTATTACAAAAGAAGAGCCACGTTCCATTCTCCCTGTGTAATCTGCAGGACTGAACTGTCAGTTTGACAGCTCTGGTCTGTTCAGCATTCATTTATAAATGAAAGCTACTGTTGTTTACTACTGTTTATTTAGGGGGTAATGGAGTCTGCCTCTTCCAAGATGATCACATGTCTGTGATGTAACATCACTTTTGGAAGATGCAGCAAGAAGGTTGTATCTTTTTATGGTGTCCCTCCTTACTTAAAGTTGAAGGTTGAAAAGAAAAATTGGGAAACAGGCAGGATTTTTAATGCAGAGGTGACATAGTGGATGAGATTTACTAAAACTTAAGTGTACAAAATCTGGTGCAGCTCTGCATAGAAACCAATCAGCTTCCAGGTTTTATTATCATAGCTCAATTTAACAAGCTGAAGTTAGAAACAGATTGTCTACCATGCACTAGATTCTGAGTGCATAAGTTTTTGTAAATCTCCCCCACTATGTCTCTTCTGCACTACATTTTCCTACATGCCTATACGCCCTGTATACTGAGCTGCACATGCATGGCTTGGCCTGTTACCTCAACCCAGCCGATGAAAATGAAGCCCACCAGATGACAGCAGCAGGCGGGAAGCTCCAGTACACCACAGCTCTGGAGAGAAGGTGGCTATAGTTCCGCTTTAAGGGATGATTCTGGTTGTTACAGGAATGGCTGGAAGTGCCTGCTCCACAGTAACAGGTTTAAGTGAGAGTGGCCAGGTGTCCTGAAGGGTGCCCCCAACAGGTAAATGATTGGCCATATGCAGTGTATGGAAGAGCGGGGGTTTAGAATTTGTGGCCTCATTTAAACCCGCTGAGCTCGGTTACCATTTAAGTGTCACTCTGGGTAATTGCTGCACAGTTGTGAGACACTTCTCTATTGCTCTGTTTCTGGGTTCATTGTTTCCTTGTGTTACTTTGCCCAAGGTATGTCTCAAATCTTGCTAGATTTTGAATATGTTTTGAAGTACTGAGTCTCACTAGTTTACAATTGCCTGTATTGACCTGCATTCCTTGCCATGTTATGGATAACAATGCCATAGCCAACCCCAGATTCAATAGGCATGGGCCTGCAAGTATGTGTACATACTAGCAAAATAGGAAATTTGTGGCTCATGGTAGTTTTTTTCTCCCTACAGCCTACATAATAATGCCCCAAACCATCCAGTTGCTCCACATGCAGAAAAACATATTTAACATCAAGGAAACACCACAGTAGTTAATGTTGCCATCTCTACAATCATTCCTTTTCACATGGTCATCACCCTTAAGAAGGCCAATGTGGGGCATGTGGACAACTGTTGCTGCCATAGAAATGGATTTGTCAAGTGGAAGTATCCTGTGACTGTAACCAGAATTTGGCAGAAGTAGTCACCCTGATTAGGCATATTGTCCAGGAGTCTAATCAGGGTCTGCCCACTACTTAAGTTTCTGCTATATCAGAACCCAATCCAGGTCCCTCCTCTCAAAGACAAATACATGAGTTTCTTCAGAGGGACAGTCAGAACAGTTAAAAAAACGATATAGAAAGAAAGTGTAGCGCTAATTTGGGGTATGTGACTACTGGTGCAATGCAGTACCCCACATATAAAGGAACTCAGTGATATATCAAAATACTGTACGGCAAGATAATATGATTAAATTGCCAGTATGGTGACTTCAAATATTGATCAAAATATATATAATGAGATGAAAAGAAACTCCATACAATCATATAGATCAAAATGTACTATCAAATGGTTGAAACTGATAACTATATGGTAAAACAAAATAAGTAAAGCAAAACATGTGTGCATTCATAGAAAATCATCAAAGTCCATATATGATGACATGGTGACTTGAAAAAAACTTGATGCAGACAATTTGTCAGTAGATATTCCACCACCGATATATATAAGGCTTACCAGAAAGTTTAACTCAAATAGGCCTATGACTAATGAGTCAGTAAGGCTTGTGGTGTAATACACCCAGGGGGATCTTTCAGCAAAAACTATATCCAATGGAAGGGAGAGACTTCTATGGTCCTTCACAACACTTTTCAAATTGATGCCCACTAAAGGAATAATGGCCAGAGGATACATCAGAGAATTTTCCTCCCGGGTATATATTTATAAGAAGAAGAAGAAGGAATAGGCCACATAGTGTAATTCCATTATGGATAAAGCATTTATTTGTATATAAAAAAGGGAATGCTCACATTTTATGAGGATAAAAAGCGCTTTGCAATATTTGATGAAAGGTGATGCAGTGGCATTAGCAGAGCCCATCCCGACACGTTTTGTCTAATAAGACATCATCATCCACCCCCAGAAGATTTGAAGTCACCATACCGGCGATTTAATCCTATTATCTTGCCATACAGTATTTTGATATCACTGAGTTTCTTTATATGTGGAGCACTGCATTGCACCAGTAGTCACATTAATTGTTGTTTAATACATCCCAAATTAGCGCTACACTTTCTTTCTATATAGTTTTTGTTCACTTTTGCAAACCAATCTTTTGCTGTGTCATCTGCTTACACATACTTAAAGAGACAGCATGGTTTATTTGTTCACATATTTCCAGTCAGAACAGTTGCCTGCAGCAGGATTGAGCTTTGCCCTTGTTTGTAGTTCATATTGTGATTAGAATGAGGTTGTTGGTTGGTGCTTAAACGTATAGGTTAGTTGGTCCTGTGGGGTATGATCATGCATCATTATGCTGCCATGCCAATTTGCCAAGTAAGGAAAATTATCAATAGGTGAGTGTACAATTTTCCATTTTTTCTTTACATCCTCAAGGTTATTCACAACAATCCTCAAAATGAGTTAGCAGACAAGAGTAAATAAAAGATGAGCTTTGTGTACCTAATTTCCTGAAATATTGACTGCTAAGACATGATGTCATTTGGGGATAGGGAGGTCAAGTTATTATGATTGATTTACTAAGGTAATAAAGACTTTTAACTTTGCAAAATTCCTTTAAAATAGGGGAAGGTCACTTGTTGATTGACGTAAACATAGCTTTAACTTATTTAATTGTCAATATTCAGTGGATCAACTCCAGTGTGACTTGTGAAATACTTATGTTATTCATGTTCTGGAGCAGTGGTCTCAAAACTGCGGCCCGGGGGCTGGATACGGCCCTTAGCTTGCCTTTATCTGGCCCTTGGGGCACTATGCCTCCCACTGATACAAGACACTATTCTGCCAACTAACACCAACAATGGGGCACTATTTCTCCCACTGACACCAACAATAGGGCACTATTTCTCCTAGTGACACCAATGATGGGGCACTATTCCTCCCCTATTAACAAATGTGGTGATATTTTATTCCCACTGATGCTGGGAAATTTTTCACTTCTGCTGGTCACAGTCCGGCTCCCTAAAATCTGAAGCACAATAAACTGGCTCTTTGCTTAGTAAGTTTGGCGACCCCTGTCCTAGAGAATCAACCTAACTCAGAGGTATGAATGCGAAAATCCTGTTGTACTTGAATTTAGAGTTTGAAAGTACTAAGCTTCCTCACACCACTGATGGCACCCTCTTGTTATTTTTGTTCTTTTCTTTTGTTCAAATGCCCATAATAAACATGAGAGCGTAAACGTTTATTTAGGCCCGTCAGTAAAAGACTGGATAAGAAAACTGGGAGACAATATTTATCCCTCCCTATGAGAAGGTACAGTGGGTATAGTAAAGAATTACCCCCCTTTAAAATAATCAAATTTTTTTTCTTTGCAACCTGAAATGAAGACAGACACAGTTTTTGTTTTATCCAGTTGTCTTTAATTTTGGTCTCATCTGACTACTTTAAACACACCTTGAAGATAATGAGGCCACATGGAAAAAGGTGTTATGGTCAGATAAGACTAAAATGTAATTATTTGGCCTCAGCACCAAACAATATGTCTGGCAGAAATCCAATTTAACTGAACTTGAGAAGAGTGGGAAAATATTGCAAAGTATAGATGTGGAAAGTTAGTAAAGACATATCCCAGCAGACTAAAGGCTGTAATTAAAGCAAAATGTGGTCCAACAAAATACTGACATAAGGGGGATCACCTTTTTCCAACTCAGTGATTCTGTTTTTTTATTTTTTATTTTTTTTCTGACATGTTGGTGTTATATCTTTTACCTGGATGTTATAAGTTGCACTAATAAATAAACCCGGATAAAAAAATAACAAAAAATGTGTCTGTCTTCATTTCAGGCTGCAAAGCAACAAAATGTGATTATTTTAAAGGGGTGATTCTTTTCTATAACCACTGTAAATGTGTGTAACCTGAAAAATGTGTTGTTGACTTGGGATATTGACAACATACTGTATGTTATTAAAACTCAGATGAGCTAACCCTCCTTGGAAGCTTCCCCTTTTCATGTAGTAAGGCTCTAATGCTTGTTTAGGCTATGGGGTAAGGAGTGGGCAGAAATACCTTAGTCCTCTCTCCCGTAGGCTTCCTAACCACCGTACGACTGATCCCTCTGCTCCTCCTCACTGATCATCCTGTATTGTACATGAGGACATTGATGGCTGCACCAGTAGCAAGGAGTATGATAAGTATTCATTTTTGTTAAAGCAGAACTCCAGGCAAAAAACTGCTTTGCAGAAACGGCTAGGATCTCTCCCCTATCTTTAAAATTTGCACTTTCATTTATGCTGGATAGAATAGGTCTCACTATGCTTCAGACCCATTGCAGATATAACAGTTCTGACTCTCATGCACAGAAGCACTAGTGTTGTGTACCTGCCCTCCTCTCCCCCTAGGCATTTACAGAATGCCTTGTATTTTGTGATCCATTCACAGAACACACATTCACAGAACATACAGTTCTATGAATTCTTTAACATGGCATACACCTCATTAGAAGTAACTTTATTTTACAAAGCCGAACTTAGCAAAAACTGTTTGCGTTGGGTTCTGCTTTAAGTATTAAATACAGGAATTTTTTTTTTTCCAATAAAGTTGCATACGCCGCTTTACATACCCTCACTTTACCTACGCTCACAAGTACGGACACATTGGCGCCTATGCGAAATCTTGGTCAGCTTGACATGGCACTACTCCCGGTTTTTAACATTTAACATTGGCATCTATAGGAAACCTTGTCAGCTTGACATGGCACTGCTCCCGGTTTTTAACTTTTAACATTGGCGTCTATGGGAAATCTTGTCAGCTTGACATGGCACTGCTTCCAAACCACAAGTGACAGGGACACCAAACCTAGGGAGCACCGAGAGGGGACCCAGGACTACAACATATCCAATTTTGGGGTCGGCCAGCTTGCCTAGGTAATCAGTTATGCCTGTAAATGGCTATTGAAATGCAGTACATGCATTGAGAAGTGAAATAAGGTATTGCTTCACTTTAAGTACATTTTTGTTTTACATACATGCTCTGGTCCCATTGTGTACTTAAAAGTGGGGTATGACTGTAATCCCAATTAAGTGAACCTGCAGTGTATGTATGGCGCTTACAAATGTGTAAATGTTTTTTCATTGTCTGTTTTTATTCAGTTTTTGTGCATTGTCTATATTTGACTGCGTGTTATATATTTAAAGGAGAAGCTGTCTTTAACTGCTTGCTGCCCGCCGGCTGTCATATGACGGCCAGGTGGTGCGGCTCTCGTTCTGGGAGGACGTCATATGACTCCCTTGCCTTCTTGGCCCACCTGGGGGCTTGATGCGTGTGCCTGGCCGCCGCGATGTCTGCCAGGCACCCGTGATTGCCCGGTAACACAGCAGGACTGTGGATCTGTGTGTGTAAACACACAGATCCACGGTCCTGTCAGAGGATTGGAGACCGATGGTGTGTTCCTAGTACCGAGGAACACCGATCGGTCTCCTCCCTTGCGAATCCCCTCCCCCTACAGTTAGAATCACTCCCTAGGAATATAATTAACCCCTCAATCACCCCCTAGTGTTAACCCCTTCCCTGCCAGTCACATTTATACAGTAATCAATGCATTTTTATAGCATGGATCGCTGTATAAATGTGAATGGTCCCAAAAATGTGTCAAAAGTGTCCGATATGTCTGCCACAATATCGCAGTCACGATAAAAATCACAGATCGCCGCCATCACTAGTAAAAAAAATAAATAATAAAAATGCTATAAATCTATCCTCTATTTTGTAGATGCTATAACTTTTTGCGCAAACCAATCAATATACACTTATTGCAATTTTTTTAACCAACAATATGTAGAAGAATACATATTGGCCTAAACTAAGGAAAAAATTTGTTGTTTTTTTTTTTTTTAAAAATGGATATTTATTATAGCAAAAAATAAAAAATATTGCGTTTTTTTCTTCTTTTGTTTATAGCGCAAAAAAAAAAAACCGCAGAGGTGATCAAATACCACCAAAAGAAAGCTCTATTTGTGGGGAAAAACTGATAACAATTTCATCTGGGTACAGTGTTGCATGACTGCATAATTGTTATTCAAAATGTGACAGCGCTACAAGCTGAAAAATGGCTTGGACAGGAAGGGGGTGAAAATGCATTGTTTTGAGGTGGTTAAAAAGTTTATTAGTAGAAAAAAATTTAATGTCATAAATTGTTAATTTATTTTTCAAAACTAGAGAGAAAGAGAAACTAGAGAGAGAAAAAGCAAATTGGGCATGAAAATCTCTGGCTTACTAATGAAAAAGATTAAATCATCTGCATATGCTTATTTCTGTTGAGTGCCTGCAGACTAAATACTGAATAAATAAGTTTTTAAAAGTCAATAGTCACTCTTCCATAATCTTTATGATTGGGAGAGTGACTTTCATGTTATTCTATCAGTGTTTTTTGCAGTATGGCTAGCTGTTTGATATTGCGGGGAGCCATGATAGCTGGTCACCCCGGATAGGAACTATGGGCATTCCTAATGTTCAAATACTGTTAGTTTTGCATGGAAGTAATCACCAAAACTTTCGATGTCTGCTTTTTTGTCATTTTTTTTGTCATATTTTCTTCAGAGACACTACCACCAGAGGCAGTTAGACCTTGGTAGGTGGTTGTCTCCATGGAGGCCTTAGTCCTCCATTCCTGTTGTTTTTCCGGCTGGTTTGATTGGCCTTTAATGAATAAGCAATCCCAGTTTCTAAATTTACTCAGTGTAATATTAAAAAAAAATGTTTTTTTTTCTCTTTTCTAAGTCAAATAAACTATCACTTTGAGAGTTGTAGGTATAGCCCACCTGCATACCCACAAAGGGTGGATCTGGTCTTGATAAATCTTTTGTCCATTTTAAACAGATGTCCAAAACATAGAGCTCCAGAGATTTGCATATATTCACCTTTGGGTAATCACCACCAGAGGCCGCTGGACCTCTAGACGTAGGTGATTACTGCAACTCTCACTTGGAGAAATCACCACATGAGTTTGCCAAGCCCTTCTGGGTGGGTGTCCCCATTGAGGCGTTTCATCTCTCCATTTTCCGTGAACGGATTCTTTTCTAGTTGGTCCAACTGGTGGAGAAAAACCTTTTTTTTTTTGTTTTACTTTTTATGTTTTCTTTATATCCCTTTGGAGAGTTACACAATATTTAATCATGCCTTCAATTAGTGGATAGACCTATTCCCAATCCAAACTGGTGTGGCAGGAGTATATTGTCATTCTATGAGGTCCCATTGAGGGTTGCACAGTGAGCGTTGAACCTATTCCATTGGTATCTTAAATTTTGCATGATAGTACCGGTATTTAACATAATGTAGTCAAGATAGTTTTAATATTCCCTTTGACTCTTTGTTACCTATTAAATTACCGCAAAGATTTTACACTACGGAAGCCTTTATTTCTTTATGGGGATCGTATGACTATATGTCTCTTTGAGTGGTGCAATCAAGGAAGACGCTGTGATCATTGGTGTGTTTACCAAAGGCCCGGGCTGAGTATTAAGCCAAAAGTGCTTGTGATCTCCCGTGATAGGAGATAATTGGGAGTCGGTAAGCTGCAGTGTGTTTAGTAGTGGAAGTCATCTTTCTCCTATCACATTCTTTGGGCGTATAATTTGTCAGTTTCACATCATTTTTCATCTTACCTTGGATGAACTTTTTTTTCATATTCATTTTTAAATTCATTTTTCAATTTCTTCACCATATTTATTTATTAATGTATCAGGAGTCTAGAGCAACTTAATTATTGAAAGAAGTATTTAAAAGTACTGTACCCTCATAGAATTTTTTTAATGAAAGATAGGCTTTGGGAAAGCCCACAATTTTTATTGTTGTTCAAGGTAAAGGATACAGGAATAAATCAAAACTGGCACCCAAGCAGTCTTCTTAGTTTGTACC
This sequence comes from Lithobates clamitans, assembly GCA_037952925.1. Taxonomy (NCBI): domain Eukaryota; kingdom Metazoa; phylum Chordata; class Amphibia; order Anura; family Ranidae; genus Lithobates; species Lithobates clamitans. The sequence continues at coordinate 1,000,450 of JBBGZY010001704.1, read as the reverse complement.
GGTAGACACTGGCTAGTGGTTCTCTTAATCCAGTGGCATACCCAGGGTATGGGAAGCATTACACATGCCCTGGCTGTCACTTAATAAGGGGCACATATTTGCGGGACCACAAAAGTTTGCTTACACTTTATTTGTGTCTGTGACACTGTCACTCGTTGAACAGTAGTTAGGCAGCAAAGCTAATAATGTAATACACCAAGATATGTAGAGGAGTAGCATGTATCATGATACAGACTGGGCTTTGCACATTAATAAAGAGTATTTTGCGGGTGCAATGACTGTGGCATTTGTGTACAGTGTATACAGTAACTAGACACAGGTACTGTTCAATCATCCCCTTTAAACCTCTCCTACTGGCCATGCCCACTGTTCATCATGGTGTTCTATAGAAATTGTTTTTATGCTTAATCTCAGGATGCCCCGGGTCTTTGGTAATCCTATTCATGCTCACATTTTGCCATGGTGTTTTTATGCTTTCATTGTAAAACTAGACAGATTATTTGTTATGGGGTTTTGTTGATGTTTACATACTATTTATACTGTTTAAATATCAATTGTCTTAGTTTATGGTAAGAATCCTTGTCATATTTCAGGATGTCAGTAAAAAAAAAAAAAAAGCTCTGTCAAAAAAAGGTTCTGTTTCATCAGTAGAGCGGGGGGATTGAGGTGGATTAAATGGCACTTACAGCACCAGAGGTCAGTGAATTAACTTTATTGTGGATATACTGTATATATATATATATATTTTCTTGCAATAGATTTTTATTGGTGGTAACACACAAGAAAAATTTTAACACAGATCAGTTGAAAAAGACAAAACATGGTATGAGATTACAAAAATACATAAGATGCAATATAAGTTGAGGGGAGGCCTCATAAAGCAAGATGTATGAGAGAGGGTCAAGCTTGCAAAACCCTGTTACATAGTGAGGTAATTCAAAATTAGAAAATAAAATTAAAATTAAAATTAAAATTATATAAGAATAAAAAAGTACATAAATGTCACTGGCGCTAAGACAGAAACAATTGAATAATCAATCAGACCAGAACCCAACAGGGGTCATGTAAAACTCACTAATCAGGGTACATAAGGCATAGTTGCATAAAGTGAGGGAGACTTAAATCCAAGGTTTGCAAGGGAACAGGGAACAGGGGAGGCGCCCGTCACCCACCCCAAGTGGGAACTGACTGTGGGTTTGGGGCCAACCCCTATCCCCGGGTCCCCCACCCACCGGAGAATCGTGCCCATAAAGGGAAACCAGTCTATAAAGCTAAATGTAATACAGATTAATTTCCTGTCCTATTAATGATTAGCAGTTTGCTAAGGAGAGCAATCAGAGGGTCAGGGGAATCAAGGAAGAAGAAAGGGGGGAGAAAAGTGAGATGGGAAGCAAGGGGAAGGTAATACTATCACTCTTGGGGAGGTGTAGCAGCGGAGCCACTCAGAGAGCCTGTTGCCCTGGATGGGAGATGCCAGGGCGTAATGAAATATGGCAGAAATTGGCCCAAGGTTCCCAGGTTAGCTCAAATTTATTTACTTTATCTTGGATGATACTAACTATCTTTTCTTGTGCCATAATCCAGGATATTTTATGCTTCACCGCTGTGAACGGGACTCTGTGTTTTTTCCAGCATGAGGCTATCGTTATTTTGGTGCCCAGTAGAATGTAGAAGATCAGTTGTTGGGTATATTTATCTACATTATCTACTTTCAGGTTCAGTAGGGCTATTTCTGGAGTTTGGGGAATCTGGACGGAAGATATTTTGCGGATGACTGAAAATACTTTGTTCCATAATCCCCTTATCCGTGGACATGTCCACCAGACGTGGAGTAGAGTCCCTGTGAGATTGCAGCCCCGGAAGCACAGCGGGGAAGCATCTGGATATATCTTAGCCAAAAGATAGGGTACCCTATACCATCGCATGAGCACCTTAATGCCGCCCTCCATGAGAGAAATATTAAGGATGCCCTTGAAGGAGCGACGAAAGCAGTAAAACCATTGGTCAATATCCCAGGAGAAATCAAGGTCTTTCTCCCAGGATAAGGCGTATGGAGGCTTGGACACTGCAGATGCAAGTGAAGCATATATGATGGAGATCCCCCCTCTCTGATCCACTGCGCCCGAACACCATGATTCATATTTAGTTATTGAGGGGGGTTCTGGTTTATTTGGCCAAATAGAGTGAAGGAAATTGTGGATTTGCATAAAGCGAAAACGTTCGGCCGGAGGCATTTCAAGCTTACTTGTGCAGAACGCTAAAGAGAGTGGGCCAGAGGGGGAGAAGTAGTTCCCTATTCTGAGTAAGCCTTTGTTTAACCACCAACTGAAAGCCAAAATGTTCATTCCAGGTGGGAAATCAGGGTTATGAAAGATATGTGTCAGAGGTTTAAGGGGGGAAATCAGGGATGAATTTTTATAAAGTCGGTCACACAGTGCCAGGGAGTGTGATAGTGTGGGGGCTAGAATGGGTGGTCTCAATTTAGAGGGGGACCAGAGTAAAAAATCGATCGTGTGGCAAGGGACTGCAAGTCGTTCCATCGAAACCCAATCAGGCTTTTGGCCTTTCGAGTATACAATGGAGATCTGGGCCAATTGGGCTGCCTGATAGTACCACCAAATGTTGGGCAGAGCTAGACCCCCTTGTGATTTGGGACGAAAAAGAACGTGTTGAGCGCAGCGACTTCTCCTCGTTCCCCATATGAATTTTACGATTTTGGATTGGAGTGGGTGAATTTGCGATTTATGGATAGGGATGGGCAGAGATCTGAATAAGTAAAGGATACGGGGCATTAGGGTCATTTTGACTGCGTTGATGCGGCCTAACCAGGATAAATTATGGTTGTCCCAATTGGATAGGTCCGAAATCAGTTTACGGATGGTGGCAGGATAATTGGCTGAGTAGAGAGAAGCTATATTTGCTGTGAGGTTAACCCCTAGGTATGGGAGGGAGGCCTCGTTCCAGGAGAACGGGAAGTGGTCCTGGAGGCTTTTTATAACTTTAGGAGGGACCGAGATGTTCAGGGCAGAAGATTTGTCTACATTAACTCGCAGTCCCGATATCTCTCCAAACTTATCTAGTAAGGCGAAGATGTTGGGAGTAGAGATTAAAGGGGAGGTCACGAAAAGCAGCAAATCATCTGCAAAAAGGGCGCATTTGTGTTCGCTTTCACCACATATCACTCCTTTGATGTCAGGGTGGGTTCTGATTGCAATAGCCAAGGACTCCATGGCAATGGCAAACAGGAGGGGGGAGAGCGGGCACCCCTGTCTAGTACCCCTTTCTATAGCAAAAGGCTCAGAGTAGAAGCCCTGTAGTCTGACCTGTGCAGTGGGGCCGGAGTACAGGGCTCTAAGGATATTCAAAAAACGTTGACCAAATCCCCAACGTTCTAATATATGGAATAAGTAGGGCCAGGTGACTGTGTCAAAAGCCTTTTGCAAATCTATGGATAATAAAAAGCCTTGTTGCGGGGGTCCTCCATCCCATTGAGATTGGATGAGAGAGATAATGTTAATTGCTCTCCTGATCTGATCAGGTCCTTGTCTCCCCGGGATAAAGCCCACTTGGTCCTTATTGATGTAGGTGGCTATGCAAGAAGCTAACCGATTGGAAAGAACTTTAGTTAATATTTTTAGATCGTTGTTGATTAAGGAGATAGGACGGTAATTGGAGACCATAGTTATGTCTTTGCCAGGTTTCGGAATGACCGAAATGTAGGCATGATTGAGGGCTTTGTCCAGGGGAGAGCCGGACCTGAGTGAGTTAAAAAATTTGGTCAAGTACGGTGTTAGGACAGGTCCGAATTTTTTGTAATAAAGCGCGGAAAAGCCATCAGGTCCCGGAGCTGAATTTTGTTTCAGGTGTTTAATCACCCCGAGTACCTCTGCGTCTGAAATAGGATCATCCAGAAGGTCTGAATGTTCCGTCACTAATTTGGGGAGTGCTAAGCTATTTAGGAAATCCGATATAGAATGGTCAGGAATTGATCGTTCTTGTTTGTATAGTGAAGTGTAAAAGTTGTGGAATGTTTCCATTATAATTTTGGGGTTTTGAGAGAGAACGCCAGATAGAGTGCGAATTTTGGGGAAAGCTGTTGAACGAGGTCTTGGGGACAATTTGGTGGCTAATTTAGTGCCTATCTTGTCAGTTTGGTGGTAAAAGCGAGCACCTGACCACCGGAGCTGTTTCTCAGCTTCGGAGGTGAGGACCAGGTTCAAGGATGTTCGCGCATTTTCGAGTGCCTCAAGCGACTCCTTAGTGGGATTCTTCTTATGTGCTTTTGACAAAGAGTGGAATCTTAAGCGAAGATTATCAATGTCAGCCTTGCGTTCTTTTTTAAGGTTGGAAGAGATTTGGATAATTTTCCCTCTTAAGACCGCCTTGTGGGCCGCCCATAGTGTTTCCGGGGAAACTTCTCCCGTGTCATTTAAGCTAAAATAATCCTGAATCTCTTTAGTTATAATCGAGCATTGTATTGGGTCACTAAGGAGCCCTTCATTGAGACGCCAAATGAACTTGCTTCCCTGGTTAGAAGAGTGCTGTAGATATAAGAGAACCAGAGAGTGATCTGAAATAGGGGAGTCTCTGATAACTGCTCTTTTGACACTGGGTATGGTTTGGGATTGTACAAAAATATGGTCAATTCTAGTGTGTAGGTGATGGGGGGCGGAGTAATGGGTAAAGTCTTTGGACTTAGGGTTCATTTCTCTCCATATGTCCACCAGGCCCAGAGCAAACAGAGCGGAAGCTATTTTAGTGCTTTGCTTTGGGGGTTTTTTGGATCGGGTGGGTCCCGACCCTGATTTATCTAGGGAAGTGTCAAAAGGGAGATTCGTGTCTCCTCCCATAATTATCTTCCCCTCGAGTTTTGGGCCTAAAGTAGACAACATGGTGGAGAAAAAGGAAGCCTGGCCTTTGTTTGGGGCATAGTAAGAAATGAATGAATACAATAGGCCCTCAATCGTCCCTTTTACTAGTATAAACCTCCCCGCCTGATCTTTAACTACTTCGGAGGGGGAGAATTTAAGGTGTTTCGCAAAACAGATGGCAACTCCCTTAGACTTATTTTCCGCATTGGAGAGAAAAAACTGTGTGTAATAACCGTGTAAAAAGGAGGGGTTATATGAGGTTGGGAAGTGGGTTTCTTGTAATAGGAGAACTGCGATTTTTTGTGATTTATAAAGATTAAATAATTTGCGTCGTTTGACTGGGGAATTTATTCCCTGTACATTATGTGTGGCTATACAGATTTGAGGGGAAGGAACATGTGAATCAGTGTGCATGGATCAGAGGGGGGGATGAACGCCTCACATGAAAGGAGCCTACCTGAGACCTCCGGTTTCGTGCACATGTCCAAGCCTCTGTTGTCTGAAGGTTTTGGCCGGGGAGTAGCAAAGGATTTAGGCCTCTGAGTGACACCGGGAGAGGGTGAGATGGGGAGGAGAGAAAGTTGGGGAGGGTCGACCCTGAGAAAGAGAAATGAGACATATTAATAACAATGTATAACAGATGACATGAGTGGTCAGACATTTTTAGTGTAACAAGATAACAATCCAGGAACCCTATCAGGGTAGTTGGCAGATAGCCACCCCCTAAGGAAAAATAATAAATAATAAAAAAGGTAATAAAATAAAATAAAATAAAATAGGACCCCCCTAAAAAGGGGGGGAAAATGGTTTTCCCAAAAACGGGAACCCCGTGAAGGGGTTATGACAATGTCTCTGAGTGGGGGAAAATGCCACTCAGGGACTCGTGGAGGCGAAGTGCAGCCACTCCGGCCAAACCGCCTTAGAGAAAAACTAAGAGTAGAACCGCAAAAAAGAAAGAAAAAAGATCAAATATGTATGAGGCCTGAGAGAACCGGAACAACAGCGAACAAAAGGCAAACGTCTCAGCATCAGGACAAGATCTGGCAAAAAGCCAGCCAAAGGAGAACGGGGGCTTGGGAGTTCAGTGTCCCATTGCCAGAAGGTAGACCAGGGAATCCTGGAGAGGAGAAGACACTGTAGATTGCAGATTTTCCGTTAAGGAGGACGACCATCTTTGGATCTCTTGGCTTGTTGTTTATGCCATAAGGGTTGGATGGGGCTTGAGGGTGGTGGTCTCTTCGCAGACTGAGGTGTTTTGGGATCCATGGCAGAAGAAGATGTTGGCGAGTGAGATATAAGGCCCAGTTGCAGCAGCAATCGTTCCCCTTCTCCAAAATTTGTGAAGCTGTAGGACTTGTTTAGGTGGGTAAAGTTGAGGCGAAAGGGGAACGACCATCTGTAGGTGATCGATTTTTGCGATAGGATATTCAGAAGAGGCTTTAATGATCTCCGTCTCTGAATCGTGTAGGGGGAGAGGTCCGCAAAAATTTGAATCGGATGTCCCTGGAAGGAGAGATTTTCAGTTTCTCTGGCTCTGTGCATGACTTCTTCTTTGACTTTGAAGAAATGGGGTTTAACCACAATGTCTCTGGGTAGGCCATCTTGGCGTGGAGGTTGCAGAGCTCTATGTGCCCGGTCAAGTTCCAGCCTGTAGTCTGGTATGTCCGGAATTAAATGTTTGATAAAAGAGCGAACGATTTTATCAGTGTCCTTGAAAGATTCTGGTAGGCCTCTTAGCCTAAAATTGTATCTGCGAGACCTGTTCTCGAGGTCATCGAGTTTTGAGTAAGCCAAGTCCAGTTGCTCATGTAATTCCTGGATCCTATCAGTGTTTTGGTTGGCAACTGCAGCAATTTGATCAGTTTTTGATTCGATTGCTTCAATGCGTGCACCCAGCTGTTGCAGGTCAGCCTGTATGGTAGTGGTTATTTGTGAGGCATTGTGTGCCAAACCTCTTGTCAGCATGTCAGAGAAAGTGTTCATCAAGGCTGCAAAGTCAGCAGGGATGGGAGCAGAGGGATCATTCTGAGGGCTGGGTGTGGATATAGGGCCTCTCTCCTCCATCTGGGATATGGAGGGTATTTCCATGGGGCTACAGCTTAATGAATTTGTGGGGGATCCTGATAATAAGCCATCCTGAGAGTTACTCACAGTTTGTAGTTTCATCGTGGTACTGGGGGAGGGTAGGGGTGGAAAATCCTCTATGGATGCCTCCGGATTCCCTGAGGAGCTTCGTGTGGCGCCGGCCGCCGCCATGCTTGTGTAGGCCGCAGTCCGCGGACCGGAGTAGAGAAATCGGGAGAGGTCCCGTCTTGCCGAGCTCCCGGTCATGCGAGGGGGTCCCTCAGGACTCTTAGTGGTACAGGGAAGGTGCGATGATCTGGTTCCGTCGCTAATTATCGCTGTGGCGGGGATCATCGGCCGGAGTGGAGCGGAGCTCTCAGAACGCGCGACCGTTCATGAGGCTGCCGCGCATGCGCCCATATATATATATATATATATATTATGGACATACACTTGTGACAGGAGTCACTTTGGGCGTAGGGCTTGTGGAATCCAGCTTATCTTAGAGAGCTCTGGAAACTCCTTGTCCAGCTCCTCCGGCCCCTCCTATGTGTAAGTAGCCCTGTGTCTATTAGGGGCACAGGGTGACTAAGAACTCCAGTCTGATCTGCACTAATCAGACTCATCATAAAACCACACCAGACTCAGCATTTCCTTTTACCACTGTTATCCTGGGTTCTATATGTGTGATTTTGTTAAAAGAATGAAGGGGCTCTTTCACTTGTGACAGTAATATTTCTGAACAATATCCCTCAAGAAATATATACAGATAAAGTCCACCTTTCGTCTCAGACCATTGCTAGATGGTTTGAGACGGGATGGGGGCTGCTATGTGTTTGTTAAGTGCCCGTATCCCATTGTTCTATTGTTTCTGTCTGCCTTGTGAGCAACCTATTATGGGATGTATAAGCTTATGTGGATTAGCGGGGAGAGGGGAGGGGGGGATTTTCCTGCAGCCCCCCCTGTCTGTGTGTGTCTCTTGTTACTGAATGTAATTTACCCCACCCTGTGTTTTTATATAAAGGAGGGGGGAATTCCTCCAACAGCCCTCCCTGCTGATAAGACGGTCTACTGTTGGATAGTTAAATACCTGGGCGTCATGTTACTGGAGGAGGTAAAGTTTACCTCATCCTGTGTCATTATGCAAAGAGGGGAATTGTCCCGGAGTGTATATCTCTGAGTATCTGTGTTTGAAAAAAGAGTCTTATGTTTTCACCTTACACTGATGCTTTGACAAGTGACTGAGTGGGCTAAGGGACCTTGGATCGTGCTGGTACCGGACAAAGGAAGCTTTGGTCATAGCAGCGTAGCAGACTTTGGTCGTCCCAGTGGAGATTAGGGATGAGCCGAACACCCCCCTGTTCGGTTCGCACCAGAACTTGCAAACAGGCAAAAAATTTGTTTGAAAACGCGAACACCGTTAAAGTCTATGGGACGCGAACATGAATAATCAAAAGTGCTAATTTTAAAGGCTTATATGCAAGTTATTGTCATAAAAAGTGTTTGGGGACCTAGGTCCTGCCACAGGGGACATTGATCAATGCAAAAAAAGTTTTAAAAACGGCCGTTTTTTCGGGAGCAGTGATTTTAATAATGCTTAAAGTGAAACAATAAAAGTGTAATATAGTATGCCTGTAAAGGGGTGCATGTTTTAGAACAGTCTGACAGCAAAATGACATTTCAAAGAAAAAAAATTCATTTAAAACTACTCGCAGCTATTAATGCATTGCCGGTCCGACAATACACATAGAAGTTCATTGATAAAAACGGCATGGGAATTTCCCACACGGGAACCCCAAACCAAAATTTTTAAAAAAAATGACGTGGGGGTCCCCCTAAATTCCATACCAGGCCCTTCAGGTCTGGTATGGATATTAAGGGGAACCCCCGCCAAAATTTAAAAAGAAAATGGCGTGGGACCCCTTCAAAATCTAGCAAGGGGAGCCAGAGAGCTTGCACGCTCCCTATTCTTTTTAATTTATTTCCTGAAATTAACTCCGCTTTATTGAACTGTATGAATTTATAGTATTAAATAAACTTTTAAAAAAAAGGAGTTACGCTATGTGGATACAACTTCTTTATTCCATATAATATCCCTGGAGCGGATGTCCGGCTGGAGATAGGATCGCACTAGGGGATTATCAACTTCCCCCTTTTCCCTGCTCTGTTGGAAAGGCTGACCTGGACTGGGGAATTATAGGCGAGAGGATATCACCACACAAGGACTCGATCGGCATCCGGATCGGATCGGTTGGAGCTGAAACATCTTTTGCAGGGGTGTAGGGGTGTAGCGTTCCGGTGAGTGGAATCACATCAGGGGGATTGTGTCATTAGAAATTTTGGAGGTCGTCGGGTGGAAGATAATACATGAACTTTTTCAACAATTTATTGGATATTTATTTTTGCTTGCGTTTTCACATGTAATCGTATGCTGTTATCTATTTGTGCTATTAACAATTAATTTATTATCACTATCTTTATCCTACATCCCACATTTATTATATATCACTTATATACTCTATATATATATTTATAATTTCTTTATACATTTATACTTTTACAGCAATTTAATTTAATTTTTTGGCACTGCACTTTAGAGGGTTGTAGATACCCCCTCCTTTACATATATCACTTGTAACTCATCCCAGCAGGGCTTGGAACACTTAATTGGACTGCACAAGACTTTCTGGCACTTTATAAAGCACATCATATAACACCATTAGAAATTACCAGCGTTTATGGGGTTATGAGATTAAGGCTGTATTGAAGACCTACTTGTATCCAACCTTTTATTTTAACACTTCACGATCCACATGTGGGATATATATATAGTTTTTTCCAATTTTTTATCGTTCTCCTTAATATGTCCTATAGACACATAAATCATAATCATTAGAAAATTTTTATATGCCATCTATTCCCTCAGGCACAGCGCCACTCCCTGTATCTATATATATTTTTTTAGACTCAATTTTTGAGGGTACACGTTGGTGCCCTCTGCTTACATAGGGGGGCTGCAGTTGCCAGTATAGCCTGTAGCGCGGATCCACTGACCATATATACCAGACCCTTCAGGTCTGGTATGGATTTTAAGGGGAACCCTGCGTCAAAATTTTTTAAAAAAATGGCGTGGGGTCCCCCCAAAAATCCATACCAGTCCCTTATCCGAGCACGCAACCTGGCAGGCTGCAGGAAAAGAGGGTGGGACGAAAGAGCGCCCCCCCCTGAACCGTACCAGGCCACATGCTCTCAACATTGGGAGGGTGCCCATATTGATGAGGACAAGGGCCTCATCCCCACAACCCTGGCCGGTGGTTGTGGGGGTCTGCGGGCAGGGGGCTTATCGGAATCTGGAAGCCCCCTTTAACAAGGGGATCTCCAGATCCCAGCCCTCCCCCCTACCATTTCACTAAAAAACTGTGAAAAATGTTAAAAATTACAAGAGAGGGAGTTTTTGACAATTCCTTTATTTTAATGCTTCTTCTTTTTCTATCTTCTATCTTCCTTCGGTTTCTTCCTCCATCTTCTTCTTCTTCTGGTTCTTCTGGTTCTTCCTCCGGTGTTCTCGTGGGGCATCTCCTCCGCGGAGTCTGCGTCTTCTTCCTTTCTTCTACTCGGGCTGCTCCGCATCCATGATAGCATGGAGGGAGGCTCCCGCTCTTCTCTTCATCTTCTTCTCTTCATCTTCTTCTCTTCATCTTCTTTTCGGGCCGCTCTGCATCCATGATGGCATGGAGGGAGGCTCCCACTGTGTGACGCTTCTCCTCTTCTGACGGTCTTAAATAACGGGGGGAGCGGGGCCACGCGGTGACCCCGCCCCCCTCTGACGCATGGTGACTTGATGGGACTTCCCTGTGGCATCACGGGGGATGCCACAGGGAAGTCCCGTCAAGTCACGTGCATCCGAGGGGGGCGGGGTCACCGGGTGGCCCTGCCCCCCGTTATTTAAGAACCCTCAGAAGAGGAGAAGCGTCACACAGCGGGAGCCTCCCTCCATGCCACCATGGATGCAGAGCGGCCCGAAAAGAAGATGAAAACAAGAAGATGAAAACAAGAAGATGAAGAGAAGAAGATGAAGAGAGGAGCGGGAGCCTCCCTCCATGCCATCATGGATGCGGAGCGGCCCGAGGAGAAGAAGGGAAGAAGACGCCGACACCGCAGAGGAGATGCCAGACGAGAACACGGGAGGAAGAACCAGAAGAACCAGAAGAACCAGAAGAAGAAGAAGATGGAGGAAGAAACCATAGGAAGATAGAAGAAAGAAGAAGCATTTAAATAAAGGAATTGTCAAAAACTGTCTCTTGTCATTTTTAACATTTTTGACAGTTTTTTAGTGAAATGGTAGGGGTACAAAACCCCCTTACCATTTCACACAGGGGTGAGGGCTGGGATCTGGGGGTACCCTTGTTAAAGGGGGCTTCCAGATTCCGATAAGCCCCCGCCCGCAGACCCCCACAAAGACCGGCCAGGGTTGTGGGGATGAGGCCCTTGTCCTCATCAACATGGGGACAAGGTGTTTTGGGGGGCTACCCCAAAGCACCCTCCCAATGTTGAGGGCATGTGGCCTCGTCCCCCCTCTTTTCCTGCGGCCTGCCAAGTTGTGTGCTCGGATAAGGGTCTGGTATGGATCTTTGGAGGGACCCCACGCTGTTTTTTTTTAAATTTTGGCGTGGGGTTCCCCTTAAAATCCATACCAGACCTGAAGGGTCTAGTATAGATTTTGAGGGGGACCCTACGCCATTTTTTTTTTATTTTGGCCAGGGTTCCCTTTAATATCCATACCAGACCTGAAGGGCCTGGTATGGAATTCAGGGGGACCCCCACGCCATTTTTTTTGTGTATTGTCAGACCAGCAATGCATTAATAGCCGTGAGTAGTTTTAAATGACTTTTTTCCTTTGAAATGTCATTTTGCTGTCAGACTGTTCTAAACACGGGAAACATGCGCCCATTTACAGGCATACTATAGACACCCCCCAGGTACGAAATTTAAAGGGATACTACACTTTTATTGTTTCACTTTAAGCATTATTAAAATCACCGCTCCCGAAAAAACTGCCGTTTTTAAAACTTTTTTTTGCATTGATCCATGTCCCCTGGGGCAGGACCCAGGTCCCCAAACACTTTTTCTGTTCAAAATGTTTTATTGAAAAGAAGACAAAGTTCAACAGGCAATATTTATGCAACATAGAACAATGACATTTATACAAATTATTTTCCTGCGTCTAAGTTGTTAAGATGGACAGCAAGGACGGTGTCATAACAGAATGTACAGAAGATAATCATTAAAGAAATAGTTGCGGACGCATTATATCTATCTTATTATATAAATGAAAATAAAACAAAAGCTGTAGTTTTATATGTTTACATGAAAAATAAATCTGCGAACATGTACAAGGTCAAAATCTGGTAGACGTTACGTAAACTGTAAGAAACATTACCAGTGATATATCTGTAGATGAGGTGTTAATTAGAAAAGAGAGAATAAGAAAAGTGGTGAGAAGAGGAGAGGTAAAGAGAGACTAGAGATAGGTGAGGAGGGGAGAGGGATGGTCGGGGGGGGGACGCATGGACCATCAGATCACCATTAAGTCTGTCAGACGTTGTTGTGATCTAGCTAGGGTTTTAGAAGATGTTTGTCGAAGTCTGGGGGTAGAAAATGTTCAGCCCAGGGGTTCCAAATTTTAAGATGTTGGGGAATCCTATCAAGAATTGTTGCTTCAATTTTACTGTGGATCATGGCTTGAGTGACCCTGTTCTTGACTTCGGCGAGATTCAGTTTTGGGGATTTCCAGGCCCTGACTATCATCTGTTTAGCTGCTGTTGTGAGTTATAGGAGGAGGCGGGTCTGGGATCTGGTGTAGTCTGAGGAGATAAGGTTCAAGAGTGAAATAGACAGGTCAGGATCAATGGTATGTTGAAGTAAGGTGGAAGCCATTCGGAATATTACAGCCCAGAATTCCTGTACTATCGGGCACATCCACCATATATGGATATGAGTACCCCTCTCATTACAGCCACGGAAACATACTGAAGGGTAATTTGGGAGGAATTTAGAGATCCTGGCTGGAACCAGGTACCATCTCATGAGTACTTTGTAGTTCGCTTCTTGTGCGATTACATTGTGAGATGAAATTTTCATATTAGACCAAATACCAGACCAGTCCTCCGTGTTGAGGCCTAATGAATAGTCTTTGGACCACTGTACAGCGTAAGTGGGAAGGTTGGTTGGGGGAGAGGTCAGATGAGTGTATAAAAGTGAAATTAGACCCGGGGCATATGGGTCCGCGTTGAAAATTCCTTCAAATATGGAGAGATCGTCTAGTGAAGTGTGTGTGCCTATAGTTGTACGAATGGGCTATCTGTAGGTATCTAAAGATTTCTGTAGGGGGAATGTCTGCTTGGTTTTGTAGTGAAGAGAACATCTTTATAGAGGATCCAGAAGTAAAATCGCATATGCGATATAATCCCGCCCTAAACCAGATTTGAAATGATCTTGGATTGACGTGAGCCGGGTAAAATTTTGGGTGATCTAGAAAAGAGAGTAAAGGGGAGTGAGCTGATTGCAACTTAAATGGACCTCGGAGTTTGTCCCATAACTTGAGGGAGTGCCCAGTAATGGGGTTACTGATTGGACCACGGGTTGAGGAGGGCAACCATGGTAGGTTGGACACGTTGAGGGGGTAAAGGTCGATGGCTTCCAGACTAACCCAAAATGGAATTTCATTTTTTGCATGATAAAGAGTAATTTGGGCTAGCTGGGCCGCGTGATAGTATCTCAGAAAGTTAGGTAGTCCCAACCCTCCCTTGAGCTTACTACGAAGTAGTATGGCCTTAGATACCCTAGGTCTGGTGGAGCCCCATATGTATTTGGACACTCGTGTCTGGATAATTCGGTGGAAGTAAGAAGGAATAGGGATCGGGAGGACTATATATAAATAAAGCAGTTTTGGAAGCAAAGAAATCTTTACGGCCTAGCCATGAGATACATATCGGACGCCAGGATTCTAGTAGGGCTGTTAGATGCTTTAACATAGGGAGATAGTTGGCTCGAAATAAGTGGGCCAGATCGCTAGTTAGTTTGATACCAAGATAGGCTATTGTGGATGTGGACCAGGTGAAGGGGAAAAATTCTTGTATGTGTTCGAGTTCTGACTGTGGGAGAGACACGTTGAGAGCCTTAGATTTGAACTGGTTGACTTCCAGGCCTGATATTAGAGCAAATTTATCTAAGAGTTGGATAAGGTTCGGGAGTGTGATTCGTGGTGAGGTGACAAATAATAGTGCATCGTCGGTGAATAAGCATAATTTATGGGATGTAGAGGCTATATCTAGGCCTTTAATATTTGGATTTGCCCTAAGAAGGGCCGCTAGTGGTTCGATCACTAGTGCATCACTAGTGCAAACACTAGGGGGGAAAGGGGGCAACCTTGTCTTGTTCCACGTTGTATCTGGAAACAGTCCGAACGGAATCCTGAGTACTTAACATATGCCTGCGGTTGGTTATAGAGGTAGTTTATCCATTGCAGAAAATTGGGGCCAAATCCCCATCTTTGTAATATAAAGTGTAGGTAAGGCCATGAGACCGTGTCAAATGCCTTACGTATATCAAGAGAAAGGAGATGCATGGGGATTTGTCTGGTTCAAGCTAGGTGTTGGAGTAGAATAACGCAATGGATGTTATCGCTGGCTTGATGTCTTGGTCTTTGTGTATGAGGCCCCCTATAATTGGGTTAAGGCGTAACGCCATAATCTTGGCCAGGATCTTTATGTCCAGGTTGAGTAAGGAGATGGGCCTGTAATTGGACCAAAAAGAATTATCCATGTTGGGCTTGGGTATCATGGAGATGATGGCTGTCAACGTGTCTCGACCAAAAGCGTGTTGTTTAAGGAGGGCGTTAAAGGTGTTGGTGAGAAGGGGAGCCAGGATAGGAGCAAATTTTTTAAAGTAGGAGCTAGAGAGTCCATCGGGGCCTGGTCTCTTATGTGGTTTAAGAGTCTTTTTAGTAAGAAGAACTTCTTCGGACGTAACGGGGCATTCCATAGATGCTCGATTGGCCTCTGATAGTTTAGGAATTGAGATATTCTGAAAAAATGTCTCGGCTTGTTTCGCCGAGAAGGTGCGTGTTGGAGTGTATAGGTCAGCCAACTTTCTACGGAATTCAGAGAGCACCTTCACAGAATTGCTTGTGTAATTATCCTTGGCCAATTTATGTCTCATGGGGTTATGCACCCTTTCCGGGCGACAAAGTCTTAGTGCTAGAAAAGTATCAGGTTTATTGGCTTTAGTATAAATTGTATGATTAGATCTACGAATGGCTTTGTCTGCCGATTCTGCCAAAAGTAGGTCTAGCTCTGTTTTCGTCTTTTCTAGCTAAGTTCTATGGCGTTCAGTTGGGGTGGTTTGAAATTGGAGGAAGAGGCGGTGAAAATCCGCCTCCAGTTGCTGGGCTCTAAGTTTTTTATCTCTTTTGAGGTGAGTAGATACAGAAATGCAGGTCCCTCGGATCTCGGGTTTGTGTGCCTCCCATAAGAGGACAGGTGAGATGTCAGGTGTGGAATTATGCTGTATGTATTCTTTAAGAGCAAGTTGTATGTCAAAACAATAGGACTGGTTAGTTAAATATGCCTCATTTATACACCAAGTGCGATCTCTAGATTGAGGGATCAGGGAAGAGACTGTTGTGATCACTGCACAGTGGTCTGACCAAGTTATTGGGTGGATGTTTGAGTGGACTAGGGTTGGTGCGGATGATACTGGTACAAAGATGTGATCAATCCTAGAAAAGGATTTGTATGAGTAAAAAGTAAAGTTTTTCTTAGCGGGGTTACATTCTCTCCAGGTATCCAATAGAGAGGCCTGTTGGAATAGTTTGCGAAATAGTATAGAAGGGGAGTATTGTTCAGGGGCATAGGGAGATTTATCAAGATGCGTGTGTAATACTTGATTAGAATCGCCGCACATGAAAAGAGTGCCTTTGCAGTGTGATCGTATTACCTGTAGGAGGTGGTTAAAGAAGGGGTTGGGATTATTATTGAGGGCATAATAGGAGACTACAGTGGTCATCACATCTTGCAAGTGCCCAACTAAAATAATGTAACGACCCTCAGGGTCTTTAATTTCATTTGTCAATGTGAACGGAAGGGTATGGTGAAATGCAACAAGGACACCACGTTGCTTAGTGGCAGCAGAGGCGGTGAACATTTGGGGGTATTTGGAACTGAAGTATTTTGGGGTTGCTTGGGCTGAAAAGTGAGTTTCTTGTAGGGCCACTATATTGGCCTTCAGGGATGCGAAGGTGCGAAAGGCCTTAACCCTTTTATTAGGGGAATTAAGTCCCTTAACATTAAGGGAGAGTATGTTCAGGGGGGCCATTTATGTGCTCGGGGAGAGGAACTATAGAGTAATTCTATGGAGATCATGCGACCCACCCGACCTAGTGGGAAATAAAGAGGGAAGCGGAGAGAGAGGTGAAGGGAAAAACAGAAGTAGGTGTCAAGAGACAGGACAAGAGTTTTGTAGAGACGGTAAGTAAGTATAGTAGCGACTGGTGCGTTGGACATAATAGCCCAACAAATTGATGCACAAACTTCCCAACCAGCCAGCTGGCTAGGGAGTGTGTGCATCTTAAAAGTGGGGAGCAGTGACAGTTCCCCACCGCAGACCGGGAGAACACAACATATTGCAATGCTCAAACTAAAAAACAGTTCGTATTAAAGCCTTATCATTATATTCATTAATAACAAATAAGAGGTAGCCCCCAGTTGTGGAAGAGACGTAGTGCCTAAAATTTGAAGAAGAATGGGAACATAAAAAAGGTGGTGGGGGGAGATTGGAGAAGAAGAGCTGAAAAGTAAAGAGAGGGTTTAGGGAAGGTGGGGAGGATCTAGGGGGGTGGGAGGGGGAAGAAAGAGGGAAGGGAGGATGGGAGAGGGTAGGAGGAGGGAGAAAAGTAGGGGAAGGAATGGGAGTGGGAAGAGGGAGTCAATTGGCATAACTGAGATGGAAGGCACAAGAGGGGGTGTGAGAATCTAAAAAAGTATCATCATATCTATGACCTTACGAGTACTATAG
Source organism: Lithobates clamitans (assembly GCA_037952925.1). Lineage (NCBI taxonomy): Eukaryota > Metazoa > Chordata > Amphibia > Anura > Ranidae > Lithobates > Lithobates clamitans. The sequence continues at coordinate 983,441 of JBBGZY010001704.1, read as the reverse complement.
CTAGCACTCTCGAGATCTTAGCTAAACAAGTAAGGGGGAAGGGAAAATAACATAACATTTGGGATTTACCAGCTTCAGAGCATTAGTGCTCAGTTTAAAGGCATGTGTTAACCGAAAAAAGGAAAAACAAATGTTAACGGAACAAAACAAAAGGAATGTATCCAAGACATACTGTATGTGCCCCAAGATAGGGTTGAGGGGGTTTGCATATAATGTGCCCCACAACAGTGGGAGTTCTTACCACAATACAAACCCCTGTGTCTTGGTAAAGAGAAGAACGACAATTATCTCAGTTCAGCGTGGTATTAATTGTGTAACCAAGAATTCTCATGCGGCATTAAAGAAGAGCAATAGACGATTAAGCCATGTTCAGCGAGATGTGTGTGATTTCGGATCAAAAAGGTTTGCTTGGCGAGATGGAGTTCCTTTTCGGGTCGAGGAAGGGCCAGGTTGATTCCGCTTTGGAGTGGTGGTGTATGGATATGCTGCTGAGTGAGCTGGGGTATGAGGTAGCGAAGTCTCGCATTGATGTACAGGGGGCGTCAGGTGAAGAGATTCAAGAAGATGCTGTAGTTATTCCGGAGAAGTGGAGGAGTGTTGCTGCCCCTGGAACGTAAATTGAAGGGAGAAGGGAAACCGCCAGGTGTATTTTATCTGATGCTGTATCAGGAATTGTAGTTGCGGTTTCATGGCCCGCCGTTTAGCAATGGTAAGGGGTGCCAGGTCAGGAAAAAGTTGGTAGGTGTGGTCTTGAAACAGGAGAGAGTCCTTATTTCAGGCAGCTGCGAGTAGTTGCTCTTTTGTACGGAAAAAGTGTAGCTTAATTATTATGTCCCGTGGAGGGCCGTCTTGTTGGTGGTGATAAAGTGCCCTGTGAATCCTATCAAATTCTAGGCATTCAATGGGTATGGAGGGGCAGAGTTCTTGAAAAAGGGCCGTGGTAAAAGATTGTATGTCATCAACCACTTCAGGGATGCCCCGGAGATGTAAATTAGACCTGCGTGAGCGGTTCTCAGCGTCTTCCAAGCGTGAGAGTAATGTGGCATTTTTCTCACGGAGGGCTGCCTGCTCCTGAGCATGTTCCTGAATAGTAAGCTCTATATCGTCCACCCTGGTTTCCAGGTCTGCAGTGCGCTGACCCAGCTCCCTTATCTCACGTGACAATCTATTTGTAATTTGGTCAGAAGTAGCTTTCAGGGCCTTGTTTAATATCTTCTCCATGTGTTTTAAGAAGTCTGGCTGAGACATACCTGATTGCGGTGGGGTAGGAGAACCGCTGTAGATAGGGTCTGTTTCATCTCCTTCCTCATTGTCTGCCTGTCCCGATCTAACTGGGGATGCAGTGTGTTGTTTGGCGAGGGCTTTCGCCGCCATCTTGGAAGAGGCGCGGGCCAGGGCCTCCTTGATAGGTTTGGACTCTTTGGCCTCTGTGGCCCGTCAAAACCATCCCGGATGAGGCTCGATTGATGCGGGAGATGATCGCCGGTATTCTGGTTCGGCCGGGCGGTCAGGGTGCGCTATACGATCCCGTGTCTGCGGCAGAGAGTGCGGAGCTCTACGAGGTAACGTCCTCCATGTCGAGCCTCGTGCATGCGCCCCCTTCCCCCAAACACTTTTTATGACAATACCATGCATATAAGCCTTTAAAATTAGCACTTTTGATTTCTCCCATAGACTTTTAAAGGTTGTTCCGCGGTATTCGAATTTGCTGCGAACACCCCATATTGTTCGCTGTTCGGCAAACTTGCGAACAACCGATGTTCAAGTCAAACATGAGTTCGACTCGAACTCGAAGCTCATCCCTAGCGGAGATATGGATTTGGCATCAGAGTTGCAAGGCCTGCTGAGGAGTGCACTTTCAGCAATCCCCAGGACTGTGTCTGCGGATCAGTACGTAGAGATCAGGCAGCAGATTTGGGTGCAGGTCTGGATTGAAGCCCTCCAGGTCTCTGGTAGACACCAGGACAAGTGCTTTCCAACCCCAGAGCAAAGAGCCAGTGACCAACGGGAGTTACAGATGCCATTCCTGGGAGAATGGCCCCAGGACCAATGGGTGTGCGAGTTGGACAGGCTGCTCCAGCAGGAGATAGAGCTGGAAATCAATATCAGGCTCTGCAATGGCACGTAGAACAGGAATATTTAGGGAAGACAACAGAATGCTCTCCAGAGGGATATGACTTTGGCAGCCCTGGATTGCTGTGGGAGAGCCTTACAGATAGTTTTGTGTTTGGCGATGAAGTTACAAGAAACTTTTACAGCTGAAGTGCTGACAACCGGACAGAGGGTCCAAGACATCTGCCCCACACCCGCAACAGTTCCAGAGGCCCAGGGTGAGAAGGCGATGGTCCCTCCCCAGAGACTGATCCACACTCTGGGAGTGGAGGAAGACAGCCGCCCTCCCCAACAGTTAGCCAGAGTGGATGATGTGGGGTCCTCAGCTGAAGTGCTAACAGGGCAGAGTGCTGCTGGCCTTTGCACCCAACAATCAACTCCGCAGGAGCTCCAGGGAGAGAATGCAATTGACACTTCACACCTGCAGCTTGAGCAGGTATCGGTGAATGGGACTGCGGTCTCCACTGACAGCAACCCAGCAGAAGTGCTGGCAATGGGGCAGAGTTCTGCTGGCCTTTGCTCTCAACTAACAGAAGATGGAGTTGCTGTGAAAGTGGATGGGACTTTGGTCTCCACTGACACGACTCCAGAAAATGGTCCCGCATTGAGACAGGAGGAGAGGATGTCAGCCATGCTTTGCAAGCACTGGGGGATTTTCATCTAGTAAAGGTGGATGGGACTTCAGTCTCCACCTGTATACCCCAGGGATGCTGTGCAGTCGGCCCATATCCCCAACAATCTGACGGAGTGAGCCCAGCCATCCTGTCTTCTCTCCAGTGGCTGAAAGGGCTCCAGGGGAAAGGACCAGTCCACACTTCTCCCCAGCAGCGGGTATGTTCCACAAGTGAGGCAGAGGTTGGCTGGGTGAGTAATGCTCTGTTCAGGACAATGTGTTTGGGGTACTGTGTGGGTACAGGCATTTAAGGACTAGAACTATGGACTAACTTTGAAGTCAACCCATTTGGGGTCTCCTTCTGTGTTAGTCTTCTGCCGAAAGGAGAGATATGTGACAGGAGTCACATTGGGCGGAGGGCTTGTGGAACCCAACTTACCTCAGAGAGCCCTAGAAACTTCTTCTCCAGCTCCTCCGGCCCCTCCTATGTGTAATTTACCCTGTGTCTATTAGGGGCATAGGGTGACCGAGAACCCCAGTCTGATCTGCACTAATCAGCCAATCACATGGCAGCAACTCAATGCTTTTAATCATCTGGACGTGGTGAAGACAACTTGCTAAAGTTCAAACCTAGCATCAGAATGGGGAAGAAAGGGGATTTAAGTGACTTTGAACGTGGTATAGTTGTTGGTACCAGACAAGCTGGCCTGACTGCTGATCTACTGGGATTTTCACGCATAAGCATCTCTAGGGTTTACAGAAAATAATCAGAAAAAGAGAAAATATCCAGTTAGTGGCAGTTGTATGGATGAAAATGCCTTGTTGATGTCAGAGGTCAGAACAGACCAGTTTGAGATGATAGAAAGTAACTCAAACAACCACTCGTTACAACCAAGGTATGCAGAATACCATCTCTGAATGCACAACACATCGAACTTTGAAGCAGATGGGCTACAGCAGCAGAAGACCACTCCCGATGCAGCTCCTGTCAGCTAAGAACAGGAAACTGATGCTAGAATTCACACAGGCAATAGAGGACAATAGAGGATTGGAAAAGCGTTGCCTATAGTCTTGATTTCAGCTGCGACATTCAGATGGTAGGGTCAGAATTTGGCTTAAACAACATGTAAGCATGGATCCATCCTGCCTTGTATCAACAGTTAAGACTGGTGGTGGTGGTGTATTGGTGTGGGGGATATTTTCTTGGCACACTTTGGACTCCTTAGTACCAACTGAGCATCGTTTAACCACCATGGCCTACCTGAGTATTGTTGCTGACCATGTTCATCCCTTTATGACTACAGTGTACCCATCTTCTGATGGCTACTTCCAGCAGGACAATGCACCATGTCACAAAGCTCAAATCATCTCGAAATGGTTTCTTGAACATGACAATGAGTTCACTGTACTCCAATGGCCTTCACAGTCGCCAGATGTCAGTCCAATAGAGCACCTTTGGGATGTGGTGGAACGGGAGAATTGCATCATGGATGTGCAGCCGACAAATCTGCAGCAACTGCGTGATGCAATCATGTCAATATGGACCAAAATCTCTGAGAAATGTTTCCAACACCTTGGTAAATCGAAGTCACGAAGAATTAGGGCAGTTTTGAAGGCAAAAGGGGGTCCAACCCGGTACTAGCAAGGTGTACCTAATAAACTGGCCATTGAGTGCATATCAGCACTTTCATTGTCATGCTGAGATTTTTTTAACAGTGTGGACCTATTAGGCCTGAACTTGCAGGCCCGGCAGCTTTAGTGTGTATGTGTGTGTCTGGTTGTCGGTTATAGTTTTCATGTAGTGCCCTAATTTGTTAATTAAAATGGAATTAGAAAACTAGAAGATATACTGTAGACATGCAGTATAAAATATGTGGTTTCTTTATAAAGTACAGTATAGCCAAAATGTTGTTCAAACCACCCTGCATCTGCCTGTGCAAGAAAAGTGGCAATGACATTCCATAACTATCTATGATGCTGAGAAAATGGTAGGCAAACCTGTGCTGCGTATGGTTTGTTCTTGCTTGGTATCATTCACTATTAAAGTTCAACATCTACCCCTGTTAACAAGGAGTTTTTATTGGTTTTTTTCTGATTGTATAGATAGCTTTCAGTTAGAGTGTGAATTTGAAAAACCGCATAATGGTAAATGGGACTTTAGCAAGCAAGCAGCAGCAATTACAAACAAAAATATTTCATTTTACAGAAATGTATTTATATATATATATCAAAATTCTCCACATTGTCACGCTCAGCACCACCAGAGACTAAGTGAATACCTTATCAGACACATGCATCTGATGCTCCTTGCACAACTGCACCATGGCAGATATAGAAAATAGTCTAATAATGGGCTTCATTCACAAAACCATCTTGCATGTGGTATTTAGGTTTCTGGACACATTTTCCCTAAATATTGCATCTATCTAAGGACCTCATTATGCTTCTCTCTGGGGAACTTAGAGCTTTTCTGCAGTCCACCACACTGCGTAGTCTTGCTATACCACCCATGACCAAGTTGCTGGCTGTCCTGCACTTTCTGGGCAAGGCCTCCTATCAGATGGTAGCGGGAGAGGTGGCGGGGGTATCCCAGCCATCTTTCTCACGTTTGCTTGCTAAGGCCCTGCAGGGTTTCAGGCAAATTGCCTCCAAATATATCTACCTAACACACGAAAGGGGTGAGATTAGATTAAGAACAATTTATATGCAGTAGCTGGGATTCCCAATGTCATGGGTGGTACAGACTGTACCCATGTGCCTTTTTTACTCACTCTGATAAGGAACACATCTACTGTAATAGGAATAGGGATACCACTCACTAAAAATACAGGTTGTCTGCGATGCAAATATGTTAATCTGAAATGTGGTCACTGGCTTCCCAGGATCTGTCAATGATGCCCACATGTTAAGGCAATCACAGCTCTACCACTATTTTGACTACTAACAGAATAACTGAAGGCTAGATTCTTGGTAAGACACTTTTTATTATCAAATATGTCTTAATGCATGCCACATACATCATACATGGCCATCTATGTTCATATGTTATATTCCTGTGTTCACTCCTCACACCTTGCACACAAAATATACACAGCAGCTTTTTAGCCTTGTTGTTAAAGAAATGGATAAACTAGATCATCAGCCTGGTGTAACCATTTCCAACTAAGGCCCCTTTCACATGTGCGGACCGTTCAAATCTGCCCGTCAGTTTTTTCAGGCGGATCAGAACGGTCACTCCATACAGCTCTATGGAGCGTGGGATGTCAGCGGTGACATGTCTGCTGACATCTGATCCACCCCGATCCGATCCACTCTGCAAAATCCAGACGGATGGATGTCCTATTTTCCATCTGTCTGGCGGATCGGATCAGATGAAAATGGACAGGCGGTCCATAATCATCCGATCCCCCTATAGGGAAGAGCAGATTCTCTGACAGGTCCTGTGCAGGGACGGACTTGTCATCCGCCGGCTCAGCGGGGATCAACTGAGCGATCCCAGCTCAGCAAGCGGAATACTAAAAACAGACAGCCCCGTGTGAAAGGGGCCTAAGCCACTTTACATATGGCCTAAAGCCTTCACATTACAATTATGTTCAGCAATGAAAAACAAAATGTAGGGAAGAACTGTCCCTGTTATTACCCTCTCATAATGATATACTATTGCTGTTCAAAAAATGGCATTTTCAAACTGTATTGTAGGTGATTCTGGCTATCCTTGTCTGCCCTGGCTGCTATCACCATTCTTGAGGTGTTCAACATCTGCAGAATCTTGCTACAATGCAGCAATTAGTAAGACAAGATGTGTCATTGAGTGGACATTTGGGCTTCTTAAAACCAGGTTCCACTGTATCTCACTATCTCTTGTTTTTCTGTGCTATAGCCCTGAAAAATTTGGTGAAAAGTTTTTCCTTTAAATAATCTTTATTATTTTCTCTATTACAAAAATATTACTTTAAAACAGTATATGACACATGTCATGTACCTTGCACAAATCAGTTATTACATTAAATTCCCCCCACTCCCCCCTCACCCCACTCCCACCAACACCATCTAATCTAATATTTGAACATTCTTATCTATCTATCTCTGCCAAGAGAAGGAGAAAGCAAAGAAAATAAATAAATAAATAAGGGGGGGGGGGGGCAGAGGGAAAGAGGATCATCCTCCAGCCCCCTCCCCAACATCCCCCCAAAAGGGGCAGTCCCTCTCATCCAGCCAGGGCTTCCACATCTTCACAAACTTCTTATAGTTGCCATGCCTAGTAAGCACCACCTTCTCCCTCCAAACTGTTGCATTTACTGTCTTAACCTATACTTCAACTGACGGGGGGGCTCTGTGCCTGCCAGTTTTGTGCAATTAATTTTCTCGCTTGGAATAAGCATCTCAGCGCTACGACTATAGTGCCTGTAGGTACTCTATCTTCCTCCACGCATCCCAACAGACACATCCTAACTTCTTGTTCTAGTGTGGTCCCAGTATCGGAACAGCTTCGGGCATCTCCACATCATGTAAATAAGCTCTTCTGTCTCCTGACACCTAGGACACTTATCATCTTGTCTCCAAACAAACTTAAACAGTTTCCTAGGTGTGTAATAGACTCTATGTACCAGGAATAGATGGAAGGAGGAGACCGACACCAGTGGCCCCAGTTGGCACTGTATCCGTGTTAATTTCCATAAATTATTTTAGTTTGAGCAGCACCTCTTCAGAATTCCCTATTAATTCCAGCCACCATGGGCTGATTTTCCACTCTCTCAAGGAGGTTTTACACTGTATATCGATCGTCAGCACTAGGGATGAGCTTTGAGTTTGAGTCAAAGCCATGTTCGACTCGAACATCGCATGTTCGACCGTTCATCGAATTTCAAACGTTATGGGACGTTTGCGCCAAATTGGAGTGGTGCATCACGGCCCATAATTCACTGTGGCATCGCAATGCACTGCTGGCTGATGATTGGCCAAGCATGCACTATGACCCGCATGCTTTGGCCAATCACAGCGCGGTAAGAACGGAGACCCATAATTGTCCAAAGCCAGGGTGGCTTTGGCCAATTATGGCTCAGGGGGTTTAGTACACGCCCCACACTATATAAGGTCGCCTGCATGGCGGCCTTGTGTAGTGTGTTGCGGTGGCAGCGGAGAAATAGAAAGAGAGACAGTGTCATTTGATTTAAGTTAGATAGAGTAGGCAGGCGAGTCAGTTAGCTGCACTTACTGTGTATTGTGTATATATATGCATCCTAGGTGTTGTGTATATATATATATATATATATATATATATATATATATATATATACTGTATTCAGTTTAGCTAGATCCGTTCCTGTTATTCTCTTCCTACTGACAGGCAGGCAGGTGTTTTTACAGTATTTACAGCTACCTGAAGAAAATTGCTGGTGTTTTTCTGATCCTATTAGTCCTATTAGCTGCAGTATTTGCAGTTAGTGTAGTGCTTCCTCTGAAGAGTGTGCACCTAAAGCTACCTGAAGAAAATTGGTGGTGTTCTTCTGATCCTATTAGTACCACAGGCAGCTACAGTTTTTACAAGTTGGTGTAGTGTGTCCTCTGCACAGTGTGCACCTAAAGCTACCTGAAGAAAATTGGTGGTGTTCTTCTGATCCTATTAGTACCGCAGGCAGCTGCAGTATTTACAAGTTAGTGTAGTGCGTCCTCTGCACAGTGTGCACCTAAAACTATCTGAAGAAAATTGGTGGTGTTCTTCTGATCCTATTAGTACCACAGGCAGCTACAGTTTTTACAAGTTGGTGTAGTGTGTCCTCTGCACAGTGTGCACCTAAAGCTACCTGAAGAAAATTGGTGGTGTTCTTCTGATCCTATTAGTACCGCAGGCAGGCAGTATTTACAAGTTAGTGTAGTGCGTCCTCTGCACAGTGTGCACCTAAAGCTACCAAAAGAAAATTGATGGTGTTCTTCTGATCCTATTATTAGTGCAGGCAGCTGCAGTATTTAAAAGTTAGTGTAGTGCGTCCTATGCACAGTGTGCACCTAAAGCTACCTGAAGTAAATTGGTGGTGTTCTTCTGATCCTATTAGTACTGCAGGCAGCTGCAGTATTTACAGTTAGTGTAGTGCGTCCTCTGCACAGTGTGCATCTAAAGCTACCTGAAGAAAATTGGTGGTGTTCTTCTGATTCTATTAGTACTGCAGTCAGCTGCAGTATTTACAGTTAGTGTAGTGCGTCCTCTGCACAGTGTGCACCTAAAGCTACCTGAAGACAATTGCTGTTGTTCTGATCCTATTAACACCACAGGAAGGCAGCTGCAGTATATACAGTTAGTGCACTGCGTCCTCTGCACAGTGTGGGGCCCTAGGCCCTATATACTCTGAACAGCAGTATACAGGCAGTGCAAACAAGACAGGGACTGTAGGTTTGTTGTTAAGTAGAATCTGTTTGTAGATTTGAACTAGTACATTTTTAAAGTGTAGCTCCAGCCAACAAATCGATTTTTAAGCTTTTTGGAAAACATAGGGAAGGAATATCACCCCTGTGACATTTGTTTTGCTGTCTGTGCTCCTCTTTAGAAGATTTCACCTCACTTTCTGTCACAATGACAAATGTTTTTAGAAAATTTGGGGTTTTAGTGAAACAAGGATTGGTGATAAAGCATCTGTGAAAAGGAGACACGTTTTTCCCATAATAACTCTTACAGGAGAGAATTTCCCTTCCTAGGGGTAGATTTCATCTAACTTCCTGTTGTCTCCTTGAGTTTGCAAGTAGGAGTAGTTTGTACAGTAAGTTGGATGTTTGAAAGTAGGGGCCTGCCCTATATACTCTGCAGAAATTGTGGCCTTAGGTGTTGGTGTTGCCACAACACTGTAAGCCCTCACAGGGCCCTGCTGTGAAATATTAGATCAAGAATTGTAATTACATGCCCCTGTTGAACAGGGGCAGAAAAATTGGGCCTTTGCTGATGGTGGTGGTGATGGTGCCACAACACTGTAAGTCCTCACAGTTACTCTTGGTGGGCGCTGGAACGGGCCCTGCTGTGAAATATTAGATCAAGAATTGTAATTACATGCACCTGTTGAACAGGGGCAGAAAAATTGGGCCTTTGGTGGTGGTGGTGGTTGTTTTGCTGGTGCCACAACACTCTAAGTCCTCACAGTTACTATTGGTGGGCGCTGGAACGGTCCTGCTGTGAAATATTAGATCAAGACTTGTAATTACATGGCCCTGTTGAACAGGGACAGAAAAATTGGGCCTTAGGCACTGGTGCTGGTGCCACAACACTGCAACCCCTCACAGACACTCTAGTTGGAGCACAGAAACAAGCCCTGCTGCAAAGAATTGCATTAAAAATTGTAATTACACACCCCTGTTAAACAGGGGCTGAAAAATTGGGCCTTAGCCACTGGTGGCGGTGCCCAGAAACAAAAATATTCTTACAAGCTATCAGCATGATCATTGAGGAGGAAGAGGATAGTCACTCAGCATCAGCATAGGCAGTCTTGAAGGGATCTGACATTTAAAAAAAAATTATTTGGTTACATCAGCATCAGGTGCTTGGTATCTGGTGGTGATCCAAGACTGATTCATTTTTATGAAGGACAGACGCACCCTGTGATTGGTTACAAAGCCTCCAGCAGCACTGAATGTGCGTTCCGAAAGAACACTGGATGCAGGACAGGCCAGTAGCTCAATTGCATACTGTGCAAGCTCTGGCCAGTGATCCATCCTCAAGGCCCAGTAACCCAGAGGATTTTCAGTGGGAAAGGTGTCCAAGTCTGATCTTGCTCCAAGGTATTCCTGCACCATGTAAAACAGACACTGGCGATGGTTGCTGGAACCGATCACATCTTGGGGCTGTGGACTAAAAAATTGTCTGAACGCATCGGTCAGACGGCCACATTCTCCACCGCTCCTTCTTTGACTGACCGAAGCCTCAGCAACACGTTGTCCAGGAACAGGAGTTTGTAACCTCCCAGTCTCTGGGAACGCGTTGCACAGACCTTACTGCAAGGTCTCCTGAAGATGTTTCATCCTCTGCTCCCTCTGCGACAGCAAGATAAGGTCTGCAAACTTACTCTTGTAACGTGGATCAAGGAGGGTTGCCAGCCAGTATTGATCCTTCTCCTTGATACCACTAATAGGAGGATCCTTCCGCAGGCTTTGCAGGATCAGGGAGGCCATGCAGCGTAGGTTTACTGAGGCATTCGGTCCGGAGTCCTCTGGGTCACTAAGGACAACATGATCCGCAGCCACCTCCTCCCAGCCACGTACAAGTCCATGGGTTTCAGACTGTAAATGATCCCTTAAAGACTGCTCCTGATGCTGAGTGCCAGGCTCCACCTCCATGCTGACACAATTCTCCTCCTCCTCCTTGTCCTCTTCCTGTGTGATCGGTGGGCACACAGGAACACTGTCTGGATAAAGGGGGCCTTGGGAGCTAAGGAAGTCCTCCTCTTCCTGCCTCTGTTCTGCCTCAAGTGCCCTGTCCATTATTCCACGCAGCGTGTGCTCCAACAGGTGGACATGGTGGACAGTGTCACTGATGCATACACTGTCACTGCTCACCATCCTCGTGGCCTCCACAAATGGTGACAGGACAGTGCATGCATCCCTGATCATGGCCCACTGGCGTGGGGAAAAAAAACAAGCTCCTCTGACCCTGTCCTGGTGCCATAGTCGCACAGGTACTCATTGATGGCTCTCTGCTGCATGTGCAGCCGCTGCGGCATGGCCAACGTTGAGATCCACCTGGTGGGCATGTCACACATTAGGCGGTTCTTGGGCAGGTTAAATTCCTTTTGGAGGTCTGCCAGCCAAGCACTGGCAATATATGACCGGCGGAAATGCACACAGACTTTCCTGGCCTGCCTCAGGACATCCTGTAAGCCCGGGTACCTGCCCAAGAACCACTGCACCACCAAGTTAAGGACGTGAGCCAAACAGGGCACATGGGTCAGTTGTCCCTGTCGGAGGGCGGAGAGGAGGTTGGTGCCATTATCGCAAACCACCATTCCTGCCTTAAGTTGGCGTGGCGTCAACCACCTCTGAACCTGCCTCTGCAGAGCTGACAGAATCTCTGCCCCAGTATGGCTCCTGTCCCCCAAGCACACCAGCTCAAGCACTGCATGGCATCTTTTGGCCTGCGTACTTGCGTAGCCCCTTGAATGCCTACGGAGCACCGCTGGTTCCGAGGACAAATCAGCACAGGAAGAGGCCATGGAGGAAGAAGAAGAGGAGGGGGTGGAGGAGAGAGGTGTGTCAGAATCACCAGTAGTGGCATTTTGAAGGCGTGGTGGTGGAACAACCTCCAGCACTACTGCACCTTGTCCTGCATCCTTCCCAGCTGCCAGCAGAGTCACCCAATGTGCCGCAAAACGTAGGTAACGTCCCTGTCCATGCCTGCTGGACCATGAGTCGGCGGTAATATGCACCTTACCACTGACCGCCCTGTCCAGCGAGGCCAAGACATTGCCTTCCACATGCTGGTAGAGAGCCAGAATCGCCTTCCATGAGAAAAAGTGGCGTTTGGGAACCTGCCACTGAGGAACCGCACATTCCACAAACTCACAGAATGGGGCAGAGTCTTCCATCTGAAAAGGTAGCAGTTGAAGTGCTAGCAATTTTGCCAAGCTAGCATTCAACCGCTGGGCATGTGGTGCAGCAGCTGGGGCAGGGAAATTTGCCTGGTACAATCTGACGTCGGTGTACCGATAGCAGTTTGCCCACAAGTACTTGGCTGTGACACACCTAATTCTACACCTTCATTCCTCTCAGTGCAGGTTTCAGAGAGGACTGAAGGTATAGTGGGGTTGGAGATCCCAGCTGATGAGGAGCAAGGAGAGGTCCTCTTTGTTCTTTGGTGTGGGTCTTTTAGGTACGCTAGCCAATGAACTGCATGGCAGGTCAACATATGTCTGGTCAAGCAAGTGGTGCCCAAGCGGGAGATGTTTTGGCCACGTGGGATACGCTTGAGACATATGTTGCAAATAGCAGTGGTGGGATCTGATGCACTTGTCTCAAAAAAGGCCCACACCAAAGAACTTTTAGAATAACATGCAGAGACAGCAGTACCCTGCACATGCAGAGCTCTGCGGTGTGATGCAGTCAGTGTGCTGCCCTTAGCCTGGCCCCTGGAGGGCATCCTGCCTAATTGGTGATGTGCCTCCTCCTCCTCCTCTCTCCTATCAGGCACCCATGTGGAGTCAGTGACCTCATCATCCCCTCCCTCCTCATCACTGGAGCAAACCTGGCAGTATGCTGCAGCAGGGGGAACATGACTGCCAGATTGCTGTCCTTCTTGAGCACCCCCTCTGTCTGGGCTCACGTTACTGCCTTCCTCTAGCTGAGTACCATCATCAGAGCCCTCAAAACGCTGGGCATCCTCCTGGAGCATGTACCCAACACTGTGGTCAAACAGTTCAGTGGACTTCTCAGGAGGACATGGTGGGGCTTGGGAAGGAGTCACTGATGCCATTGAGCTGAGGGAAGAGGCCGCGTTGGCAGCTGCTTTGCCAGACAAAGTACCCTGAGCCTGGGTGAGAGAGGATGAGGAGGATGAGGATGGCTTGGTCATCCACTCAAACAAGTCTTCTGCATGTTGTGGCTCAACACGGCCAGCTGCCGAAAAAAAGGCCAAGCATGTTCCACGACCATGTGCTTATGAGGATGCACAGTGTCCACAACCAGCACTGTTGCCTCTAGACACAGAGCCTGCTTGCCCTCTTTTATTGGCTTGTGACTGTCTGCCTCTCCTTGTTGGCCTTCCAGACATACTATTGGCCTGCAGTGAGATGTAGCTGCTCAAAACTGGGATGTATATATATATCGATTATACTGCAGCTAGCAGAATCAACTGCCTGCCTGTAGTATTATTAGTATGAGAACACCTGCACTTGTCTTCAGGTAGTTATACTGCAGGTACAACTCTGCAGGGTACACAGTACAGTAGCTGGAAATAGGTCAAGAGCCCACACAAGAACCTGACTTCAGGTAGTTATACTGTAGGTGCAACTGTGCAGGGTACACAGTACAGTAACTGGAAATATGTCAAGAGCCTACACAAGCACCTGGCTTCAGGTAGTTATACTGTAGATGCGCTGGGAGGAGGGAGGAGCCGGATGTGGGCGTCAGGCTGATGCCAAGGCTAAGCCTGTGAGGTCGGCCGTATCCCTCCCCATGATGCGAGTCTAGGCATCAATTCCTCATGCCCCGTGTCTTCCTCGCGTCCCCCCCATGGATCAGCACGGAGCAGCACGGGCACCTGTGCCCCCCCACGTTTCCATTGTGCCTCGCACCCAGATAGCAACGGCGTGCCCTACCTGATCTGCAGCATCTCTGCATTGCCCGCGGCTCACGGTCAACCCCGGCTTGCGACAGCATTGGAGCCTCCCCACATCCCCCGCATCTCCGTGCCTCCGGTTGCTCCCCGTACCTCTCCACGAGTGGAGCCGGATCGAGTCGGAGCTTGGCTGGGGGCGTGGAGGAGTGCCGGTAAAAGTCAGCAGTCCCCTCCAAACATTACACACAATGCCGTAGGCGGAGTAGGCTCTCGGTCCCTCGGAAGCAGCGGAGAGACCGCCCATCACGGCAGGGGTGAAGGTGAGAGGAGACTTTGTGAGCGGCTGTGAGAAGCAGGGAGAACACAAGGAGACAGAGGGTTCTGTCGGTATTCGGAGGAACAGAGATACTGAAGGATCAGAAGGATCAGAGGTAAGGCTGAAAAAAGAAGGAAGAGCTGGAAGCCGCCAAGATCAGCCAGAGGGGTAAGTGAAAAAAAAAAATATATACCCCGATAGCGATTTCTGGAGTGGTGGACTGTAGCCCCTGGCTGTGAAAACCTGCAGTAGTAAATGGTAGTAGCAGGTAAATTGAATGTATACATAGCAAAACTTAAATGTGCCCTGGAGGTTCTGGAGGTGGAGGAGTGATCGGGACTTTGTGATTGGTACCTGCGGGGGTACAGTTAATAGACGTAAAGCACAGGGTAAATTTATGTCACATAAATAATTTAATTGTGGAACTCTGTTGAAAATTTTTAAAGCTACAGGTCTATAGTGGCGGGTGAAGCGAAGTTTAAATTCTCCCTGTAAATCTCTGCAAATTCTCAGTCAGCGCACGAAGAAAGTAAATATATATAATAACATATTATTTATATAAGAGTGATATTTCTACACAACAAATATATATGGACATATACAACCTAAAAAAGCTTAACTTGGGTAAAACCTGAGCCTGCACACAAGGTTTTTGTCATTTACCTTACCAGCTCTACCTTAGCTGTCTGTTGTACTGTCTGTTGTACTCTTGCACTCTTGATTTGAACAGAGCCCTGGACCAATTCTGTATACCCGAACACCCGAATTTACATAGGGTAGGGGGGGCGAACCTCAAGAGCGGACTTAAAGGTGCACAGAGAACCAAGCACCAATTGGCGGGTGGGGAGTTAAGCGGGCCAGGAGAAACTGAATGCACCTAGCCCAAAACTTACAAATCTATACAAATCTATACTTGCAAACCTATACCCATAACTCTACATGATAGCACCGCTCCCCCGGCAATATTAGGGAACGAAAAGGAAGGCATGAGAGGCAAATCAACAAAGGGGATGACATCTAACCCGCCTAGAACAAGTGCAAGCCCGGGAACTATTAGGAAGTACATGGTACAGGAAAGCAGTAAAGAAAGCCCAGTTAAGCAGACGGGGGCTAAAAGCAAAGCACCGGAGAGCTTGCCAAAGATGGGGACTAGAAGACAAACAGCAGAGATAGACATCCATGCTGCAAGTGGCGAGATACTGGATGTAGAAATGGTGGATTCCCCAAAAAAATAATTACCAACTAAAAGCGAAATGGCAGAAATGTTCGTGAAGCTCGAAACCTCAATAAAAGGAGAAATCGATTCCTTACGAGAAGACATGAACCAAATTCTAAAAAGGGTGGAAGAGGCAGAAACAAGGCTGGATCAACATGGAGAAGAGCTGGAAGGCGTTAAATAAACAAATAGAGGAGGTCATAAAAGAACAGAGAAACATCCTGTATAGACTGGAAGATCAGGAGAATCAGAGCAGAAGAAGGAACCTTCGAATAAGAGGTCTTCCAGAGATTCAGGGAGAAAAAGAGGACCTTCAAGGAAAAATGGATGCGATCTTCGGGGGAATGATTACTTCACCCAACATAAGCGGTAAAATAAAATTTGACAGAGTTCACAGGATTTGCAAGCCTGCAGAGATCAAGGGGGACGTCCCAAGAGACGTGATTGCAAGATTTCACAACTATCAAGATAAAGAACTGGTGAAGACGTGTATGAAAAAGAATCAACCTGTGTGGTACGGAGAGACGAACTTACAGATCTTTGCGGATCTGGCGGCGGAGACGCTGGCCAGGAGAAGAGTGTTGAAACCGCTGCTGGCCCAGCTTCAAGCGTATGAAGTCAAATACTCTTGGGGTTTTCCAGCCTGCCTGAATGGGTTTAAAGAAGGCCGTTCTGCAACCTTAAGATTCCCGGTAGAAACTCAGAAATTTTGTGATTGCTTGGGGATACCTCTAGTGGAAGTTCCGGGTTGGTGGGAAAGAGCAGGAAATCGGGACCCCACCAAAGAACAGCAGGCCTGGCAGCCAGTCCTCAAGACAAAATTGAGATAACCAGAACTGTACCTGTAAGACAACAGTAAAATACCACGTAGATACTAGGGGGGAGGCGGGGGGGCTGGGGAGTTGGGGGGGCAGACCCGGGCAACCCCCAATAAAGGGGGGAGCATTGGATCCAGAGACGCCTAAACCGAGCTTCACCTCAAGGGGGATAACCAGAGGGCCAGGTGGGGTGGTAGGGCCCATGATTTCTCAGGTCATGGGGAGACCGGATTCCCTCAATCGGGGGGAGGAGGTGGGAGGGGTGGGAAGGGGGGGCTGGGGGAGGAGGGAGGATTAGGGGGGAGGAAATGCTGGGATGGGGGGCAGGGGAGGGTGGGGGGTGACGGGGGGGTTCAGGGAAGGGGGAGGGAAGGGGAATCTACCAGTAGCAACAGGGAAGAATAAGGATGAGGCCCTTGCTCTCGCAAAGTGGTACGATCAAATACAAAAAGTGTAAAAAAGGATGGTGGGTCTAAAGATAATCACCTATAATGTACGTGGCATAAACGCTCCCAGGAAAAGAGCGAAAATTGTGGGCGAACTGAGATTCCTGAAGGCAGACGTGGTCCTACTGCAGGAAACCCACTTCACTATAACAAACAACAATAAAATAAGCTCAAAAGATTACCCCATATGGTACTATGGTGATTCCCCAATTAGCCGAGCAAAAGGAGTAGCCATAGGGTTTGCCAGAGGTGTAAGATTCGACCAAGACGTGAGACTAGTGGACCCTGATGGGCGATACTTGTTCTTGAGAGGAAAATTAAATTCCTGAAGGCAGATTCCTGAAGGCAGACGTGGTCCTACTGCAGGAAACCCACTTCACTATAACAAACAGCAATAAAATAAGCTCAAAAGATTACCCCATATGGTACTATGGTGATTCCCCAATTAGCCGAGCAAAAGGAGTAGCCATAGGGTTTGCCAGAGGTGTAAGATTCGACCTAGACGAGAGACTAGTGGACCCTGATGGGCGATACTTGTTCTTGAGAGGAAAATTAAACGGAGTAGAGTGCACCCTGGCAAACATATATGGCCCAAATAAAAACCCCATTGGCTACCTACTGAGGCGGTTAGCTGATTTAACGGAATTCAAGAAGGGGGCCCTAATAATGGGGGGCGATTTCAATTTCAGCCCGGAACCAAAGGAGGACAGTACGTCGAGTGCACAGGGGACTGGAATGGGATGGAGGAACAAACTAAAACAGAAACTGCACCAACATCAATTGGTAGATGTTTGGAGGCTACAACACCCCAAAACAAGAGACTTCACATTCCACTCCCCTGCCCACGCATCATACTTTAGACTTGACTACTTTATAATAGAGCATAGGTTGTTAGAGGTGGTCGTTAGTACAAACATCGGTATAACAACGTTCTCCGACCACGCGCTGGTGATGTTACAACTAAAGATAGGAGAGCTAAACACAAGGAGTAAGATGTGGAGATTAAATGAGGAACTTTTGCACGATAGAGCAATAGAAGAACGAATGAAAAAAGAATTAGAGATTTATTTTAAAGAAAACAACACAGAAAGGGTATCTAAAATGATGGTGTGGGAAGCCCACAAGGCTTTTATAAGAGGCATCATGATAAAAGAGGAGGCGGAGAAAAGAAGGAGCGCTAGAGAGAAAACACGGGCCTTGAGCAATGAAATTAACACACTAGAACAGCTCCATAAGAATAAGAACGACAGCGAAACTTTGCTAAAAGTCAGCCGTAAAAGGGAGGAGATGAGAGAACTCATAGAGCAAGAAACAAGAATGATGTATAATAGAGTAAAAAAAGAAAGGTACCTATACGGGAACAAACCGGGGAGACATCTAGCGCAGGCTCTAGCAAAAAAAAAATCAGCAAATTATATAGACAAAATACAAACAGGTAATGGGGAATTTGCACATAAATCAGTGGAAATCGCTAGGAAGTTTCAGGAATACTACGCGAGTCTATATGCTATAGGTTCTAAAGAAGGGGTCGAACAGAAACGGGTAAAAATAAAAGCATATCTGAGAGAGAGCGGCATAAAGAAAATCACAGAGGAACAAATTAGTCAGCTTGAGGCCCCCATCTCTGAGGAAGAAATAATAAAAACCATAAAAGTAACACCGATGGGGAAAAGTCCGGGGCCTGATGGCCTGACGATTCTCTACTACAGAAAGTTTAAAGACATCCTGATCCCAAAAATGTGCTCCCTCATGAATAGGATTGGGGAGAAAGAGGAACTCCGTAAAGAAGCCCTGGAGGCTACCATTGTTGTTATCCCTAAGGAAGGGAAGGATGGAACGTTATGTTCAAGTTACAGACCTATCTCTCTCCTAAATCTAGATACCAAAATTTACACAAAAATCCTTGCAGATAGGCTGAAAAAGGTAATGCAAAATATAATACACCCAGACCAAGTCGGTTTCATCCCCGGGAGGGAAGGGAGAGATAATGGAACCAGGACCCTGCTAGCAATACAGGAGATGAAAGGCAATGGGGCCCCAGGACTACTCCTGTCGATAGATGCAGAAAAAGCATTTGACAGGGTAGACTGGGGCCTCATGCAGGGTACATGGGAAGAAATAGGACTGGGCGAGAAAATGATAAAACGCATAAAGGCCCTATACAATAGACCTACAGCAAGGGTAAAGATAAATGGGATAGTATCAGAACCGTTTGAAATGGTCAACGGAACGAGACAGGGGTGCCCATTATCCCCCCTGCTATTCGTGCTGGCATTGGAACCACTTGTAGCTAGGGTAAGACAGAACCCAGATATAAGGGGGATAAAGCTGGGGGAGGAAACACATAACTTAGCAGCGTACGCGGACAATATCCTGTTCTATGTAACCAGCCCAAAGACATCACTCCCAAATGTAATGAAAACTTTAAAAGAGTATGGTGAGGTCTCAAATTTCAAGATAAATCCATCGAAGTCCGAAACCCTTACGTTTAACATCCCAAAATGTGAGGAACTTTTTTTTTTAAAAAGTTTCGCATATGTTTGGGGTAAAAAATAAATAAATTACTTAGGGGTTAAGATGACTAAAAACAGCGTAAGTCTATATCAAGTAAATTTCCTCCCTTTACTGGACGAGATTAAAACTGAATTAAATAGAATAATAACAGGAAACATATCATGGTGGGGAAAAATAAATATTATTAAAATGGTCATTCTCCCCAAAATCATATACAAAATGCAGATGCTACCGATCCCACTCCCGGAGGCTTTTTTCAAAACAATACAAAAGCTCTTCACAAGCCTTATTTGGAAAAGGAAAAAAGCAAGAATAAGTATGGCACAGTTAACTAAAGAAAGGGTAAGAGGGGGTTGGGGTGCACCGGATATTAGAAATTACTACAATGCTGTAATATTGTCACGGATAGTAGAATGGGCAAAAGAAAACAGAGAAAAGAGATGGGTTAAGATGGAAGGCACAATAAGCACAGTCAATTTAGGTAAAATAATTTGGATACCCTCACCGTATAGAAAATTAGGTAAAGGCACAAATAACATCACTAGACACACACTAAAAATATGGGATCACATACACAGAAAGGAAAAATGGGAATATAACTCACCATTAACACCACTAACAAACACAGAATATTTTATACCGGGAATGGAAGCCTGGTTTGTGAAATGGATAACACTAGAAAATGCACAACTGAAAGATATTATGGACCAAGGCAAAATTTACACGTATCATGAACTTAAGAGCAAAGGAGAGTGGAGATCGATAGACGAATGGCAATACAACCAACTAAAGCATTTTACAGAGTCCTTGCCCCAGCCAATAAGATCAGAAGCAAATCTGCTTCCCCTAGAAAAAATCTGTGTGGATAGGGGAAAGAAGAGGGTGATCTCAAAGATTTATAGAGCACTTATAGAAAGGATCGGCCCGGATATACCACCGTATATTGCAAAATGGGAGAATGAACTAGGGATATCCTTGAAAAAAGAAGAGATCAGACAAATATTGTGCCGGGTATACGCCACTACAGTAAACAGTAATATGATTGAGACAAACTATAAATGCTTAGTTAGATGGCATATCACCCCTGATAAAGCGCACAAAATACTAAAGGAAAAATCACAATATTGCTGGCGAGGGTGTAAAGAAATTGGGACGACGGCCCATATATGGTGGCAATGCCCGGAAATGAAAAAATATTGGGATGAGATAAGGCAAATAATAGGGGAAACAACCAACACAATGCTCCCAGACGACCCATGGAGCTGCCTATTTCACAGGATAAATATGCCAAACAATATCTGAAAAGCCTATTGCCGTCACTCCTAAACGCAGCCAAAAGTCTTATCCCCAGACATTGGAAGGAACCAATAAGACCCACAATGAGGAATTGGTGTAATAAAGTTAATGAGATCCACAACCTAGAGCACTTAAGGTTTAGTGATGGGGAGGGCCTGGAAACTTACGAGATAAAATGGCAGGAATGGGACAAATTTAAACAAACTATGAGATACGCTGAAGCCATGGAAGCATAGGGCGCAGTAGAACGACTGTACTAAGGGGATAGGAGAAAAACAGAGGTAGTTGAGGGTTATACGGTAGGGTGGGTTTGGGAGAATAAAGGTATTTATTTATCTAAATGTATACAGAAGGGGGAAAGGGATGACTGCATAATAATAAAAAATAAATAAATAAACAAAAAAAAAAGCTACTATGATGTAATTGAGAGGGAAATAAATGAATGGAAAAGTTGATTTAAGTACCTCAAAAATAACAAAAAACTGAAGTAGCTAAAAAAAAAAAAAAAAAAAATACTGTAGATGCAACTGTGCAGGGTACACAGTACAGTAACTGGAAATACGTCAAGAGCCTACACAAGCACCTGGCTTCAGGTAGCTATACTGTAGGTGCAACTGTGCAGGGTACACAGTACAGTAACAGGAAATAGGTCAAGAGCCTACACAAGCACCTGGCTTCAGGTAGCTATACTGTAGGTGCAACTGTGCAGGGTACACAGTACAGTAACTGGAAATACGTCAGGAGCCTACACAAGCACCTGGCTTCAGGTAGTTATACTGTAGGTGCAACTGTGCAGGGTACATAGTACAGTAACTGGAAATACGTCAAGAGCCCACACAAGCACCTGGCTTCAGGTAGCTATACTGTAGGTGCAACTGTGCAGGGTACACAGTACAGTAACTGGAAATACTGTAAAAACACCTGCCTGCCTGTCAATATATTAGGAAGAGAAGAACAGGATCTAGCTAAAGTGAATACAGTGTATATATATATATATATATATATATATACACAACACCTGGGATGCATATATATACACAATACAGTGCAAGTGCAGCTAACTGACTCGACCTGCCTACTCTATCTAACTTAAATTACGTGCAGGCGGCCTTATATAGTGTGGGGCGTGTACTAAACCCCCGGAGCCATAATTGGCCAAAGCCTCCCTGGCTTTGGCCAATTACGGCTCTTTGTACACACAGCGCTGTGATTGGCCAAGCATGTGGGTCATAGTGCATGCTTGAACAATCAGCCAGCAATGCACTGGGACGTGACGCGCCACTCGAATTTGGAGCGAACGGCCCATAACGTTTGTAATTCGGCAAACTACTGAACACACGATGTTCGAGTCGAACATGCATTCGAATCGAACACGAAGCTCATCCCTACAGGCCATTAGTATGTCTGGAAAGCCAACAAGGAGAGGCAGACAGTCACAAACCAATAAAAGAGGGCAAGCATGCTCTGTGTATAGAGGCATCAGTGCTGGTCCTGGAGACGGTGCATCCTCATCAGCACGTGGCCGTGGGACATGCTTGGCCTTTTTTTCGGCAGCTGGCCGTGTTGAGCCGCAACATGTGGAAGACTTGGTAGATTGGTGACCAAGCCGTCCTCATCCTCCTCATCCTCTCTCACCCAGGCTCAGGGTACTTTGTCTGGCAAAGCAGCTGCCAACGCGGCCTCTTCCCTCGGCTCAATGGCATCAGTCACTCCTTCCCTAGCCCCACCATGTCCCCCTGAGGAGTCCCTCGAATTGTTTAACCATAGTGTTAACCACAGGAGGATGTCCAGCGTTTTGAAGGCTCCGATGATGGTACCCAGCAAGAGGAAGGCAGTAACTTGAGCTCAGGGAGAGGGGGTGCCCAAGAAGGACAGCAATCTGGCAGTCATGTTTCCCCAGCTGCAGCATACTGCCAGCTTTGCTCCAGTGATGAGAAGGGAGGGGATGATGAGGTCACTGACTCCACGTGGGTGCCTGATAGGAGAGAGCAGGAGGAGAAGGCACATCTCCAATGAGGCAGGATGTCCTCCAGGGGCCAGCTTAAGGGCAGCACACCGACTGTATCAGACCACAGAGCTCCGCATGTGCAAGGCGCTGCTGTCTCTGTGCGTTATTCCAAAAGTTCTTTGTTGTGGGCCTTTTTTGAGACGAGTGCATCAGATCCCACTGCTGCTATTTGCAGCATATGTATCTCGCGTGGCCAAAAAATTTCCCGCTTGGGCACCACATGCTTGACCAGACATATGTCGACCTGCCATGTAGTTCATTGGCAAGCGTACCTAAAAGACCCACACCAAAGAACAAAGCGGACCTCTCCTTGCTCCTCATCAGCTGGGATCTCCAACCCCACTATACCTTCAGTCCTCTCTGAAACCTGCACTGAGAGGAATGAAGGTGTAGAATTAGGTGTGTCACAGCCAAGTACTTGTGGGCAATCTGCTATCAGTACACCGATGTCAGATTGTACCAGGCAAATTTCCCTGCCCCAGCTGCTGCACCGCCGAAAGAAGTCCGCTCCCAGCCATCCACATGCCCAGTGGTTGAATGCTAGCTTGGCTAAATTGCTAGCACTTCAACTGCTGCCTTTTCAGTTGGTAGACTCTGCCCCCTTCCGTGAGCTTGTGGAATGTGCGGTTCCTCAGTTGCCACTTTTTCTCACGGAAGGCGATTCCGGCTCTCTACCAGCATGTGGAAGGCAATGTCTTGGCCTCGCTGGACAGGGCGGTCAGTGGTAAGGTGCATATTACAGCTGACTCATGGTCCAGCAGGCATGGACAGGGATGTTACCTATCTTTCACCACGCACTGGGTGACTCTTTTGGCAGCTGGGAAGGATGCAGGACAGGGTGCTGTAGTATTGGAGGTTGTTCCGCCACCACGCCTCCAAAATTCTACTAGTGGTGATTCTGCCACACCTCTTTTCTTCACCCCTCCTCTTCTTCTTCCTCCATGGCCTCTTCCTGTGCTGATTTGTCCTCGGAACCAACGGTGCTCCGTAGGCATTCAAAGGGCTACGCAAGCACGCAGGCAAAAAGATGCCATGCAGTGCTTGAGCTGGTGTGCTCAAGTGGACAGGAGCCACACTGGGGCAGAGATTCTGTCAGCTCTGCAGGGGCAGGTTCAGAGGTGGTTGACGCCATGCCAGCTTAAGGCAGGTATGGTGGTTTGCGACAATGGCACCAACCTCCTCTCTGCCCTCCGACAGGGACAACTGACCCATGTGCCCTGTTTGGCTCAAGTCTTTAACTTGGTGGTGTAGCGGTTCTTGGGCAGGTACCCGGGCTTACAGGATGTCCTAAGGCAGGCCAGGAAAGTCTGTGTGCATTTCCGCAGGTCATATAATGCCAGTGCTCAGCTGGCTGACCTCCAAAAGGAATTTAACCTGCCCAAGAACCGACTAATCTGTGACTTGCCCACCAGGTGGAACTCAACGCCATCGCTCTTTCTACTTGACATCAGGTCAGATTTGTTGGTGTTCATATTGCCAATGCCTGTGATCCATGCTCGTTTGTGAGTATACACTTTGCTGTTTTATGCTTTGATAAAGCTTTACCAGTGGTAATTCACTAGGTTGGTGTGCCTTTCTTTTTTCTTTTTTTCTTCAGCCTGTGAATACCCATTATTCTGAGGAGGGCTGCAAGATGGCACTGTATGAAGTTGGTCACGCCACATACTGAGGAACTAGACACCTGAGCACAGGAGAGATTCTATTGTGGGAACTCAACTTTGGCCATGCTGCAGCGGCTGCACACGCAGCAGAGGGCCATCAATGAGTACCTATGCTACTATCGCACCAGGACAGGGTCAGGGGACCTTGTTTTTTTTTTCCCACGCCAGTGGGCTATGATCAGAGAGGCATGCACTGTCCTGTCACCATTTGAGGAGGCCACGAGGATGGTGAGCAGTGACAGTGCATGCATCAGTGACACTGTTCCTCTTGTCCACCTGTTGGAGCACACGCTGCTTGGAATAATGTACAGGGCACTTGAGGCAGAACAGAGGGAGGAAGAGGAGGATTTCCTTACCTCTCAAGGCCCCCTTTATCCAGACAGTGTTCCTGCATGCCCGCTGATCACACAGGAAGAGGAGGAGGAGGATTGTGTCAGCATGGAGGTGGAGCCTGGCACTCAGCATCAGCAGCAGTCTTCAAGGGATCATTTACAGTCCGAAGAAACCCATGGACTTGTCCTTGGCTGGGAGGAGGTGGCTGCGGATCATGCCGTCCTTAGTGACCCAGAGGACTCTGGACCGAACGCTTCAGTAAACCTACGCTGCATGGCCTCCCTGATCCTGCAAAGCCTGCTGAAGGATCCTCGTATTCGTGGTATCAAGGGGAGGGATGATTACTGGCTGGCAACCCTCCTTGATCCACATTACAAGGGTAAGGTTGCAGACCTTATTTTGCCGTCGCAGAGGGAGCAGAGGATGAAACATCTTCAGGAGGCCTTGCAGAAAGGTTTGTGCAATGCGTTTCCAGAGCCTGGGAGGTTACAATTTCCTGGTCCTTCTGGACAATGTGTTGCTGAGGCTTCGGTCAGTCACAGAAGGAGCGATGGAGAAGGTGGCCGTCTGACCGATGCGTTCAGACAATTTTTTGGTTCGCAGCCCCAAGGTCTGATCGGTTCCAGCAACCATCGCCAGCATCTGATTCACATGGTGCAGGATTACCTAGGGGCAAGATCAGACTTGGACACCTTTCCCACCGAAAATCCTCTGGGTTACTGGGTCTTGAGGATGGATCACTGGCTAGAGCTTGCACAGTATGCAATTGAGCTACTGCCTGTTCGCATCCACGTTCTTTCGGAACGCACATTCAGTGCTGCTGGAGGCTTTCTAACCGATAACAGGGTGCGCCTGTCCACCGAATCGGTCGATCAGCTGACCTTCATAAAAATGAATCAGTCTTGGATCACCAGCTACCAAGCATCTGATGCTGATGTAACTGATTGTTTTTTTTTTTTAACGTGAGATCCCTTCAAGACTGCCTATGCTGATGCTGAGTGACTATCCTGTTATGCTGAGTCACAATGCTCTTCCTCCTCAACTTTCATGCTGATAGCTTGTAAGAACATTTTTGGTTCTGGGCACCGCCACCAGTGGCCAAGGCCCAATTTTTCAGCCCCTGTTTAACAGGGGAGTGTAATTACAATTTTTGATGCAATACTTTGCAGCAGGGCTCATTCCTGCGCTCCAACTATAGTATCTGTGAGGGGGTGCAGTGTTGTGGCACCAGCACCAGTACCCAAGGCCCAATTTTTCAGCGCCTGTTTAACAGGGGCGTATAATTACAATTTTTGATGCAATACTTTGCAGCAGGGCTCATTCCTGCGCTCCAACTATAGCATCTGTGAGGGGCTGCAGTGTTGTGGCACCAGTGCCTAAGGCCCAATTTTTCTGCTCCTGTTCAACAGGGACATGTAATTACAATTCTTGATCTAATATTTCACAGCAGAGCCCATTCCTGCACCCACCAAGAGTAACTGTGAGGGCTTACAGTGTTGTGGCAACACCACCACCACCAAAGGCCCAATTTTTCTACCACTGTTCAACAATGGCATGTAATTACAATTCTTGATCTAATCTTTCACAGCAGGGCCCGTTCCTGCGTCCACCAAGAGTAACTGCGAGGGCTTACAGTGTTGTGGCAACACCAACACCTAAGGGCCCAATTTCTGCAGAGTATATAGGGCAGGTCCCTACTTTCAAACATCCAACTTACAAACGACTCCTACTTGCAAACGGAAGGAGACAACAGGGAGTGAGATGAAATCTACCCCTAGGATGGGAAATTCTCTCCTGTAATGCCCCGTACACACGGTCGGATTTTCCGATGGACAATGTCCGATCGGAGCGTGTTGTCGGAAGTTCCGTCCGTGTGTGGGCGCCATCGGACATTTTCCATCGGATTTTCCGACACACAAAGTTGGACAGCAGGAGATAAAATTTTCCGACAACAAAATCTGATCGCGTCAATTGCGACCGTGTGTGGCCTGTTCCGACGCACAAAGTGCCACGCATGCTCAGAAGAAATTCCGACACGGGACAGCTCGTTCTGGTAAACTTAGTGTTCGCAATGGATACAGCACTTTCATCACGCTGCAATGTTCAAAATGGTTTATTACAGCGCACTCTCTTCTTCTTTATAATGTGACAAGAATTAAGTAGTTTTGCTGCTCATATTCACACACACTTCTCACAAACTTCTTTTGTTACTATTCATCGGGATTCCCTCAATATATTTTGATTTCTCACATCTGACAACATATTTTTTTTTTTTTTTGACTTTAATGTAGATTCTTTTTTTGTGTTTCTCTTTTTTAATTTTTTTTTTTGGTGATTTTGATTTGTACTCCCGAAAATGTTTGTGTGTTTTTTGTGACAAGTTCCCACAACACCATTGATATGTTGTTCTATTTAATCTGTAGGAGATTGTTTGGTGTTGTTGTCCCTTGTTAATTTCACATTGTACTTTAGAAATGTACCTGAATCGTCACCAACAAACTGTCCTTTTTGGATGAAAACACACACAGGAGAGTAGAATTTACCTAAAAAATTTTTATTAAGGGGTCACAACTATAAACAAAGAGGGAGGCAACGCTGGAGAAACTGCAGAAGTGGGCGAAGCCTTGGACCCCCAGGGCAGACATCAATTATTTAAAAGCAAATTGGTGGCCTGAGGAGTCCATATCTAAGGGAGGGCAGTCTTCTCCAGAAGTCCCAGAGATCCGGAAAGCAGCAGATGACATCTCTGTCCCCAGGCTGTGGTCATACGAGAGACTGCATCTTCTGTCAGACCAGACTGAACACAGGGTCATCACTCTTTGGTCTTCCTTCCACGCTTCCTTCCAGCCTTTGGCTGTGGTGGTGGAGTTGTGGCAGCAGGAGGAGGAGGAGGAGGAGGATCGTCCATCTCAATGACATCCGTCTTGGGTGTCAGTTCCCCACTCTCCCCCTTACAAAGGACTTTATAAATCAGGTCCTCAGAGATCTTGCGTTGGCCCTCCTGCATGCCCTGCAATTTGGTGGCAGCCATGCGGGCAAAGGCCTCTTCAGGACTGGGGAAGGCTCTGAGGGACGCCAAAGCCTCCTGGATCAGCCTGTATGCTGAATCCTGCACAGGACTGGGAGTGGCCTTCCTGGCCCTTTTGTATGGTAGGCGGAGGGGAGGAACCTGAGACTCAATCAGGCTGCGACTTGTCCCAGGCTTCTCTTGGCTGCCACTTAGCCCCGCCTCCTCCTGGCTGACACTAATCCCCGCCTCCTCCTGACTGCCACATTCCACAGCCTCCTCCTGGCTGAGGTCTTCCTGTGTATGAAAAAGGGACATAGTTTTAGTATTTTTTACATCAATCACACACAATTTTCACCTCCTGACTGCTGCAAATTGAATGTTAACAAATATAACAGACTATCCTTCTGAGCCCAGCATTTTGCATTCTTGTCCCAATTTTGCGTGCCCACTACTGTCTATTGATATGTAAAACACTTTTTTTAATCAGCAATTAATGATCAATAATAACATCTAGTAAACATCATTTATTTATTGCCCAGAAATCTGTAGAAGAATGCTATACCTGACTCCAGCTGGGCTCCTCCACTTCTTCCTGGCTGGAAGGCCCAGGTTGGACATCGGAAGCCTCAGCTAAGGTGGAAGGAAGCGTGGAAGGAAGAGTGGAGAGGGATTCCCTGACTTCAGTCTGGTCTGACAGAAATCGCAGTCTCTCATAGTACCACAGCCTGGGGACATAAACGTCATCTGCTGCAGCTCCGGACCTCTGGGAATCTGTGACCTTCTTGCGCTCCCTAAGATAAGTGCTCCTCAGGCCACCAATTTTAGCTTTTAAATAAGGGATGGTTGCTGTGGGGACCACCGGCTTCACCAACTCCAGCAGTTTCTCCAGCGCTGCCTGCCTCTTCTGTTTGTGGTTATAATGGGGGTGTCTGACCTGCCACAGACAGGGCAGCTCCCTGTACTTGTCAATGAACAGGGGCAGGAAATTGTGGTCGTTGAACCCATCCATTTTCTCTGCAAGACACAACACAAGACAAACCCTAATGTCAGGCCAAACTCCCCTAATCTTGTTACAATATAGGCTTCCATTTTGAAGCAGTATAGGCCCAAGTTTAGATCCTACCTTCGTTAGCATGATCGGCGTCTCCGATGCTCCTTCCTCCGCTCACAGATCGTACGTAAGACGCACGCGTTACGATTTATACACACTGCGCATGCGTATAACTCCGCCCACTCCTGACGTTCTTTCTATTCTATTCCCCGCTCCTTTTCGTTCGGCGCAGTGGAGGAAGAGCACATGGCGGATAGACAGCAGGATCGTGCTAATTACAGCAACGAGGAGGAGGAGGAGGAAAGGCCAGAGCCTGAAACGTCCCGATCCAGAAGGAGATTAAAGGACTCAAATATGTCCTTTGGGGAGATGTTGGAGATGGTGGACATCCTGAAGAAGGCCGACTATGATGGAAAGTATGGGTCTTACCCCAACCACAATGTCTGAAAGGCCAAGATCATGGCGAAAGTGGTCAGGAGTCTGCACCAGAAATTCGGGGTACGACGATCGAAAGATCAGCTCAGGAAGCGGTGGTCGGACCTGAAATTACGAGAACATGAGCAGTACAGAAAGATCCAGAGAGTGCTGCAAAAAAGTAAGTAGTTGTGCTGTGTTCCTATTTTGTTTGTGTTTATTACGTTCGTGCTGCTCCATGTGCTTTTAGGAACTGTTGTACAGTTTAAAATGGCAACTTTCATGTTCATGGGCACATTATTCGTTCAGATCACACATTTTTATTTCGGACGATAAAATACCATTGTTTAGGCCATATGCATTTGGCCACCATTTTGAGGCCCTATACTTGTCTTCAAAGAATTGGTTTGTGTAGATGGCTTTGTTACTAGAATGAAATGCAAACTAGATTGTGTGTAAGGAGAGGACACTCAGCAGCTGTTTTCACATCTGGACACTGGAGCACTAGTGTGGGACCCCAGAACACCCTTTTTATTAGGGGGGCCACACAGGTGCTCCAGTGTATACTATAGGGGGGGCTACATCTGTGAAGCTTGTACTAAACAGGTAAAGTATTGCAGCTTGACAAAGGACACTAAAAAAGCTACATCTTGGAACTCGGCTAAAATAGACAATTGTACCCCACTTCCAAGCAATGTTTCATCTTTATAGTTCTGCCATCAAATATCTGTGTGCTAAGTATACCATTTTTGTTTTACATAGGGGAGAAAAGACTCGGAGGACATACCTTATCTGAGGAGACCAGAGCCCCCCCCCTCTGGAAGAAGGGGAAATCCCCCCAACACAAGATGAGCAGGAGGAAGAAGACGTGGTGGAACTAGTCACCACAACAGGTGAGTATCTGCGACCACAGGCTCAGATAAGAGATGGATGGCGGCATATTTTTTAGACCTAATTTATTTTGGTGTTCCTCTCTTTTTAGGTGATCGTGAGGTTGTGGATGAAGATCCTTTCACATCCGAAAGTGCCCAGATCCTGATCGGGGAGATCATGGGGTGTAATTTACATTTGGAAAACATCAAGCAAAACATCAATGATGTTATTCCAAAATATAAAAACATCATTGATGTTTTGGGGCGAGTTTAAAACCCCTCCAAATCACTTTCTTCTTTTGTGTGCTACAATGTGCGAAATGTTTTTGTGATTTTTCCCAAAGCCAAATTTGGAGGATGCACACAGTGTGTCAATATGTGCTATCTGACATCACGGGAGATCAATGGATGCGTTTTGGGGGTGCAACCCCTTTCTCAATAATAAAGTAGTGGTGAGGAAGGGCTTTCTCCCCCAAAACACGTCCCTTGATCCCCCCTGATGGCAGATAGCACATGTTGACATTGTGAAATTTGTGTGCATCTTCCAAATTTGGCTTTTCCTGGGGTGATTTCCCCCCATCTGAACGCAATATCAAACACAGTTCCTAAATACTCATGTCTGATATTGCCTTCCAGTTCTACCAAATGTGAACTTTGTAAGATCAAGATTTGTGTCTTTCTTGTTGGTTTTACACAGGCCTGTTTTCTATAAAATGCACATTTTGATTTTGGATAATGACACCACAAAAATTGTTATACAACAAACATGTTGGTTTGTCAGAAAAACCTTTTTATAAATGCACATGTGATTGTGCAGGTATTAAAAAGATTGTTCATCAACAATGTGTGGATTATTGTCTCAACACTACAACAGTTTTGGGGTGATGTAATTGTTGTTTTTTGAGAAAATGGGGGTTATTTCCTAAGGGCAAATCCTCTTTGCACTACAAGTGCAGTTTCAGTGCAGTTGCAAGTGCACTTGTAGTGAAAAGTGTCTTTGCATTTAGTAAATAACAGCCAACAGTGCTTTGTATAAGGTTACACAATCACGACATTTTCTGCACTCAACACATTTCTGTCAGGGTCAGCTAAAACAAACACAAGCAGTAAATGTCCACAAAGAAGAGCCTGGGGGGAGATGCCTGTCGAGAACTTGAGGTCCTGCAGGCTTCTCCCTGTGGCCAAATACTGCAAGGTAGCGACCAACCTCTGCTCCGGAGTGATGGCTTGCCTCATGCAGGTATCCTGCCTGCTGATATAGTCAGCCAACAAACAGTGAAACACGGGATCCGTCATCCTGAGAAAGTTCCTGAAATCATCAGGATTATTCTCACGGATCTCACAGAGCAAAGGCATATGAGAGAACTGGTCACGCTGAAGCAACCAATTCTTGGTCCATGAACTCCTCCCCACCCTGTTCATGGACTGGACTTGTGTCAAGGTCAGGACCCCAACACCAAGCCCCCGCACAGCACGAACTCTACGAGGAGTACGCATACGAAACATGGCTAGAAAACGGTCGGCTGCTCAGAACGAAGTAACAGAACGCACTGAAGAACAGCAAGGCCTGTGAAAAACAGCAACGAGCAGGCAAGATCACACAGAAAACTCCGATATGAACTGACTGCACGCACTGAAGAGCAGATACAAACCCACAAGCACAAACTGAACGGCAGAAAACGATCTGAAAGCCACGAGTCTGAAAAAGCGCGAATCGTCTCTCACCAAACTTTTACTAACACGAGATTAGCAAAAGGAGCCCAAAGGGTGCCGCGCTTGGTTCTGAACCGGCCTTTTCTAGTCTCGTCGTACGTGGTGTACGTGACCGCGTGGTTGTCGATCGGAAATTCCGACAACTTTGTGCGACCGTGTGTAGGCAAAACAAGTTTGAGCCAACATCCGTCGGAAAAAATCCTAGGATTTTGTTGTCGTAATGTCCGAACAAAGTCCAACCGTGTGTACGCCCTATAAGAGTTAATATGGGAAAAACGTGTCTCCTCTTCACTGATGCGTTATCACCAATCCTTGTTTCACTAAAAACCCCAAATTTTCAAAAAACATTTGTCATTGGGACAGAAAGTGAGGTGAAATCTTCTGAAGAGGTGCACAGACAGCAAAACAAATGTTACAGGGGTGATAACCTTTCCCTATGCTTTCCAAAAAGCTTACAAATAGATTTTTTGGCTGGAGCTACACTTTAAAAATGTACCAGTTCAAAATTACAAACAGATTCTACTTAACAACAAACCTACAGTCCCTGTCTTGTTTGCATCGCCTGGATACTGCTGTTCAGAGTATATAGGGCCTGGGGTCCCCACGCCTTTCCTTTTTTTAATTTGGTTGTGGGGTTCCCCTTTATATCCATACAAGACCCAAAGGGCCTGGTAATGGACTGGGGGGTGGGGGGTACCCATGCCGTTTGTCTCACTGATTTTCATCCGTATTGCCGGGACCCGGCATTACATTAAAGCCGCAAGCAGTTTTAAATGACTTTTATTCCTTTAAAAAGTCATTTTGTGCAGGGACTGTTCTAAGCACGGGACACTCGCGCCACTTTACAGGCATACTATAGCCACCCCCTAGGTACAATATTTAAAGGAATATTTCACTTTTTTTTCACTTTAAGCATCATTAAAATCACTGCTCCCGAAAAAACTGACGTTTTTAAAACTTTTTTTTGCATTGATACATGTCCCCTGGGGCAGGACTCAGGTCCCCAAACCCTTTTTTCGAACAATAACTTGCATATTAGCCTTTAAAATTAGCACTTTTGATTTCAAACGTTCGAGTCCCATAGACTTTAATGGGGTGTTAAAGTTCATGCAAACTTTCGGTCCGTTCGCAGGTTCTGGTGCGAACTGAACCGGGGGGTGTTCGGCTCATCCCTAGTCAGCACCAGTGGAGAATAGTCCGACACTCCTCTTAGGCCATACTCTATGTTTCTTACTATCTGCAACGCTTCCCCGCTTCCTAAATCCATGTCTATTCTGGAGAGTGTAAAATAGGAGCTTGAAAAACAGGAATATTGCCGCTCTTGTGGGTTTCACATTCTTCATATGTCGCACAAGCTCATCTCCTCCAAGAATCGAGATAGCTGACCCTCCACTACTTTATCCGCCATCTCCCAGGCGGGAATCTATCTAAGCTCTTATTCAAAACCTCATTTAAGTCCCCCTACCACTATAACTGGGGTCCCTGCCTTATTCAATACAAATTCCATCAATCTATGCAAAATCTCAAATTTAAAAGGGGGAGGGATATAAATATATGCCAGCACATATAATCTATTCTCTGTTGAGCAGTGCAGAAAAACATAGCGACCCTGTTTGTCTATGCTGCTTTCCCTGCATGAGAATGCCACTCCTCTCCCAACCATTAAGCTCATGCCCCTCGAATAGGAGGAGTAAAGCGAATGGTATTGGGATTGAAACTTCCTATTACGAAATTGTGTCATAATGTCCTTTGTCAAATGTGTCTCTTGCAGGCAGAGCAGACTGACCCCATACTTCTCCTGCATAGAAAAAAACGTGGCTCTCTTGATTGGATCCCCCAACCCCCGGACATTCCAGAAGCCTATATTAAATGTTCTAGATTGCTTGGAAAAATACTGTGGTAAATTAAAGAAAAAAAGAAGAAAAAACAGCCCACTAATCTTGCTCTCCACCTCCTACCCGTCATATTATCCCCTAATTGTATCTGCCCACCCAATATTCTCTCCCCCATCCCCTTTGTGTGCTTCCCTGTTTGTAATCTTTGTAGTGTTGATGTTTGTTGTATGACCCTTCTCTCCCACCCCCTTATTTTACATAAAGATCTTTGGAGGTATTTTAGGTGAAACAATACACCACACATAACCATTCTTGTATGTTTTCTTACATAAAACTTGATTAAAACAAAGAAACAAAAAGATAAAACCAATATGTTGTCCAGCAATATTATTAGGCCAAACAACCAGTGTTAGACCAGAACTATGCAATTCCACAGAGAGGAAAAGTTCCGGATGGCTGCACTCTCAAAATGAGATCCAAAAAATGCCTTTATTAAAGTAATAACATAAATAGCACAAAAATGTACAAGCAGGGGAGGGAAGACTATTGCGAGTTAAAGTCGCTAGGTGACAAGAAACTGCAGAAAAAACGTGCCCAAGGTGCCTCATCCTCATAAAGTATAGGGATCCGCTGTTCTATTATCTTTTTTATCTTTTTGTATTCTGCGCTAAAGGGGGTGGAAAACATTATTAAATCACTGGAGGTCCTCCTAAATATATTTTCCTGCAATAAATTTTTCCTGTGTGTAGATTTATCTATATTTAATGCTCTACGGATGATACTTTCTTTTTATCCCTGAGACTTGAATCTATTGCACATTTCTGTTGTCTCTCTGAAGAAGTCCTCCTCCTCACTACAAATGCTACGTAACCTGAGAATTTGGCCCACTGGTATACCCCTGGTCACATGACTTGGGAGACTGGAATATGCCCAAAGCAGAGTATTACTGGACAGAGGCATTTTGTAGAGACCAGAAATGATGTGACCATCCTTGCCCTGTAGAGAAACGTCCAGGAAAGCAATAGTATCACAACTCAAATAATAAAAAAAAATATTCAAGGTGTCAAAAGGGCTAATACAGATCAACAACAGGTCTATATAGTGGTAAAAAAATCCTGGATCAAAATGGGTTTGGGCTTCCAAAAATGCAGACCCTCTCCACCAACCTATGTATAGGTTCGTGAGAGATGGAGAAAACCAAGCCCCCATTGCAGCTCCATATTTCTGAAGTTAAAATGTGACATCAAAGAAAAAACTTATGAGTGAGTAAATAATCAAGACAGTCCAAATTATACTTCTTATGGAGAGATATACTGTAATGGTCTAAAAAGAACTCAACTGCTTTTAACTCCAATCTGTGTGGTATGGATAAATATAAGCTAGATACATCACATGTAATCCATATGTCACCCTCCTCCCAAACCATTTCAGAACATATATTAAGTCATTCTTTGGTGTATTTTAGGTAGCTGGATAGATCCTGTACTAGTGGCTGTGATTGACAATCTGCACAATAGCTTGTTCATTTAAAGACCCAATCCCAGCTACTATCGGTCACCCCACAAGGGGATCCAACCACTCGTGGGTCTTAGGGGGGTGGTGAAAAACCAGCATTACAGGTGCATCTGGGATAAGGCTCTCACCTTCTCCTTTCATTAGATCTCCGAAAATAATACCCTTATGTACCAACATGGTGAGAACATTTTTATATACTACAGTAAGGTTCCTCTTTAGTCTGCAGTAGGTGTTCTCATCAGATAATTGTCTGATAGCTTCACTTCTATATGTGTCTGAATCCTGAATGACCACTGGACCAACTTTTGGAGCAAAATTACAGAGAGCACCACTCTCCCATAAGGTGATGGGACTTTCATGGATATGTCACTGTCTCTGAGGGACGCATACCACTGTGACGGTGAGGCATGGATCTGGGATTGAGGGGTATCTGCATCTCTAATTCTGCATGTTGTCTCTGCTATACCCAGATAACTATTGGTTTATAACCATATTGCCCTGGATATGATCCGATGCCCACCAGACCAGTTCTGTGACTCTAACATCACTGATCAATTACCGGATTAGGTCCGTCCATTCTTTTTGATGCTGCAGTTTGTACAGAGTCACTGTCATAGAATTTGAATATTGTTGAGCTGCCCAGAAGAAGCAGATAAGGATTCTGTGAAATGTGTTGGCTTACTGCACACACAAGCATCTTTCAAGCTTTTATATGGATTGAGTATCATTTCTGGTCAATGTTCTATATGACCTAATGTTACTGTCAAAGAATTTTTATGCTTTGAATATTTTGTAATAAGTTAATATTTTATTATTACTTACTGTGTATGTGCTTACCTCAGAGACAGTGACATATCCGTAAAAGTCCCATCACCTTATGGGAGAGTGGTGCTCTCTAATTTTGCTCCGATCGATTTCTTAGGGATGTGGATATGACAGTCTGTCCCTAGAACGGGTCAATCCCTAATATATATATTCACAAGACCACCTTTATCAGAACTCCTAATGACAATAAAGGGATCTGAGGTAAGTACATTCACATTAGGCTCCTGTTCTTGAGACTGGCGGATGTCATCATTTTTGTCAGATGCAGACAAGCCTAGGTCTTGAACATCTGCTGCCTCAGAAAAGAGTAGGATGTTTCCTTCCTCTGTGGGGTCATCTGCAAGAGGACAGATACCGATTAAGTCAAAGTTTGCCAATGTTCTCCCCTTCTTGAAAACTCACCCAAGTCCAGGATAAATCCAACACTAGGCAAAGACGCACACGCACATGCATAGTTAACATCCAGAATATTCGTGAGCACAATGTACTTACTTCTCTTGTTGAGCAAGGTATCAAAAACTTTGTATAAAAAACAAAAAGAGGGTGCACCAACCTTGCGCATTACACAAGTGGTGTTTATTGGTGTAAAAAGAAAATAAACATATTTACAAACAAGTCAAACATAAAAGCATATTAGAGTCCACAATGAACACAAAGCGACCAGGTCACTGGGACTGTGTCACACTCCTGATAAATGCATTAATCTCATTTTATTATTATGTTTTATCATTGCTAGTATCACTGTTATTTTAATACTCAGGAGTGTGGCCCGTTCTTTTACCACTCCCGTTCCCACCCACCAATGGGAGGGATCCCAAGATCATGTGACGAGACCCATTTGTGACGAGACACATAAATGTGTCAATGCATCATCACAGGCTCTGAGGAAGAGGGGATCTCCCCTCAAAATGTATTAGCCATCTGGAAGGTCCTCTGATGTGCTGGACACAGTCCCAGTGACCTGACGCTTCGTGTCCATTGTGGACTCTGAGATGCGTTTATGATTGACTTTTTTGTGAGTATATTTATTTTCTTTTTATACTAATAAACACCCCAACCTCTTTTAGTTTTTTCTATAGTGTTTCCATTGGTGTTCCCTGACCCTTGTGAGGGCAGCAAGGTCTGTGCATTCACCCAGAGACATAGACATCCTAGGTTATATCCACCACCGTCACATCACTTTTGAGCGCAGGAGATTTTATTTGTTATTAGTTCCTATCGAAAACTTTGGCCAGCCCTGTAACTGTCTCTTCATGGATGTAAAGCACCAGCGTTTTTTCAGCTCTTTGCCTAGAAGAAAAGAGATAAGCAATTAGGCAAACAAGTTAGACATGTACAGTAGAAAAGATGAAGCTTCTGTGGGCGGATAAAAGACCACATATTAATCTCCAAATACTTACACGTCCAAAACAAATTGGGGAAATTGGGTTTTCCAATTTTAAGAAATATTTTGCATCTCATCTCACGAGAATTTTATTAATTGGCATTGTAATGCAGTTAATAAAGATTGGGTAAATTTAGAGAATGACATAAGCACTCTACAGGTGAAACTCTCTCCTTGGATACCATATGATTCATGCCCCAATATTCTAAAACAACACCCACTAATTGGAGCAAACCCTAAAAGTTTTTCACCAAGTGATTAAATGCTCAGATTTATCCACTTCACCAGGTCCTATAACACCACTAGGATCCAATCCGGATTTTAAACCTGGAATGGCCTCTTCATCTGAATTACAAATAAATGAACACACAGCCTTGTTGATTACAAATTGTATTCAAAAGGGAAAAATAACATTGCATACAACTATGACAACAGAATTAGGAGATCAAGTTATACCAAAATGGATGTACTGTCAGATACAAGATTACATCTCCACTACAACACGAAAACATTTCTTGTTAAGACCTTTAACACCTTTTGCATCTGTTTGCCTTAAAGGAAATACTATGGAAAAAACTTGACAGTGTATGCCTGGCTACAAACCTCTTACAATTCAAGCCCGGTCAGATTTAAAGCACTCTGGGAATCAGCTCTTAATACAACATTTCATGATGAACAATGGCAACATGCATGTATCTTTGCACACAAATGCTCCATTAGCTCCTGTTTTTATGAACATTCGTATAAACTATTATCACATTGTTATATAACTCCTGATAAGTTGAAACAATGGTTCCCACAGTCCTCTGATTTGTGTTGGTGTTGTAATCAAGAGATGGGTTCTCTGGTGCACATTTGGTGGAAATGCCCTCTAATAACCCCATTTTGGCAGAAAATTTGTGCATTGATAAAAAGTATTACTGATACTAATATTAAATTGACACCAGCCTGTTGCTTACTTCATATTTCTGACTGCTCTATGAAAAGATTCAAACAATCTTTAACAAGATACCTATTGATAGCAGCTAAGGTCCTAATACCACGATATTGGAAATCTATCTGCATTCCATCAATTAAAGAATGGGTTATTGCAGTTCAGGAGCTGTACAACATGGAGGAATTGGTAGCAACAGCTAACGGATCAACAGAGAAATTTAATAAGATATGGTCACCATAGCTTATTTTCAGAAATTCACCAGACTTTGCTCAGGTTACAACTTAGAGATACAGTCAATTAGATATGTCTGGACCCTTATTTAATTTTTTATTTATGAATTTACACTAAATCTCTTATGGTTATCTTTATTATTGTGTTATTTTAATTCAGATATTTCTTTTTTCTCATTTTTGTTTTTCTTTTTTGTTTTACTTCTATAGCCTAAATGGTTCATATTAATATACTTTCATATCATTAATATTTATATTAATATACTTTGATTACTAAATGTTAATTTGGCATTAAATTAATATAACAGTGTTGTTTATGTTCAATTCGATGTATACATGTTGTAAAACGTTTGCGATTGTATGTGAAAGACAAAACTTCATGTATGTTTAATATGTTTCAAATTTTTTTTATAAAAATGTATTGTACTAAAAAGAAAAGATGAAGTTTAATTTACTTGAGACAAATTCAAGATATTTGTAGTCGTGCTTTCTAATGTCAGCACACACAATCAGACTAACCTTTTTTTTCCTGATCAAGGCCATTTTGCTCTTGATATTGCCCTTGATGTCTTGATATCTCTTTTTCACATTATCTTGTAATTAGTTTCTATTGCTTTTTCTTCCAAGCTTGGTCACACTCAGTGGCATTGCTAGGGGAGAGCAGGGGGGTTGCAGGCCACACTCGGATGACACCCACCAGAGGGTT
Source organism: Lithobates clamitans (assembly GCA_037952925.1). Lineage (NCBI taxonomy): Eukaryota > Metazoa > Chordata > Amphibia > Anura > Ranidae > Lithobates > Lithobates clamitans. Next base: position 944,368 of record JBBGZY010001704.1, on the reverse strand, counting down.
GACACCTGTGGACATCTGCTTACAGAGCACTCCTACACTGATCTGCGTCTCGCTGGTTGTCTCACACAGCAGAGCAGAACGGACCGAATCTGCCTTCCCTCCTCTCTTTTTACATCTGCACAGGAGCAGGGAGTCCGAGGGACACACACGGCTGTGCATATCCCGCACTGTTCTGAGGTCTCTACAGTGTATTGTAATGTAAATGGACAGAACAGTGGGACAGTGACTAGGAAGGGGGGTTAGTTAAAAAATGACGGAGGAGGGATGGGGGATAAGAGGACATGTGCTGGGAGGCGCTATGGGAGAGGAGAGGGGGTCTGCACTGAGGGGGTCTATACTGATAGAGGGGGGTCTGTACTGAGGGAGGGGGGGTCTGTACTGCAGGAGGGGGGTCTGTACTGAGGGAGAGGGATCTATACTGTGGAAGGGAGGTCTGTATTGAGGAAGGGGGTCTGTACTGCGGGAGGGGGGTCTGTACTGAGGGAGGGGGGTCTGTACTGATGGAGGGGGATCTATACTGTGGGAGGGGGGTCTGTAATTAGTGGGGGGTTCTATAATAAGAGAGGGGAGTCTGTACATAGTGGAGGGGGTATGTACGAAAGAGAAAGGAAGGTATGTGGCCTGACGCATGAATCATTGTAGGAAACTTTATTATAAACAAATTGGTATATACAAAGAAAAATACGTATTCGTAAATATAAATAAATAACAATGTTATCACTTGATAGATTCATATAAAATGATGTCCATACAGGGGATAAAATGAATGATTGGCCAACACGTTCTCTAAACGCTGATGGGGTGGTATGACTCTAATGGATTACACAACCCTAGCCCGGGGGGCAGGCCTCCTGATCCTATTGATCTTAAACTCCACAGCCTTACTGGGCAGTGGGGTCACATTTCCCATTGATGTTTATTCTTTCGAATTGTCCTTCATTTAGGGACAACAAATTTGATGTTATATTGTTTAACTGATTAGGGGGGTATCTGCTCAAATGACATACCTCTGGTAACATTGAGAAGTCTCACTCACAAAATTATCTCTATGGTAAAACCTCTAGAGACTTTTGAATTGCAGTGCTACTTGGTATGTTATATCTACAGCAATGTAATCGTATCTTACCCCCTACAATTCTTTTTCTCTGGTCATTCTCCTTTGAAATTTCACTGATTTTGTAAGGTTATTTTACCTATGGCAACCAATGTCTTTTCTCATTTCGTATTGATTGCCTATATTCATGTTTTAAAATCAATAAAAATCATTGAAAGTAAAAAAGAAGAAACTTTAACGGTATCAACACATTTAACAACATGATTTATATTAAAAAAACATAATTTTTTACTTAACTATGAATTAAAAAGGCAGAGGCATCTGTGCTATCCATCCACATGAGCTTAAGAAAATTTTAATATACAAGTTTCGCCTGGCTTTTTAAAGCTAGGTAACAGGGAAATTGAGGCAGCCCCACAAGGGGTATTGATTGTCTATATTCTTGTTTTAAAATCAATAAAAATCATTGAAAGTAAAAAAGAAGAAACGTTAATGGTATCGACACATTTAACAACATGATTTATATTAAAAAAAACATAATTTTTTATTTAACTATGCATTAAAAAGGCAGAGGCGTCTGTGCTATCCATCCACATAAGCTTAAGAAAATTTTAATATACAAGTTTCGCCTGGCTTTTTAAAGCTAGGTAACAGGGAAATTGAGGCACCCCCACAAGGGGCCTCATTTATCAGTATTATTTTAATTTTCAGAAGTTTGCCCCCCCCTTTGTACTCCTCCTGCAGTTCACTGCTTGCCATCTGGGCATGGGAAAGATGTAAACATATGGGTGTTCTCCCCCTCTTCCCCCTCCCTTTGATGGGGGTATGAGATGCATGTGACTGTGACCTGGGTCTGGCGAGCTGGCCTACTGTGCTTACTTCTTGTAGTAATGCTCTTCCTGGTGGAACAAGTTGAAGTAACTACTTGAGGTTTCAACCTACCCACAGATGAAGATATCTGTATAAAGTCACTTACAGTGTATATGCTGGGATTTTAACAATACCTTCTTTCTTTTAAAACCGAATGATTTTAATGCAAAGTTGTTAAATAAAATTATGATTTTTTTTTGTCTTCAAAAATTTATTGCATTTATATATTAAATAGTGTTAAAAAAAAGTGTGGAAACGTCTTTAAGAACCCTCATACAATTGTGTTGTTAATTTTGTTGGCACATTTAAAGTCTCTTTTATTGGCAACAACTGTGGTGCTGTCTGGCCACTGCTCTTACTGGCAACATTTACCTTCCCACCACAACATTTATGGTGGATGGATCACAAGAAATTGTGCCACAACCAAGGACACCACCCTTTCCTTGTCACTGACATATGAATGTACAGTGGTTGCCCTTTGATATAGTACTGAAATTCCCACTTTTCTCAAGCCCTGGTAAAATTCCAAAACTGGAGTTTATAAGCATTGTGCTGAAGGGGGTGATGATCACTAATGGGATCCCTGGTAATACTGAGTAGTCAAATCACATGAAATGACACTCAATCACAGGGCAGGAGCATGTTCCTGTGAGACTTGGGCTAATCAATTTTTTCCGGGATCAAACCGGAAGAAGCATAACATCACCTAGAAGCTGGGGAAAATGTAATTACAGTGTCTTGGAAAAGTATTCACCCCCTTTTCGTGTTTTGTTGCCTCACAACCTGGAATTAACATGGATTGTTTGAGGATTTGCATAATTTAATTTACAGAACATGCCCACAACTTTGAAGATTTTTTTTATTGTGAAACAAACAACAAGTAGGACAAAATAACAGAAAAAGTCAATGTGCATAACTATTTACCCCCCTAAGGTCAATACTTTGTAGAGCCACCTTTTGCGGCTATCACAGCCCCAAGTCTCTTTGGATAAGTCTCTATGAGCTTGCCACATCTTACCAATGGGATTTTTTCCCATTCCTCCTTGCAAAACTACTCCAGCTCCTTCAAGTTGGATGGTTTTCGTTTGTGAACAGCAATCTTTAGGTTTGACCACAGATTTTCTATTGGATTGAGGTCTGGGCTTTGACTAGGCCATTCCAACACATTTACATGTTTCCCCTTAAGCCACTCAAAGTGTTGCTTTAGCAGTGTGTTTGGGGTCATTGTCCTGCTGGAAGGTGAACCTCCGTCCTAGCTTCAAACAATACACAGGGTAGTACAGGTTTCAAGAATATCCCTGTATTTAACACCATCCATCTTTACCTCAACTCTCACCAATTTCCCAGTCCCGGCTGCTGAAAAAAATCCCCACAGCATGATTCTGCCACCGCCATCTTTCACTGTGGGGATGGTGTTCTTTGGGTGATGTTATGTGTTGGGTTTGCGCCAGACATAGCGTTTTCTTTCATGGCTAAAAAGTTCAGTTTTAGTCTCATCAGACCAGAGCACCTTCCTCCATACATTTTGGGAATCTCCCACATGCCTTTTCGCAAACTCAAAACGTGCCATTTTGTTTTTTGCTGAAAGTAATGTCTTTCTTCTGGCCACTCTGCCATAAAGCCAAACTCTATGGAGCGTATGGCTTATTGTGGTCTTTTGTACAGATACTCCAGCCTCTGCTGTGGAACTCTGCAGCTCCTCCAGGGTTACCTTAGGTCTCTGTGCTGCCTCTCTGATGAATGCCCTCCTTGCCCGGTCCGTGAGTTTTGGTGTGCGGCCGTCTCTTGGCAGGTTTGCTGTTGTGCCATGATCTTTCCATTTGGTTATGATAGATTTGATGGTGCTCCTAGGGATCATCAAAGATTTGGATATTTTTATAACCTAACCCTGACTTGTACTTCTCAACAACATTGTCCCTTACTTGTTTGGATAGTTCCTTGGTTTTAATGGCAGTGTTTGGTTAGTGGTGCCTCTTACTTAGGTGTTGCAGCCTCTGGGGTCTTTCAAAATGGTGTGTATAATTAATGACAGATCATGTGACACTTAGATTGCACACAGGTGGACATCATTTCACTAATTATGTGACTTCTGAAGATAATTAGTTGCACCAGAGCTTTTTATGGGCTTCATAACAAAGGGGGTGAATACATACGCACATGGCAATTATCAGTTTTTTATTTCTGAAAAATAGTTTTATGTATATATTTTTCTAATTTTACTTCCCCAACTTAGACTATTGTGTTCTGATCCATCACATATAATTCAGATTTAAAAAAAACATTGAACTAAAGGCTGTAATGTAACAAAATAGGTAAAAAGCCAAGGGGGGTGAATACTTTTACCAGGCACTGTATATTCAGTACATTTTCCCCTACTAGTATTTTTTTGCAGGCTTAATAAGTGGACCTTACATTTTTGGCATCTGGTAACTCCCTTATGAGACAGTTTAGATGCTCTGAATTTTCAGAAAAAGCGGTGCATTAAGACATGCTGCTACTGCTGTGCTAACCCCTTAGTGTGTTGCCATGTCGTACTTGTCGACTTAAAGCCATTGCATTTTCCCTTTAGGCTGGGTTCACACTATTGCGAATTGGATGCGGGTTTCCCCGCATCCAATTCTCATGTCAGGAGACTGTGACCGGCTCTCAATAGAGCCGGATCACACATCTCTGGGACGGCTGTGGAGCGGTTTGCAGAAGAGCCCTATGCGTCTTCTGGTCCGTTTCAGGTCCAAATTCAGCCGAAAACTTGGACCGAAATCGGACCTGAGAAGGTGAGCAGGGATGCACCGGACCTCTGCTGTGAGCCGCTCCTCACAACAGTGTGAACCCAGCCTTAACCACTTCAATACAGGGCATTTATACACCTTCCTGCCCATACCAATTTTCACCTTTCAGCACTATCACACTTTGAATGATAATTGCGTACTCATGCAACGCTGTACCCAAATAATTTTTTTTTTCCCCACAAATAGAGCTTTCTTTTGGTGGTTTTGATCACCACTGGGGTTTTTATTTTTTGCCCTACAAATAAAAAAACAACCAAAAATTTTGAAAAATAAAACGTTTTTGTTACAAAACTTTGTAAATAAGTAAGTTTTCTCCTTCAATGATGAGACAGTACTGATTGGCACTGATGAGGTGGCACTGATGATGAGGCACTTATAAGCAGCACTGATAGGCACTGATAGGTGGCACTGATATACAGGACTGATGGGCACTGATAGGTGGTACTGATGAACACTCATAGGCGACACTGATGGGCACTGATAGCTGGCACTGATTGGCACTGATAGGTGGCACTGATTGGCACTCATAAGTGGCACTGATAGGTGGCACTGGAGATCACCTATAGGCGGCACTGTTGAGCACTGGTGGGCACTGATGGGCGGCACTGATAAATGGCACTGATAGGCAGCACTGATCAGGAGGCACTGGCAAGCATAACTGAAGGGCATAGAGTGCCATTCCTAATCAGCACTGATTGGCATCCCTGGTGGGCTCTAGTGGGTTTACCTGGTGGTCATAGGTGGGCATACCTGGTGGTCCTGGGTGGGCATCCCTGGTGGCCATGGGTGGGCATCCCTGGTGGGTCATGGGTGGGCATCCTCTGGGAGGCTGCACTGATAATCAATCAGCGCAGGCACCCCCTGTCAGGAGAGCAGCCAATCGGCTCTCTTCTACTCGCATCGGTCAGTGCGAGTAGAGGAAAAGCCGATACACTGCTTTACCTGTTTACATTGTGATCAGCTGTGATTGGCCATAGCTGATCATGTGGTAAAGAGCCTACATCACAGGCTCTTTACCTTGATCGGAGATGCGGTGTGTCAGATTGACACACCACACCATCAATTGCCAAGCTGCACGCCATCAGGCTTATCCTGCTGGATGCCATATGATGCCCAGTCAAGATAACAGAACCACTTCCCAGCCGTCATTTTGCTATATCGCGAGCGGGAAGTGGTTAAATATTTAGGAGTTGCGTTAGTAGAAGGAGTTGTTTATCTTTCATTACTGGAAAAGGCATTGTGTCAAAGAATAGGGGAAGAAGAGGGAGGCTAAGGGATAGGTAACTGAGAGGACTAATGAGGTAAATATATTGCTGACTAGTTTAGTTAGTCTTATTAAACTCTGCTGTAAGTTCATGAACGTTCTCCTTTATTTCATATTAGGGATGACCATACTGGGCAAAGTTTTGTTTGCAGGAGGTTCCGTGAAAAAGTCAGCTAATTCCCAAAAGTTCAAAGTTCAGAACCCCATTGAATTCTATGTAAGTCCAATTTTGTTATTGTTTTCTGGCCTTTTTCAAGGCCAATTTGCATGCTTTTGGTAAAAAAAAAAGGCATGGGTAACTGAGTAGCACTGGTCTCTTAAAAACAGCTGCATTCAGTTCCTGAAAAGCTCTCTCCACCTCTTCCTTTCATTTCACAATGGTGAACTTGTTCCCTTTGGTGAGATCAGTAAGTGGAGCTGATATATTAGCAAGTTTTTTTTTTATGGGCTGAGGCCAACTTTTAATTCCTTCAGTCTTGTCCTTTAGAAGCTTTACGACCCTGTGCCCAATGCTATATCCAAAATACCAGGCTTCTTTCACATATATTACACATATTTTAGACTGGCTCTTATCCTGACCTTATGAATGGAATCTAAAACTGCCATGAACTTCTTTTATGTGGGAATCCCAGTCAAAACTAAAAATTACAACATCATCTAGATACATACAAAAGCATATACTTTGTGGGGCTTAAGAATGTAGTCCATCATTCTTTGGAATGAGGCCAGGGACCTATGTTAGCCAAAAGGGAGAACCATGTACTGGTATGGTCCATCTGGCTTTACAAATGTTGTATTTTCCTGTGCCTAGTCTGATAAGGAAACCTGCCCTCATTTTTTATCATGTACATTTTTTATTGAATTTTTCAATGTCATAATACAACACCAATAAGACAATACAAAACAAACATAGGCAATATTTAGTAGTTTACTATACCAATGTCATAAGTTTGATAAAATATCTTTTAACATAAACATACAATGGTGGATATGGATGTACCCTCAAAGAGAATAATCATTTCCTTATCTACTATAGATCACTAGAAACCTGCCATTTAGTAAGATTAAGGGTGGTAATATACCTGGCAGGACTCAATTTTCCTATCAACTTATTCACCTAGAGCATGGGATAAACACAAAAAAAGTGGATACTTAATTTAGTTTCCTGAAGTCATTGCACAACTCTGGTCTTTCATTCAGTTTGGGGATGAGCACTACGGAACCTGACCACACAGTGTTAGATTCCTTTATAATCCAATGGTTTTTATTTTCTGTACCTCTACGGAAATGGATTCGCTGAGTTTTAGGTACCTGATAGGGTTTTAACTTAACTTTGACATGAGGCTCAATAGGAGCATAAATGGCATTGTGGAAAACCTGGGGCACCATTGAACACTGTAAAAGAGCATTGATGCGGAATGCATAGCCTACCATAGTGAATGGGTGAATGGTGGATGTAGTCAGATTGCAGTAACTGTGGGAAGGGCTTAAAAGGGCATGGTTAAAAAAAGCCTAGGCCTTCTCTGCTTTGAGTCAAGAGTAAGTAATGCACAGAGTGTAGGGGCCAGGAGTAGGTAATGCACATAGTACACAGGGGACAGGGGACATGAGATTGTAATGCACAGTGTAATGGTGTACAAAGTAAGTAACAAATAGAGTTAAGGGGTCAAAAGTAAATAACACAGAGTACAGGGGTCAGGAATAGATAACCCTGTTTGGGGGCCACTTCCGGTTGGGTGATTTCCATTGTTCCCCTTTTCTGGTTGTGTCCCCAGACTATGGAATTTGCCCTTCCTTTTTCATACCCCGATGGCCCTCACATATTGAGATTTGGCTTCACTAATCGATTCTTAGGGATCACTATTACTACTACAGATAGTGCAGTGACATTCTTTTAATACTTTTCCTGTGACCTATGATCTTGGTCATGTGGGTGAAGTTTTGTCACGTGATGTGATGCACTGCGTGGTCATGGTGATCTTTTTTGTTTGTTTTGAGATCATTCCTTTCCACGGTCATGTGGGGCATTCCTCACGTGTCACGTAACTTTAAATCTGCGGTTTTCGCGATCTTTTGGTCACAACGTCATTTCCTTTTGTTTGACATGCGGACCTGCGGCCGCGGCGACTGGATCTTCCGGTCGGTCTGCTGGTTGGCTGCTCGGCCCGCATGTCTTCAAATCCTCGCACATTATTGGTCCATCTGACTAGGTTGTGGGTTTGTTAGTCAGATGACCACTCTATTCCAATGGGATGAAGTAATGTTTTTCCTTTCTGTCTGATTGGTCCTGTATTATTTATTGTATTTATAAATATAGGCAACGTGGAAGAGGTGATTTATGCCCCAGTAGAAGACCCGTAGGTCGAAACGCGTCGGAATGCTATATCACCTTCCATGATGTTCTTTGTTTTATTGTGTTTACTTTTTACTGTAATTGTTTTTTTTTAGAAATAAAACACCCCCTTTTATCTGCACTATGTGGAAGCAATATTCTTTTCTCCACATATTATCCTGATGTGAGTGTGTGTCCCGCCCTGGTACACCCTCCCTAAAAGATTCCAGTCTTGAGTTCCAGTAGTGACGGCTAACTCGTATGGTTCCTGGTGTTCCTGTGGAGTCCGTCCCAGAGGTCCCAACCACCTGGACATCTCTACATCTGCCATGTGTGGCACAATGCTTCCAAGACTCTTTGTCGCTGACAGTGGAGTCCACCTGATCCGGTAAGAACATATACTTACTACTCATCCATTGATGCTGTTTCCTTCTGATGTTGTTCCCACCGACAGAATCAATTCATCCATTGTCAACACTTGGAAACCCACCATTCTGGGTTGCTGTTTTTGTGTTTACACACCGTTGGACAATTCATCACATATATTTTTGCTTTAGGCAATCAAAATTTTTGTCCGTCACCTATTTAGCTCATTGATTCTTTGTTTAGGACTTGTAGTTATATGGACTTTTTGTTTTACACTAATATCATAATATTTTTGTATGATTACCATGCGCTACATTTTTTCACTATCCTCTTTACTGTTTTTGTCATACTGTATGTAGCTGCTCATTTTTTCACTTTAGTTAGCACAGTGTTCTCCCTCACATTTTCCAGGAATAGATAACACACAAACTGCAGGGGTCAGGAGAAAGCAATGCCTGGAGTGCAGGAGTCAGAACTAAATAACGCACAGGGTGCAGGGTTCAGGAGAAAGTAAAAATAATTAAATGCTGTTCAATGTGTTTTTTAATGATATTACTGTTGGCACTAGGAACTACATTTCAGTATTTTCCTGAAGATGCCCAATTATTTAGGGAAATACATTGGATAGAAAATGTATTTACATTACAGGAGGGCCTTGCTAAAATAGGGGGTTGGGCAGCTACATGGCAGATGAGATTCAATATAGAGAAATATAAGGTTATGCACTTGGGTGCCAAAAATACAAATGCAAAATACACATTAGAAGGAGAATTAGGGATGGAAAAGGACCTGTCGTAAACTTTGAAAGTAATGCACAAGGTGCACAGCACAGAAGTAAATAAAGAGTGCAGGGGTCAGAAGTAGGTAACACACAATAAGGTTGATTCATTAAAAGTGAAGAGTGCAAAATCTGGTGCAGCTGTGCCTATAAACCATTACGTTTGTTTGTCAAAGCTTAATTGAACAAACAGAAGTTAGAAGCTGACTGGCTACCATGCAAAGCTGCACCAGATTTGCACTTTCCAGTTTCAGTAAATAAACCCCTGTGTTGCGAATTCAGTAATGGACAGGTTGTATGGTACAAAAGTGTGTAATGCACAGAGGGAGAGGAAGGAGGAAGAAGAGAGAGAGAGAGGAGGGAAGAGAGAAGAAAGTGTAAAAGAGAAGGGGGATTGAGAGGGAGAGAAAGAGGGAGAGCAAGGAAGAAAGAGAAAGTGGAGAGGGGGGTTGGGAGTTTGGGAGAGGGGAGGGAGAAGGAAAGGGAGGGGGTAGAAGGGGTAGAGAAGAGGGAGGAGAGAAAGAGAGGGGAGAGAGAGAGGAGGGAGAAGAAGGGGCAAAGAGAGAAGAAAGGAGAGTAGTAAAGGAGGTAAAAAGGGGGGAACAACATTTGAGTGGAGAAAGAAAAGGAAATAGAGGGTATAGAGGTGTGAAGAGGGAGGAGGAGTGGTGAAGAGAGGGAGAGAAGGGAAAAGTGGGGAGAGGTAGAGAGAGCAGGAGGAGAGAGGGGGAACAGAGAGAGAGGATGCAGGCCCAGCAGATTTCCTCATTAGTGCTCTGCAGCTGCACAGCCGAATGATAATTATGAAACCACTCCTATTGGACCCACTCCGCAGAGAGGAACAAAGTGATTTTTTCAGAATAACAAAAGGTAGGAATCTGCAACAAAGTTTGTTATAATCCTTGCAATTGTAGGCTCTAATGAGCAGGCACTCTGGTTCCTCTTGTATTGAATTGTAACTATACTGTTTGCCTTCATTTTTTGCCTATACAAGCTGCTGGCGCCATATATATTCTGTAAATTAGTAATAATGATTTGTAAAAAATTACAAAAAAAGATTTGAATGGAAGTTCTTTAGTAGCTTAAAGCAGCTGGTTTATTAATTGAGTCCAATGGCTAGCTTTACTTCATTCCCAAATACAACATATGGCCAGATGAGCTTTAGATAAAATATCCAGCTCAGCCCGTTTATTATTATCCGATATATATTTCTGGCACAATTGGACTTTATTTTTAGATAAAGATGAAACTGACAAAAAAGAACATATTCATGTTTTAGAAAAGAAAGTGTACACCCTGCTTTTATAAAACATAAATTGATAAAATATTTCCAATTTGATACGCATAACTCTTACTTCATGATAATGAATCCATCATTGCAGGAATATTTGGTTAGTCAGTGATTTTACCAGTTTTTTGCAAAAGCCTCTCAGCTTTATAATCTATACATCTTCTGTGACATTTTGATGAGCCTGCTGATATTTTCTCAGTAGATGAATAACTGAAGTCTTCTTCGGTTACACATGACATAACTGACATATGTTTCTAGAGTTGTCAAGTTATATTATATTTTCTACTTTGCAACATATGAGGAATTATTCTTATAGGGCGTACACACGGTCGGACTTTGTTCGGACATTCCGACAACAAAATCCTAGGATTTTTTCTGACGGATGTTGGCTCAAACTTGTCTTGCATACACACGGTCACACAAAGTTGTCGGAAAATCCGATCATTCTGAACGCGGTGACGTAAAACACGTACGTCGGGACTATAAACGGGGCAGTGGCCAATAGCTTTCCTCTCTTTATTTATTCTGAGCATGCGTGGCACTTTGTGCGTCGGATTTGTGTACACACAATCGGAATTTCCGACAACGGATTTTGTTGTCGGAAAATTTTATATCCTGCTCTCAAACTTTGTGTGTCGGAAAATCCGATGGAAAATGTCCGATGGAGCCCACACATGGTCGGAATTTCCGACAACACGCTCCGATCGGACATTGTCCATCGGAAAATCCGACCGTGTGTACGGGGCATAACAATTATTTGAATTCAGCTGTATATTGCTATGACCACAGACAATATTTTTTAAATTCCATTAAAAGTGAAAGTATTTTTTTCTTTATAATGGTCTAGCAGATATTATAGTGGCCCTGTCATATAAACCAAAATTTGGGCCCAAGCCCTTTAAGTTCATATTAAGCCTTATCACCTCATGGCACTTAGCCCTAGCCACTGCTTTTCATTCAGCAACTTGCTAGTCATATTGTCAAATTAGGTTGCAACCATTTTTTAATGTGTAAAACATTTTGAAGGTGGCAGGTTACATCACATCTAACTTTAAAATTCTCTGTTGTCTTGACCCATGACTACAATTACAATTTGCATTACATTGCACATTAGGTCATATTTATTGCCATGGTACAGTGATCTTTGAACTGTACTTATGCCCATCAATTGAGACATTTTATAGTAGCAATAATAATATGGAAAAAAATTCTAACAATGCTTACAAGAACTGAACTCTGCTTGGAATAGGTTGCTACACAAATCTACTCATCTAAAAGCAGCTTTATATATTTGGAATGTAATTGTTTTAGTTTTTGTGTGCTGCACATAAGTTTTCCAGGTAGAAATGGTGAAGAAGAGGCACATACAAACATGTGCACTAATATACGTTGTACATACTGTACATACATTGCATAACTATAAAATAATACAGCAATAGCCTGTGCAAATAATACACAGACATTTAAAGTCATGCAAACATTATAGAAGAACAGTTACAGGTGCTCCCTGGCTGATCATTCAGACAATTCAAACGTTTTCCCTTAATAAGAAACAACTACTGAATCTTGTACACAGTAAAATAAAGCATTGTGAGAAAAAAAAATACTTACCCCACTTTTGCTTACTTCCTAGATGCACTGCTAACCTCACTGTGCCTCACTCCTGCCTCCTTAGAAAGCTGAATGCTTGAATCCCGTGCAAAAGAGTACTCCTGCAATGTGATGGAGAACAATATAACAGTATTTTGAGCACATCTGTTTCTCAGGAGGCAGCGGTGATGCACAATAATGTCAGTATTGCGTCCAAGAAGTGTGTAGGGGGTAGGTGGTTGACACTTCCTCCATGTTCCCCATTAACTCCATGGGTGTCAAGTGTGGGTAACATACGAGGCCCACCCTGGCATGGGTTCTTTAGGCTTCTTTATGCCAGGCAATGAACAGGGTCACTCATCCCAGCACAGGGGTAACACCTTGCCCAAAGACATGCTCATCTGGGACCAGGCAAGGGCCACAGCCATGCGAAAGTCAAACATTAAGGTAGTCCCCCAACTTGGAGATTTGTGGTCTTCTGTGTAGTGTTATATGTGGAGATCTTCCAAAGAACCCACGTCCCCTGTCCTACACACTTGAACAGGCATGTGTGTGTTGCATTAGGAGCAACATGCAGAGATTATGTCCACTTCACCAGTCAGCATACCTCTGTTACTTCACTCCCAGTAACAGAATGGGATCCCACCAAGCACATAGAGCTCACCTCATGCATGCTCCACCTAACTCTACTCGTTCCATACCAAGTGACCAGGTATTAAATCTCCGTAACACTAATCCACTCCTGGTGACTGATGGAGACAAACAGCTAGGGAGGGAGTTAAATACCTATCCCCCTAACTACTGGAGAACCTGCCACCTATTCATCTACCATGCCAACAACTGGTTGCTGTTCTTCTTTCAGGTTACCCATAACAACTTCTTTGCAAGTTAACCCTCTGTTGTAGATGTCTCACAAACCCCAATGTGCTAATTCAGACCCAGGTTCCTTAGAGAAATATGTCAGAACCCCACATTCACCCCTTGAGTAACTTCAGACATGGCTTTGAGCAGAGTAAACAACTTTACTGAACAATTGTCAGAACATGTAGAACAGGCGACAATGTCCTTTCCCTAACTAAACTTAACTGTGGCTGCCCCAGGTTACCTGTACGGGTGTAGCATCTTTGGGAAAAGGCTAACTGACAATAGCTCAAACAAAAGGAGTTCATGTCCTTGGAAGTGTTCCGACAGGTCGGCTTACCAACAAGCTTCTTAGGACATAATTCTGATTTTTTGTACGCCCATCCTGTGCCTGTTCTAGGTTCCATGCTTGTTCTAGGTTTTTCCCATTCCTGGTTACCCCCGATTTGGGTCGCTTCCTTTTATATTTCAGAGGAAGATAGGAAGATGGTTGGACCCCAGAAGAAAACCTACAAACACGCAAGGGAAGGCAGCATGAGCATTAAAGTGGTTGGAAAGGCTCAAGGTTTTTTACCTTCATGCATTCTATGCATGCAGTATGTGTAGCTGCTGGCTTTTAATTTTCTTTTTTTGGGGCTCAGCTTAAAGACTTGTCCAGGCACAAGCAGAGTATTGTAAATTCCAATGAGACAGCCCAAGCCGGGGCAGGAGGTTCTAAAAATCATGCTTAGTATGAATCTATAGAGCTGTCAATGAGCCTGTCCTGAACAACTTAATGTCTATCATTAACAACACTTAGCAGCATCTGAAAACCAAAGACCTTTAGGGCTTGGTTCACACTAGATGCCGATGTGGCTCCCAGCAGGGGTCCTATGAGTCCTGGTTCACCTTTTCAAGTCCGATCTCAGCCCAAATTTTGGGCTGAAGTCAGACCTGAAACGGACCAAAAGACGCACAGGGCTCCTCCATAAATTTGCACTGGAGCCGCATCGGAGATATGTGAACCGGCTTCACAGAGAGCCAGTCACATTCTCCTGCTATTGCGAATTGGATGTGGTGATCCCTTCAGCCATGGTTGTTACATAAACAGGACTTCAATCATGTCTTCCTTTGTTCATCTTCATGACATGGTGGATTGATAGGTCCAGTGGTTTACAAAAGAAAGGCAAGATTGTTTATACTGCCTTTTCATCTCACAGGAAATTACAAGGACAGTAGATTTCTTGCAAGACCAACAGGTATTTCTATCCTCGCCATTGTAATAATTAACTCACTAGCTACAATCCTGAAATTTTTCTTATATACTAAGAGAAAAAGTCAAATTCTGGCAAGTAATTAAAGGGTGACCTGTCCACTAGTCCTGATATAAAGAAATGACTGCATTTTTCAGCCCTTATAAGAAAAGCGTTTTTAGTAATAACCGCAAGGAAGTCACTGTAAAATGAGTATGTGAACTGACTATCAAGGGTCTCCTATCAGTTTATATGGATCCTCATAACTTCTGATGGCATCTGTGGTTTCAGTACAGACTATACAAAAGTGTCACTGTTTAATAACTAACTTCAGAAACGTAGGTCAGCAATGACTGGGACTAGTTAATACCCATGTTATGAGGACACTGAATGTCAATAAAACATATCACAATCTGCCGAGTATTACGGTACCTTTATGTTGGAATGATATATCTGTCACCTGTTCATATATTGCGTGTTCTGTCAGTAAGTGTCTTTTTACACTGTGGGGTCTTTGGAGACACCGAATAAATTCAGCGGCCTTCATTTGCAGAAAACTGTAGGGAATAAGCAGCAAGAAAGCTCATATTTAAATAAGAGTGATGAAAAAAAGCACATTAAAAAAATTCATTTGCTATGCAGCTGCCTCGGAAGAGTTGGACTGTATAATGAAAGTCTGCTTAATGATTACATGTGGAATAGGCAATGCTTCAGGAGAAACAGATTTATAGTACAGTACAGCTAGTTAAAAGAGATTCCCTCCCTTCTCTCCAGCAATAAACCGCTGTAATGGTTGTAGTCCTTGCCTTTTCCTCTGTTATGCCTTCATGACTCTGCCATCCCTTCCCTATTACCTTCCAAATATCTACACAGCACTCTGGCTGAATCTTGCTTATTTATTTACTTCGAAGGAACCTTCTGTATACCCTGTCATCTGTGCTGAAGAAATACGGCAGCTTGGACAGAGCGTCCATTATGCTCCCTGAACTGCAGCGTTAACAAATAGCCAGCTGTCTCCGCAAACCAGTTTCATCACATTTCCGCTGACAGGTAACCCATCATATTGCAGGGAGTTAACAATTCTTATGTAATAAAGAAATCTTGTGGCTTCTGTGTGTGTTGTTAGGCGGCTAACCCATGGCTCAGAGAGGTGGCGCGTAGAGCTGAGGAGACCTTGCCAGATGATCCAGATGGATGCCTGCAGTTACTGTAACCTCGCTTAGAACAAGTTCCCTCAGTATTTCAGATGAAAAGAGGAACTCTGTCTTGCAGCTAATGTGAATTCTGAACAGGTAATTACAGAAAAACAGTTACTTGCCTTGAACTTAAAGCAAATCCAGGAAAAGGTGCCGTAAGCATCAACTGTAGATTTCTATCCATGTTGTAATAAAGTCAACATCCTTGATTATTATCATCCATTCATGCCTAAATTACATGCCAATGTTGCTTCCTAAAATAAGAAAAAATATGACCTACTAATTGCTGTGTTGTACGAGCCAATTACTAAAGAAACAAGTAGTCAGAGAAGAAATAACACACGCATGTATATCAGTTCATCATTTATATTGATCTGTGCTCTAGCTGGCTGGCTAGCAAAGCATTAGTGGAAATGTGTTTAATACATCATCCTGGATCTCTAATCACCGCAGTCTGCAATGCTGTACGCAAAAGAAAGCATCATTTTTTTCTTAAACGGACAAGCATCCTAAAACTGATATTTCAATTACACAGGGAGTCTACTGAGCCGAGCCAGTCACTAGCTTTTTATTAAGTCTTTTCTATATAGTTAGGGGCCCTGTTAAAAAAACATCTAGGAGTTTTGGATTTTCTCACCTACCATTGAGTGTTCCAACTCTTTCTATTGCATTTTTCCTATTTTTCCTATAGGAATGAGTGTAATGATTTTTCCAAAATTTACTTTGCTGCAAAATGACTGATTTCATCTTTGCCAAACTATCGTCCAAATTATCCTCGGATTTTACCATGTGAACTTCCTAGGTGATATGTGCTTAAAAAAAAAAGCTTGTCAACTCTGAGACAGCAATACATGGCTGGTAAAAAAAAAAAAACAAAGTCACAAAGAGATTTTATATTTAAGCCAATTTTGCTGACATGACAATCACATTTTGTTAAAGCGTATCTGAACCAAAAAATTAAAATTTAATATAGTGTAGTAATCCTTAGATGTGGGGGGTGCATTTGTTTTCTGTGTTTAGATTTTTTTTCCCTATATTGTTACCGGTGTTCTGGCCATTAACCACTTTCGACCAGGCCTTTTCTGGCACGATTTGTTTACAAGTTAAATCAGTATTTTTTGCTAGAAAATAATTTATAACCCTCAAACATTCCCCTAGGGAATAAAATTACACTGCAATTTTTTATATCACACGGCATTTGCACAGCGGTTTTGCTTTAATTAATAAAAAAACACAATATTTTCCCAAATGTTTTGTATAATGTGAAAGATTATGCTAAGTAAATAGATAGCTAACATGTCACGCTTTAAAATTGTGCACGCTCGTGGAATTGCGACGAACTACAATACTTAAAAATCTCTATAGGCAATGCTTTAAACGCCTTTACAGGTTACCTGTTTAGAGTTACAGAGGAGGTCTAGTGCTAGAATTATTGCTCTTGCTCTAATGTTGGTGGTGATAATTCACATGTGTGGTGCGAATACCATTTACATATGCGTGCATGACTTACTTATGCATTCACTTCTGCGTGCGAGCATGGAGGGATGGGGCACTTTTTTTTTCTTATTTAACTTTTTATTTTTACACTGTGCCTTTAATTTTTTTATTTTTTTTATCACTTTTATTCCTATAAGAAGGAATGTAAAAACCCCTTTGTAATATAAATAAGGATGACAGGTCCTCTTTATGGAGAGATCTGGGGTCAAAAAGACCCAAAATCTCTTCTTTAACTTTAAAAGCATAAGATCGAAAAAACATTTTTTGACCTTTTGCTTTAAAAAAAAATTACTTGCAGCCTGTGGAGTGATGTCATGACGTCTTTCTGATTCTCCAAGGCCATAGAGTCAATCAAAGACTATCTGCTCTTTAATCACCTATGGGAGCAGCTGGCCGCACCGTCGGATTGTTTCTCGGGTGAACTGGTGGAAACGGTAAGCCCAAGAAACACTGGCAAGCAGCAGGGGGGATGTTTCCTCCTGCCTCTTCAGAAAACTGCTCCAGCGGCTCATGAGTCGCTCAGAATGGTTTTATGAGAAGGCTGGCTGTATAAAATGATACCAGGGGTTATGGATGGTAGCCATAATCCCAGTAAACCACTTGCAAACTGCAATGTATATACTGTGTATGCATTTCAACATACCTATGGGTATTGTCTAGGGAGGGTAGTTTTAGATGGAATAATATATTTAGAAGGACTTTAGATACTGTAAGTGACTATGACTTAAAGCCGAACTCCAGCTAACACTTATAAGCAGTTGCAGAAACATGCTTTTCCTTTTGCAATAAAGGTTTTACATAAATTAGTAAAAACTGACCAATGTAAGCACCCAGTAAGTCATAAATGTTTTGTAGCAACCTTCTAGCCTCCATGTTTGCTGCAAAACATGATCTGGAAAAGAAAGTTGAATATAAATGGCAGGATCAACAGTTAAATAAAACTGGGGGACTCAGAAAACATAGGCTGATTTGTTAAAGCTAGTGGCAGACTGAATCCTATTCGTCATTTTTGATTTTGCTTTTAGTACCACTTTAGAGGATAAGTTCACCTTTATGAATGAAATAATAAATGCACATATTTTTTCCGGAAAGAAAACGTGCATTTATTTTATTTTTTCACAGGAGCCTACATAGTATTGCACCTGTGATTAGTGGATCTCAGGTGCAATGCCAGGCTCCTGCAGACATGTCCTCCAGCTTTCTTGCCTGTACCTCTGTTTGGTCTTTCTGTTTCAAAGCAGAAGGAAGTGTCAGTGGATTACAAGGGTTCTTGTCAGTGCCCTTGCAGTCCTTTGAGAACAGCCATCTGCTGCAGTGGAAGAATGAATGAATGAAACTGCTGTGCGGGAGGAGCCCTGCACAGACACGCCAATTTTACCTACTTGACCTCCGGAAGGGGTTATCCCCTTTATGACTAGGGCATTTTTTTGCTATTCAGCACTGTGCTACTTTAACTGCTTAAGGATTGCCCCACGTACATATACTGCAGCAGAGCGTTCATTTAGCACAAAATCACATACCTGTACGTGATTCTCGTGATTGGCTCTCGTGCGCACATGCCATCGGAGCCCCGGTCCCGCTGTGATTGGACAACGGCGATCCTTCGTGGAGAGGCAGAACAGCGGCCTGCCTATGTAAACAAGGTAGATCGCTGTTATGCCAGAAAGGAAAATGAAAAGCTCATGAAAGCACTCCCCCAACAGTTAGAAGGCACACAGTGGGAACACGGTTAACCCTTTCATCACCCCTAATGTTAACCCCTTCCCTGCCAGTTTCATTTATACAGTGTCAGTGCATTTTTTAACACTGATCACTGTATTTATGTCTCTGGTCCCCAAAAAGTGTCACTTAGTGTCAGATTTGTCTGCCACGATGTCGCAGTCCCACTAAAAATTGCTGATCGCCGCCATTACTAGTAAAAAATAATCCCTAAATCTATCCAATAGGTTGTAGATGCTATAACTTTTGTGCAAACCAATCAATATACGCTTATTGAGATTTTTTTACCAAGAATATGTAGCAGAATACATATTGACCTAAATTGATGAAGAATTTTTTTTTTAATTTTTTTTATTGGGTATGTTTTATAGCAGAATGTAAAAAATATTGTTTTTTTTTTTTTTCAAAATTGCTGATTTTTTTGTTTATAGCGCAAAAAATAAAAACCACAGAGGTGATCAAATGCCACCAAAAGAAAGCTTTATTTGTAGGGAAAAAGGACATAAATTTTATTTGGGTACAGTGTTGCAGGACCACGCAATTGTCAGTTAAAATAACGCAGTACCGTATCGCAAAGAATGGCCTGGTCAGGAAGGGGGTAAAACCTTCCGGAGCTGAAGTGGCTAACTGCCAATTGCGCGGTCATGCAACACTGTATGCAAATACAATTTTAATCATTTTTCACACAAATAGAGCTTTCTATTGGTGGCATTTGATCACCTATTAATTTTTTTATTATATACAACAAATATATTTTGAAAAGTATTTTATAATTTCTGTTATAAAACATATTTAATAAAAAAATCTATTTTCTTCATAAATTGAGGCCAAAATGTATTCAGCTACATGTCTTTGGTAAAAATAAAAAATCTTAATAAGTGTATATTAATTGGTTGATGCAAAAGTTATAGCGTCTACAAACTATGTATACAAGCTGCAATTTACGTAGCTATAAATGCTATATTGTAATGGTGGTGATCGGCGACTTATAGTGTGACTATAATAGGGTGGCGGGAAATCTGGCACTAACAGACACTATCTGGGAGGGTCACTGACTGACAATGACGTTGCTAGTGACACTACAGTGATCAGTGTTAATACTGTACTAATGACACTGGCTGGGAAGGGGTTAATGTGTGTAATATGTGCTGATTTTAGTTTCTGATCTGGCTGCTTTTCAGGGAGAGGAAACAGCCAGATCACTGTCCCTATGCAAACAGAGTTCTGTGTGTTTGTAAACACAGCAAACTTTTTGAAAGGGAAAATGCATTTTCCTGACAGACTCCATGGCAGCCTACGTGTGGGTTAACCCCGCCTCCTCTCCAATGCTATAGGACCCTGTTCTCATAAATTTAAACTCACCACCAGAGACTGCATTCCTTTTCTGTCCTCCTCTATGGACCTACATTGTGTGCACTTATGTTTGCTCATACGGCGTCCAGTCCGCATGATTCCTGGAGTCGGGCATACCAATCATGCGGTGCAAGCCAAGGGCTTGTCTCTTCCCCGGCTTATCCTTGGTCTACTAAGTGCTAACCTAAGGCTGTGTGATCCCTTTTTTGATTGACTTCCCTTTCAAGGTGCCATGGACAGATCTCCGCCTCAATGCAGCTAGCCCTCACGCACAAGGTACGTGCAGGGCCAAGATAACTCACAGTTGAACAAAATGCGTTAACGCCAGCCTTTGCATTTTTCTCTTTATTTTAGCCCTTCCAGCAGAGACTGTCAAATCATGGCTCGAGATAACAGAGACCTTGCCAGGCCGCAACATCAGCACTCATCCAGGTCCGGACGTGACTCCCCATCCAGGACCCACCATCAGAGGAGATGTTTCCATTTCTTCTCCAGACACCGCACCCACTGCCACAACAGCAGCTCTGATCGCAGAGCCTGCTGGGGATGTGGGACATGAGTCCTGGAGGGCAAATCTTTATGCGACTCATGCTATGCCTAGGCGGTCGGGAAAAAAGAGACTGAAAAACAACATATGCAATCTCTAGTTAAGTGTGTGGTGCAGCAATCCCTGAAGGAGTGGGGTACAACCCACACGTGGAACCAGTCTACTACTCTGTCAGGCTCCCTGGCTGACGAGGCCCAAAAGGATCCGGGTCCATCCCAGCCTTATGACGCATGTCCCAGGTCTTCAGACAGCGAGATAAAGGGATACGAATTTGTTGGAGGCTTTAACCTTGCCCTAGTCTCACCACTGATTAAAGCGGTCAAAGAGGCTCTTAAGTGGGAAGATCTTTCCACTCCCCCAGCCAAGCAAAGAAAACATTTTAAACACCTGGGGAAGGAGCGCTCCAATTTCCCGCTCCTCTCAGAGCTGAAAGATATCATTGATGAGGAATGGAGCAAGGTAGATAAGAAGACCTCTATGTCAAGTAAAACCTCCAGATTATACCCCTTCAAGGCAGAGGAAGTGAAACATCAGGAAAACACTCTACTGGTAGACGCGGCATTGATGTGACTGGCCAAACATGTCACTCTTCCTCTAGAGGACGCTGTATCCTTCAAGGATGGGCTCAAGAGGAGAATAGACCTCAAAAGAATTTACGGGCTAGCCGGTATGGCTTGCAAACCTGCCTTGGCCCTCGCGGCCATGTCCAAGGCTATGGAACCATGGCCAGGGGCTCAGCAGTCCAAGAATTAAAGCTGGCAGCAGCCTTTCCTGGGGGAAGCTTCCATCCACCTGATCTTCCTGCTGGCCCAGACTATGCTATCCTCGGTCACAGCTAAGCGGGCCCTATGGTTACGCCCTTGGCTCGCTGATCCAGCATCTAAACGAGCCTGGTCTAGGATCCCCTTTGAAGGGCTCTCGTTGTTTGGCAACAGGCTGTATAGCGCTATAGCCCGAGCTACGAGTGGGAAGTCAGGCTTCTTGCCCCAGGATAGCCATCTGCTTGGCCAGAAGAGGGCCCAGTGGAGAAGATGTAGTACTGAGCATTCAAGGGAAGCACGCTCTTACAGGCCCGGTCGGCACTTCAGAAGGAATTGGAGCCAGGTGTCCAGCGCATGTGAGCCGGCCAAGTTGTTTTGATATTGGGCTCGCCCAGGTGGGTTAGGTGGGGGTGCGTTTGCATCTTTACCGTAACATCTGGGTGGCCTCAATCTCTGACTACTGGCTGTGTCTGCAGCCACTTGCCGAATTCCATTACGTAGTCCTCAACAGGGCGTTTCCCCTGTTGTAGAGAGGTCAACACTGTTTCAGCCATGTCAAAATTGGGGTTGTGACCTGTCCACTCATTTTATGTGAATGCATCAACATGCCTCCATCCCATAAAATACAGAAAAAATGGAGAATGGGGGCGGGACTTTGTGTGAGGCATGTTGGTGAATATGTCCACATTATAAAAACTGTTATGGTAGGATGTCTAAAGTTAATCCTGTATCGAATGATAATACCCACAAAATATATTGCAAGAAAATGATATATGGTTTAATACAGAAAGATCACATAATAAAAGGAATACATTTGGGCTACAATGAAGCATGTTGACATACGTAGGTTTACAGACGTGGTTCGAACAATGATTATACATGTACAGGACATGGTAAAGTAGTGTAACACATGGTACAGTAGATGAATGTATGCATCAATAGATGTTAACTCTACGCGTTTCTTGGCTTGAAACCAATCGTCAGGAGTCTGATGCAGTGTAGCTGCATTAAAAAAATAACTATGTGTCAGTAAAAATATGGGGAAAATGGACGCATAAAAATGCAAATTTATTTTAATATACTCACAAAAGATGCATGGGTGAATGATGACCCATACATTATGGTGCAATGTTGGTCCGGGTACACTGAATCTCACCCGGGGTTGAGGCAGAAAGCACGCTCCAAAAAAACCATCGGCCCCGACCGACAGAGTGGCCGGAGCACCTACAGGGGCCACCAAGCGGGGACAGATGACAAGGCCCAGGGAATGGGAAAAACACTGGAAATGAAAAGAGGAGATGAGAATGTGAGTGACTTGAGTGAAAGGTAGGGAGTGAATATAAAAGAAAAAGACAAAGAATGGGGCCCAAAGTGTGCATAGGTATGAGTACTTGAAATAGCCCATCACAAAAGAAAGAGATGTGTAAACCAAGATGTGAGTGTGCAAAACCAGGAAGCCACTGCAGATGTCAGTGGAGAAGAGTGAAGGTGTACAAGGAGGTTACCTGTGGTGAGATAGCCGGGCCAGGTGACGTGCCCCGAAGGGACATGGTGAGCGCTCGAGGTGCCCGGCCAATGACGGCCGTTTTAAAGCCGAGGGCTAGGGGCGCGCTCACGCCAACGTCATAGGCGGACATGATGACGCGGCGGGGGGCGGGCAGCCGGGAGCATCATGCGGCCACCCCCCAGCCCCGCAGCGCCAAGGTCCTGGTTGGTAGATCACCAATAAGCTCCGCCTACGGCAACCAGAGGCGCCAGAGGCGGGACGTGGGAATAATGACGCCGATGCGTCGAGGCCAGGGCCCGCCCCCGTCAGTGGTGGGGCGGGTGGCGGGTCATGGACTGGGCGCATCGCAACCCCGGGAAAGGACCAGATAGGTCCCGGCACCAACTGCATCAAGGGAGTAGTAAACAGATAATGTGAATGATCGAGGAGAATGAATGTAAATACTTATGGAAACGAAAAAAGAGAAATAAAGGGAAAAGGCAAAGTAAACAAAATAAACAAGCCATATGAAGGCTAGTAATCTCTGCCCTGATAAGAAACAGTGGTTGGCAGAGAAAGTAACATAGTAGCCACAGAATCTTGCAATGAATGGAATCATTAAGCAAGAGAGTGTGGATGAAATTAGCTATAGTCCTGGATATATAAAAGGTATGACTAAGGGGAAGACAAAAAATGGAAAGGTAGAGAGTGGAAGACAGGTTAGGCAGGTAAAAGGATGAATAAAGACAAAAACAAAGAGCAGCTTTAGCCCTGAATTAAATCAGTTTATATTGTCTGACTAAAGGGAAAACAAATAAACCCAATAAACAAAGAAAAAGAGAAACAAAGGACAAAAAACAAAGAGGGACAACTTTAGCCCTGAATTAAATCAGTATTTGCCTGACTAAAGGGAGAACAATTACGACACAGATTTTCAGCCCTGAATTGAATCAGTATTAGTTTAGCTAAAAAGGGAAATGACAGAAGCAAAGAAAACAAATAGGATATGCTAACGGTATCAATAGCTGTGTTAATGTAACTCTTGCACTGAAGTAAGTCAGTAAGCGAGAGGGGGACCATAGGTCTCTATAACATGAGAGATACCAAGGAGAAGAGGAAGACAACAAAGCAAAGATAAGGGATAAGTAATGTAACAGTGTAAGGAATAGATGAGATAAGAAATGGGTAGGTATGGCGTAAGGAAGGTGAATGGGGTTGGAAGGTATGAACTTAATAGGTGGATTGTCAGGTCACAGGGAACAGGTGTCTGCCACCCTGGTAATTATATGTCAAAATTGGGGTTGTGACCTGTCCACTCATTTTATGTGAATGCACCAACATGCCTCCATCCCATAAAATACAGAAAAAATGGAGAATGGGGGCGGGACTTTGTGTGAGGCATGTTGGTGAATATGTCCACATTATAAAAACTGTTATGGTAGGATGTCTAAAGTTAATACTGATTCAATTCAGGGCTGAAAATCTGTGTCGTCATTGTTCTCCCTTTAGTCAGGCAAATACTGATTTAATTCAGGGCTAAAGTTGTCCCTCTTTGTTTTTTGTCCTTTGTTTCTCTTTTTCTTTGTTTATTGGGTTTATTTGTTTTCCCTTTAGTCAGACAATATAAACTGATTTAATTCAGGGCTAAAGCTGCTCTTTGTTTTTGTCTTTATTCATCCTTTTACCTGCCTAACCTGTCTTCCACTCTCTACCTTTCCATTTTCTGTCTTCCCCTTAGTCATACATTTTATATATCCAGAACTATAGCTAATTCCATCCACACTCTCTTGCTTAATGATTCCATTCATTGCAAGATTCTGTGGCTACTATGTTACTTTCTCTGCCAACCACTGTTTCTTATCAGGGCAGAGATTACTAGCCTTCATATGGCTTGTTTATTTTGTTTACTTTGCCTTTTCCCTTTATTTCTCTTTTTTCGTTTCCATAAGTATTTACATTCATTCTCCTCGATCATTCACATTATCTGTTTACTACTCCCTTGATGCAGTTGGTGCCGGGACCTATCTGGTCCTTTCCCGGGGTTGCGATGTGCCCAGTCCATGACCCGCCACCCGCCCAACCACTGACGGGGGCGGGCCCTGGCCTCGACGCATCGGCGTCATTATTCCCACGTCCCGCCTCTGGCACCTCTGGTTGCCGTAGGCGGAGCTTATTGGTGATCTACCAACCAGGACCTTGGCGCTGCGGGGCTGGGGGGTGGCCGCATGATGCTCCCGGCTGCCCGCCCCCCGCCGCGTCATCATGTCCGCCTATGACGTTGGCGTGAGCGCGCCCCTAGCCCTCGGCTTTAAAACGGCCGTCATTGGCCGGGCACCTCGAGCGCTCACCATGTCCCTTCGGGGCACGTCACCTGGCCCGGCTATCTCACCACAGGTAACCTCCTTGTACACCTTCACTCTTCTCCACTGACATCTGCAGTGGCTTCCTGGTTTTGCACACTCACATCTTGGTTTACACATCTCTTTCTTTTGTGATGGGCTATTTCAATTACTCATACCTATGCACACTTTGGGCCCCATTCTTTGTCTTTTTCTTTTATATTCACTCCCTACCTTTCACTCAAGTCACTCACATTCTCATCTCCTCTTTTCATTTCCAGTGTTTTTCCCATTCCCTGGGCCTTGTCATCTGTCCCCACTTGGTGGTCCCTGTAGGTGCTCCGGCCACTCTGTCGGTCGGGGCCGATGGTCTTTTTGGAGCGTGCTCTCTGCCTCAACCCCGGGTGAGATTCAGTGTACCCGGACCAACATTGCACCATAATGTATGGGTCATCATTCACCCATGCATCTTTTGTGAGTATATTAAAATAAATTTGCATTTTTATGCGTCCATTTTCCCCATATTTTTACTGACACATAGTTATTTTTTTAATGCAGCTACACTGCATCAGACTCCTGACGATTGGTTTCAAGCCAAGAAACGCGTAGAGTTAACATCTATTGATGCATACATCCATCTACTGTACCATGTGTTCCACCACTTTACCATGCCCTGTACATGTATAATCATTGTTCGAACCACATCTGTAAACCTACGTATGTCAACATGCTTCATTGTAGCCCAAATGTATTCCTTTTATTATGTGATCTTTCTGTATTAAACCATATATCATTTTCTTGCAATATATTTTGTGGGTATTATCATTCGATACAGGATTAACTTTAGACATCCTACCATAACAGTTTTTATAATGTGGACATATTCACCAACATGCCTCACACAAAGTCCCGCCCCCATTCTCCATTTTTACTGTTTCAGCCATGGTGGTTCGTTGTGGGTCATCATAGAGGATTGCCATGGCATCGAAGAAAGAAGACAGTGAGTGCAGTATAGGACTCTCCCTTTCAAATAGCTGATGAGCCCATGCTTGAGGTTCTTCTGTAAGTAAGGCTACTATGAACCTGACCTGTGTATCCTCTGAAGAGAAGATCCAGAAGGCCCGAAACTTGTGGCGAACCCCTGAACAGCGTTCTGGCATAGGAACCCATGGTTCAGGAGCTGAAGTAGAGATGGGCTGCTCCATAACCATAACAGGTGGTTCTGCAGGGCTCAGAACTGAGGGATTGGTGCAAGCCTTAGTCCAAGATCCGAGCCAAGGTCAAGTCCAGTTGGGCAACAAAGCATAAAAGGGTTAATCAGAAGAAGAATGATCGAGATCCAAGCCGTTTTCGGTTCCAATCTGGCAGCTGAGTACAAAAGGGGCAAAGAAGTAGAATGGTTAAGGTACAAATCCGAGGTCAATGGCAAGCAGCAATCAAGAGTAGTCAAATAGGTTTCCAGGTCACAACAGGTTCAGACAGATCACACACTAGCACAGGAACAAGGGGGACTGAAGATAATCCAGCAATTTGGCAGTGTCTGGGCTGGGCTTATATAGGGAAGTTTGAGGTCACTTCCTGTGCGCCTCATGGTCATTTTCCCACCTTTTTCCATCAGGTTGAGGTCACTTTCTGTGCGCATCTTGGGCATTTTCCTGCCCATTTCCATCAAGTCTTCTGTGCAGGTGCAGGTTGGCGCCCTGAGGCGTCTTTGGTGCATGCTCAATTGGCACGGATTTCCTCTTGCGGCAATGCGCCATTGGTGCATGTGTAGCAAGCCATGGACTCTTACATTTATAAAACACAAAAGATTCAAAATGGAGACTTTGTTGACCATCCAACAAGCCATGCAGCCAGGTGATTGGCTAGTCTCAATCGACTTAAAGGATACCTATTTCCACGTGCCTGCAGCAGAACAATTCTGCAAATACCTCAGGTTCATGGTTGGGCAAGAACACCTACAGTTTACCTGCCTCCATTTCGGGCTGACAACCTCACCTTGAGTTTTTTGGAACGTTCTTCTGGCTGTAGTGGCCTTTATCAGAACAAAAGGGATACAGTTGTACCACTATCTCAACGACCTCCTGTTATTATCCTAAGACAAGGAGCAGCTGCTGATCCACAGAGAGTAGGTTATCACCATACTGCTCGAGTTTGATTGGCTCCTAAACTTAGAGAAAAGCCATTTGGAACCAGTCCAGTGCCTGGTATACCTAGGGGCCCAGTTCGACATTGTGGAAAGTACCATCTCTCTGCCAGTGGGGAAGATCCCAGTCATACGAGAAAGAGTATCATGGGCTCTGATCTCCTCATGCCTGAGGGCCTCACAGTGCCTGAAAATTATCAGCACGATGGTCTCTATGACCCCATGGTCAAATGGTCCCTGTGGAAGCTACACCCTTTCCAGACAGGGTTTCTCCAGCAATAGAACTCAAGCGATGGCAACCAACTCATTCACATAACATCAGTAATGAGGAACAGCCTCTTCTGGTGGCTTTAGCACAAGAATCTGCTCACATGCCACTCGATCGCCCCTGTCTCATGGGTCACGTTCACGAACGATGCCAGTGCTGCTGGATGGGGAGCCCTCTGCAGGTCAGAGTTTGCACAAGGCAAGTGGGACGCTCGTCTCCACAATCCAGGTCTCGAATGTCCTGGAACTGCGGGAAGCCTGGTGTGCCCTTCAGGCCTTCAGTCATCTCCTGAAAGATGAATCAGCGTTACTGAGAATGGATAACACCCCAGCAGTCTCCTATGTCAAGAGACAAGGGGGCACTCGGAGCTCCACCTTTCTCCAAGAAGTCGAGCCCATCGCATTATGGGCCCAGAAAAACCTGACCATTATCTCGGCAGTCTTCGTTCTTGGAGCCCAGAACGTCGAGGTGGACTTCCTGTATCGTGTACAGATAGATAACAACGAATGGTCCCTTCATGCGGGAGTTTGAGTGGATCCTGTTCTTGGAAATCGATCCCGAAGTGGACCTATTCACATCCCCCTGAAACTTCAAGATCAGGAAGTATTACACTCGGGGTCGTTGCAGCCAGGCATTTGGAATAGATGCTTTGACAGATCGATGGAGCTTCAGCTTCATGCCTTCCCCCTGTTCCCGGTCATCCACAGGTTTCTGCAGAAACTCTAAGCAGAAGCAGTTGAAATGGTAGTGATAGCTCCTTACTGGCCAAATAGGCCATGCTTTCCCCTCCTGACCCAGCTCAGCTTCCGGGACCAGTTTCCTCTTCCCCTCAGGCCGGACCTTCTTTTTCAGGGGGCAGTTCTGCATCCTTGCCCGGCGCTACTGAGACTGATGGTCTGGTTCCTGAGAGGCTGGAAATCCTTGGATGCGCGTCAAGAGTAATTTCCACCCTCATGAGCTTGAGGAAGGCAAGCACAAATAAGGTCTACGGAAGAATATGGGCCAAGTTCGTGGAATTCTTATCCTCTACGGGAAGATCATTCAGAGATCCGGGTATCCAAGACATCCTGGAATTCCTACAATCTGGTCTAGATCTGTCTCTGTCCATCAGCTCCCTCAGGGTCCAAGTCTCAGCTCTATCGGCCTTCTCAGGAACATCATAGGCTGTTCACCCTTCAATCTGACAGTTCTTTCGAGGGGCGGCAAGACTCAGGCCCCAAAAGAAGCCAAGATTCCCCAAGTGGAATCTCCCCCTTGTTCTCGACTCACTGGCCAGACTCGGTACCACGGGAACCTCCGGTTTCTATCAAAGACCTCTCTGCAAAAGTCACTTTCCTCATGGCCATCACTTCGGCCAAAAAGGTCTCTGAGATCGAATCCTTAAGTCATAAAGAAGCATTCCTGACTTTCTTCCCGGACCGGGTGGTCCTCATCCCTATGCTCAGCTCAAACCTGAAACTTACATCAGTGTTCCATGAGAACCAAGAAATTGTCCTACATACATTCAGGGCCCCAGGGTCCACTGAAGCTAATCCTCTGGATGTAGGGGAAATACGGAAGGAATACCTGCAAGTTACTTCCTCCTTTAGATGTTCAGACTACCTGTTTATCCTTCGACCAGAACAATTGCAGGCTGGATCGTCCAATCCATCCAGCAGGCTTATAGAGCTAAGGGCTTGGCTCCTCCAGAGACGGTGATGGCACATTCCACAAGGGGTATGGCGGCTTCCTGGGCAGCAGAACGGCATGTGGCTCCAGATGTCATCTGCAAAGCAGCCTCATGGGCCTCCATTAATACCTTTATGTCACATTATTGCATAGAACCTGCTTCTTTTTCATCTGTG
Source organism: Lithobates clamitans (assembly GCA_037952925.1). Taxonomy (NCBI): domain Eukaryota; kingdom Metazoa; phylum Chordata; class Amphibia; order Anura; family Ranidae; genus Lithobates; species Lithobates clamitans. Next base: position 914,785 of record JBBGZY010001704.1, on the reverse strand, counting down.
AACTTTGGTTTAAGAATCCTGTCTGTTGATAGGGCAAATTACATTTCTTTTTGATCAGCATACCCGTCCGTGTGGTTTGGCTAGTTATTTCTCACATGTAGACTGCCATGGAGTCTGCCAGGAAAACAGAAAATTTCCTATCAAATACCGTAATTTTCCTTTCCTGATGGACTCCATGGCAGATGGAGCTCCCACCCATTGGTCAAGAGTTGGCTAGTTACGGAATGCACTCTCTGGTGGTGAGCTCAAATTTATGGGAATGGGGTCCTATAGCATTGGAGAAGAGGCGGGGTTAACCCATACGTAGGCTGCCATGGAGTCCATCAGGAAAGGAAAATTACGGTATTTGATAGGAAAATTTCTGAGTTTTTTTTTTTTTTAATAACCCATATATCAGCATGTTGCACCCCCTTTCTTTTCAAGTCAGTTTTTAGTTTTTATTGTTGTGATAGTTTGACTGACAATTACATAGTTATGCAGTAGTGTACCCAAATGAATTTTATATTATTTTTTAAACAGATATGGCTTTCCTCTGTTAGTATTTGATATACACTGGGTGTTCGTTTTTTACTATATAAAGAAAAAAAGGCCTACAATTTAGAAAAATAACAGTTTCCTTAATTTTTGTGTTAAACCATATCCAAATAAGTGGTCTTTCTTCATACATTTAGATTAAAATGTAGTCAGCTACACTGATTTAGTAAAACAAAAAACAAATACAGTAAGAGTATATTATTTTGCCTGTGTGAAAGGTATAGAGTCTGCTAACTATGGAACATATATCTGTAATGTATGCACCCAACTGTTATGGCAGCTCCATTTAAAGCAAGAAAGTATTTGTTGGGTGACACAGAGCATGTCATTGCTACTGAACAATCCTTCCTATTGTGATTTCAGAAGCAGAGTCTTTAATTAGGTAACTGATGAAATTGGCTAAATGGTCCTAATCCTAACTCAGCACGAAAACACTGTTGGAATTATCAAAGAACTGTTTGTGCCTGTTCTCCATCGTATACGCTTAATTAAGGACACTTAAGAAGTATTGCAAGATGGCGATTATATCCTGTACACATCCAAGCGTTGTTTTTCTTTCCTATAACTATATATGGTAATCTAAGATTGTAAGGTTTACTGAAGCAGACAATAAAGTTAAGTCCAAATGAGCTGCCAGCATATGCCCAGAGACTTATGACTCCATAACTTCCTCTTTTTACTACTATTAAAAGCTAAGTCTGTGGTCACCGGGTGTGACTCCTCGCTTGAATTTATGCATGTAAGGACCTCACCCATATGTATCGATTTCTATGAATAAAACTTCTTCCTTGCTACGGACCGGAGTCTTGATTGATCCAAGGTGACCAGGAGATTTTCCTGACAACACAGTGATTTCTGCTAAGAACCACGTGTTGAATCATTTTGTTTTCCATTATAATACAGGCTGCCAATACTGCTGCGTTTACTGCATTTGTGTACTACTACAGTGTTTATTACTTGTGATTGCTGTAATTGGTTAACAGCAATAACAAGGCACATAGCCACTCTGATTGGCTCTTTTGATTTTGCCTGCGATCTATGCTGTCTAATGACAGTGCGATTACAGGCATTGTGAGTCCATCCAGCATATGCAAAACAAACCAGGAAGATTTTGCACATCCTCTTATGCCGCGTACACGCGATCGGAAATGCCGCCAGCAAAACTCAGATGAGAGCTTTTTGTCAGGAAAATGCGACCGTGTGTATGCTCCATCAGTCTTTTGCTGGCGGAATTTCAGCCAGCAAAAGATTGAGAGCATGTTCTCTATTTTTCCTATACGTCTGTATGCAATTCGGACGCGCAAAAAATCATGCATGCTCAGAATCAAGTATGAGACGGAAGTGCTCGTTCTGGTAAAATGAGTGTTCGTAATGGAGATAGCACAATCGTCACGCTGTCAATTTTTGGATCTTTTAATGCAGCGCATTATTTTGTTCTTTATAAAGATAGAATAATGAATTTGTTTTGCTGCTGATATTCACACAGAGATCTCCTGTTTTTTGATTACTTTTAAATTATCTCCATATGTTTTTTTTTTTTTTTGTGTGTCAAGTTTGCACAACATTATTATCTTGTATTTTTAAAGCTTAAGGAGGTTGGTTGTTGTCCCTTGTTATTTTGACATTGTATTTTTGAAATGTACCTGCCTACTCGCAAACAAACTGTCCTTTTTGAAGCAAAAAACATAGGCAAGTATTTTCATATAAAAAAATCTACATTTATTCTGGCTCATAACAAAATAAAGAGGAAGACGATGCTGGAGAAACTGCTTGAATTTGCGAAGCCTTTGTACCCCAGGGCAGACACCAACTCTTTGTAACTAAAAATTGATAGCCTGAGAAGTCCATATAATAGGAAGCACAATCTGGTCCAGGACTCCCAGAGATCATGAACAGCAGCAGATAACATATATGTCCTCAGCTTGTGGTACTACAACAGCCTGCGTCTTCTGTCAGACCAGACTGAACCCAGGCCATCACTTTCATGTCTTCCTTGCAGCCTTCCCTCCACACTTCCCTGCAGCCTTCCTTGGAGGCTGTGGCTCTGGAGATGGACTCGTGGCAGGAGAAGGAGGAGGATGGGCGAGTGCACATAAGTGCATGTTCTCACTAATTTGGCCCCTCAACCCCTTTTGAAGAGACTGAAAAATAATATTCTCACACATGAAGTGTTGGCCCTCCTCCATTTGCGGCAATTTTGCAGCTACAAAGCAGCCATAGGCCTCTTTAGCGTCAGGGGGGTGTTTTCAGGGCCGCATTAGCCTCCTTAATGAGGCCCAGTGCTGCTTCCTCCACGTTACTCCCCTTCCTGGCCCTTTTTGTTGTAAGGTGGAGGGGAGGACCCTGGGATTGGGTGAGGCTACTGGGCCTGGCCACCTCCTGGCTGACACTTACCCCCGCCTCCTCCTGACTGCCACATTCCAGAGCCTTGTCCTGGCTGAGGTCTTTCTATGTATGAAAAAGGGACATAGTTGTAGTTTTTGGTTCATCAATCACACACAATTTTCAGCTCATGGCTGTTGCAAATTAAATGTTAATAAATAGAAAAGACTATCATTCTGAGCCCAGCATTTTTCATTCTTGTCCCAATCATTTTTGGCCCCTACTGTCTATTGATATGTCAAACACTTTTTGTTCAATCATTCATTTGTTAACAATAATAACATCTAGTTAACATCAATAATTTTTGGACATTAAATATGTTCAAAAATACTATACCTGGCTCCAGCTGGGCTCCTCAACTTCTTCCATGATGGAAGGGTCAGGTTGGTCATTGGAAGCCTCAGCTGGGGTTGAGGGAAGGGTGGATGGAAGTGTAGAAAGTGATTCCCTGGCTTCAATCTGGTCTTCCAGAAACCGCATCCTGTTGTAGTGCCAGAGACTGGGTACACACATCCTTTGCTGCTGCTCCTGATCTCATGGAAGCCTGAACCTTATTAAGCTCCTTTCTATACGTGCTTCTCAAGCTACCAATTTTATTATCCACAAACTCGATGTCTGCGTCTTCACAAATTGCAGCAGTTTCTCCAGCAATGCCTTCCTAGCTGGTTTATTTCGATATAAGGAGTTTTTAACCTCCCGCAAATTTCTCATATCCCTGTATCTGTCTTTGAACTGGCCCATGAATTCAGGGTCTTTGAATTGTTTCATATTTGCTGCAAGACAAAACACAAGACAAAAACACTAATATCAGGCTAAACTCTTCTAATCTTATCCCAATATAGGCCTCAATCTTGAATCCGTATAGGCCACTGATGTCCCAATTTAAAATGCTACCTTCATTATAACATTTAGTGCTTCCTCCACTCACAGATTGTATGTATGACACACGTGTGTTAGTTTTATATACACTGCGCATGCGTGAAACTCCGCCCGCGTCGCTCGCCCCTGATGTTCTTTCTCAATTTTTCCCCACCCCCTTCTCTTTCATCACAGTGGGAGAGGAACATGGTGGAGACACAGCAGGTGCATGATAATAGCAGTAACGAGGAGGAGGAAAGCCTGGAGCCCGAAACGTCCCAATCCCGCAGGAGATTTAAGGCCAAATATGGCCTTTGTAGAGATGGTGGAAATGGTGGACATCTTGAAGAGGGCCGACTATGACGGGAAGTATGGACCGTACCTAAACCCAAATTTGAGAAAGGCCAAGATCATGACTAAAGTTGTGAAGAGTCTGCACAGGAATTTTGGGGTATGATGATCCAAGGAGCAATTGAGGAAACGCTGGTCAGACCTGAAATTGAGGGAGCAGGATCAGTACAGAAGCATCATTAAAGTGCTTCTAAAAAATAAGTACTTGTCGTGTGTTCCAATTATTATTATTACTTGCATGCTGCTCCATGTGCTTTTCTTTACTGTTGTAGAGTTTAAAATGGCTGCTTTCATGTTCATGGGCACAGTAATCGGTCATAGGAAACATTGTTCGTTTGCCAGCTAAATACGATGTTTTGGGCAGATACAGGGTTAACTACATTTGGTCATGCTAATTTGTATTAAAGAAGTTTAGGACATTGTTGTCTACATGTGTTTAAAACTAGAAAGAATTGCGAACTTGATTTAGTGTAATGTAAGGAGAGGACACTCAGCAGCTGTTTACACATCTGGACTCTGGAGTACTAGTGTGGGACACAAGAACAAACTTTTTAGGGTGTCCCACACAGGTACTCCAGTGGATACTTGGGGTGTCTCCATGTGTGAAACTTGTCCAAAAAAGGTAAGTATTCCAGCTTTGGTAAGTGAAAAAATCATGTCTTCAGCTTGGAACTCTGCCAAAACAGACAATAGTACCCCACTTCCAATGTTTCATATTCCTATTTCTGGCCTCAAATATATGTGTGCTAACAATAACAATAATACCTTTTGTTTCATCCTCATAGGGGAGAAAAGACTCCAGACGTCTGAGGATACCAGGAAACCCCCGGTTCCTGAAGAAGGGGAACAGAGGACACCGCAACCAGAGGATGTGGAGGAAGGAGAGGTGGTTGCGATTGTCACCACAACAGGTGAGTATCTGACACCACAGATTCAGGTAATAGATGTATGCCTGCATATTTATAATACATGGTGTGTATTTTTTATTTTAGGTGATGTGCATGTTGTGGAAGAAAAATCTACTAATTTCACGACTGACAGTGCACAAAGGCTAATCCAGGACATAATGTTTTGTAGTCAGGATTTAGACCTCATCAAGCAAAAAAACAAATGACGTAGAACAAAAACTGAAGAACATGATTGATGTACTAGGAAGAATCTAAAGAACACCAAAATGACACCATTTTACATTTTTGGGGTCCAATTTCTTTCAATTTTTTTACGCATTTTAAAAGCCAAATTTTGAAGATGCACACAGTGTGTCAACATGTGCTATCTGCCATCAGGGGATATCAATGTACGCGTTTTGTGGGTGCAACCCCTTCCTCGTAACTCAAGTAGGTGAGATGAAGTGGTTGCACCCCCAAAACATGTCCATTGATCCCCCATGATGGAAGATAGCACATGTTGACATTAGGCATGGCATCAGGAGGGAAATCCCCAGTTTGACTCCCAATTTGTGTGCATCTTCAAAATTTGGCTTTTACAGGGGGACATCACCCCATCTGATGAAGGTAATATCAACACATTTTTGACACTATAATGTCTGATATTGCCTTCAGTTTTTGCAATGTTGAACTTTGTAAGTTCCTGAGTTGTGTATGTTATGTTTTGAAACATGCCTGTTTATGTACTAAAAAAATATTTTCAAAGTAAAACTTAAAAAAAAAAAATGTTTAAAAAAAAAAAAAAATTACAACGCACATGTGAATGTGCATGAAGTAAAAGGTTTTATACTCAACGATGTGTGGCTTCTTCTTTCAATGCTCAATACCATTTTTTGTATTAAGTTGGTGTTTACAGTGACAATGGATGTTATTAAATCAAAATCAAGATTTGATCAGATCAAATTTTTTTTTATATCTAAAATAATTACAAATTTGCTGGCATAGCAATGGCCCCCCTACCCGTAAAATAATTTACATGTTTTTGACGCACTTCACGGGCGCTTTGGGGAGGCAAGCCAGGACGGCCAGTTTCCAGGGCCGTCAGTGGATTTTCTGGAAGTCCGTCCTCAGGCCCAACTGAGGCAACATAATTCAGAGCATTTCACTTCAAAAAGTTGTGAAGTATGCAGCATGCTAGAACTATGTGGTTAAGTTTGTACTCCGCCATATTAATAGCCGTAAGAAATAGGCGGAACTGGCTGGCCATTATCCCAAATGCATTCTCCAAGACTCTTCTGGCTCTGGCCAGCCGGTAATTAAAAACCATCTTCTCCGGGGTGAGGGTCCTCTGGGGGAATGGCCTCATCAGGTGATCACCCAGACCAAATGCTTCATCAGGGATAAAAACAAATGGAAGTACTTCCACGTTCTCTTCCGCAGGTGGCAATCCCAAGCCACCACTCTGGAGATGTCGGTAGAACTCGGTCTGGGCAAAGACTCCACCATACGACATCCGACCATTCTTCCCCACGTCCATATAGAGAAACTCGTATGTCACCGACACCACTGCCATCAACATAATACTAAGAAATCCCTTATAGTTAAAATAGTATGACCCCGAGTTGGGTGGTGGGATGATGTGGACGTGCTTCCCATCGATTGCCCCTCTGCAGTTGAGAAAGTCCCAACGATGAGCAAATTGGGAAGCCATAGTCTGCCATTCCTGTGGCGTTGAAGGAAACTGTGGAGTCAAAAAAAAAAATAATTATTAATACTTTTGCACATAATATTGCAAGCAGATTAGGCACAAACATTCTTGGCCAACATCAGTATAACATTTATTTTAAAGAGTATTTAAAGACAAAAATATAAGGTCCACTTATCAGATTCCTCACCTCCTCTGATGGCCCATGGGAAACATTTTAGGGGGGTAGGGTTATAAATGAGTTTTGGACCCCAAAAAAAGCCTCTGGTACTCTGCCTGAATTTAAGGACAACAATAACATTTGGACAATTTTTAGGGGGTGTTTAGGGTAAAGCACTACAATTGAGCTGACAAAATACATTGTTACGTGACTAGGCTAGGTGTATAGGTGTGGGCCCAGGATAGCATGCTGGGGAGGTTAATGAAGGCAAATATGCATGAAGGACAAAATAAGCATTAAAAGCTTCCAGCATGCATGAGGACAAAGGGGACATTCACGGCATATTACAATCATGGTAATTAGGGAATGATGAAAGAAATAAAATACCTTATAGAATGTGATGTTAAAGGAGAAAACTTACCCTAATATAGTCCTTCTGCAGGACCCTGTATGATGGCAGAACAGGTCTCTGGAATAATGATCCCAAGAGCCTGGGGGGAGATGCCTGTAGAGAACTTGAGGTCCTGTAGACTTCTCCCCATCGCCAAGTAAAGCAATGTGGCGACTAGCCTCTGCTCCGGAGTGATGGCTTGCCGGGTGCAGGTGTCCTGCTTCGTAATATAAGGGGACAGCAAAAGCCAACAGATGGTGAAAAAGGGAGTCCCTCATCCGGAGAAAATTCCTGAAATCATCAGGGTTATTCTCCTGGATCTCAGGCGGCAAAGGCATATCAGAGAATTGGTCACACTGGAGCAACCAATTATTGGTCCATGAACTCCTCCCACCCTGTTCATGGACTGGGCTTGGGTCAAAGCAAGACTTGAATTAAATTAGAAAGGGGTGTGGCGCTCCCTATGGGGTTGAATGGGTTAATGTATGGTAGGGGGGGTTGTGAGTTATGTTATATCCCCAGGTGATTTACCCCCACTTTAATCCTATTAGAGGTACCTGATACCAACAGAAAAATTAGTTACCAAAAAAATATATATATAACAGCAAAAATAAATAAATAAACAAGGAGCTGTCTTCAGTGGTAATTCGAACAGACCCTATATGTAAGGGATGTGTGCTGAGACCCCTACAACTGTGATAGGTCTGCACCATATACCGCACTATATATATATATATTTTTTTTTGCACTGTTTAGGCAGAGTATATCATATGCTTTGTGTATTATTTGCACTGGTTAGGTAGAGCACTATATGTTTTATATTTATATGTTTATAGTCATTTCACTTTGTGGCGGTATATGGTGCAGACCTATCACAGTTGTAGGGGTCTCAGCACACATCCCTTACATATAGGGTCTGTTCGAATTACCACTGAAGACAGCTCCTTGTTTATTTATTTATTTTTGCTGTTTATATATATTTTTTTGGTAACTAATTTTTCTGTTGGTATCAGGTACCTCTAATAGGATTAAAGTGGGGATAAATCACCTGGGGATATAACATAACTCACAACCCCCCCCCCATACATTAACCCATTCAACCCCATAGGGAGCGCCACACCCCTTTCTAATTTAATTCAAGTACTCTGTGGAGGATCCTTAGGGAAGCTCCTTCAGGGGGGCTGCATACCTAAACGTTTGTCTTAAGCGCAGCTTTCACACTTATTTATTTGGGTCAAAGCAAGAACCCCAACAGCAAGCCCCTGCACAGCACGAACTCTACGATGAGCAACATGGCTTCAAAAGGGTCGGCTGGTCAGAACAAACTAACAGAACAAATGGAAGAACAGAAAGGCCTGTGAAGAGCGAGCTGAAAATCAGAAACGAGCGGACAAGAATGCACTGAAAAACAGATACAAACTAACTACACGCACTGAAAACCAGATACAAACCCACAAGCACAAACTGAAGAGCAGTAATGGACTGATAAGCATGAGGAGTATTTAGGTCTCGGAGTAGGAGAGCCAGTGGTGCTAGGAGATCCCTTATCTAGAGACCAGGAGTGGGCCCGTGCAGTGAGATGCTGTAACTAAGGCTGAGTGATCCACAAAAAAAACATTGTCTGGGAGACCAGAGACGAAAGCAGGTGTGTTGCTAAAGAGAGATAGATGGCTTAGTATTTTACATTACCTGCTTGCTTAAAATGCTTGGTGAAGCTGAAACCCCTGCATGGGAATATACTAACACATTAGACTTTGTTTTCTTTAGGTTTGTTAAAGATAGAAAGATAAAAGTGGGCTGGCAAACCTTTACCCACTTTCTGTCCAACCATAGTAAATAAACTCCCGACGCAGGTGGACATACACATATGTCCTCCAGTATCACCCGCTTGTGCATTCTCTCTAGAGGGTGCAGCGGCAGGGTCAGTGACCTGTTGTGTCCATTGGACACAGCCAATTAATGATCATTGTAACAGGCCGCTGTGAGCTCCCTGGTATCATGTGATTGCTGGGACCAATCACAGAGATCACATGAACAGCAGTAAACACTGAAGCCATTGTTTACTATTCTGTGAGCTCTATGATTGGTCACAGCGATCACATGGTACCAAGACCAATTACAGCGGCCCTGTGTCATGTGATAGCTGACTAACACAGTATCACAGTAGTTGTGTTGCCATGGCTATTTGTAGTGATTTTATAGCAATAATATGGAGTTATATTTTTAGACCATGTGTTTTTTTCAAGCTAAGGCTCTCCCCATTGATATGCAACTGTACCAACTGGTTTCAGAGGAAGCTCTTTACAGGATATGAGGTAGAGGATTTTAGGGGGATGGGATTAGGTTTTGAAAGAAGCATACAGTCAGACAAAGGAGAGTTGGTTTTGGAAGACAAAGAGGCAAGACATGGCTGCTTCAAGCTGGAGACCTTTTGAGCAGTGGTGGCCCGTCCATAGGGGGCGCCTGGGCGCCGCCCCCCCCTGTAGTAAAAAAAAAAATAATAATAAAAAAAAAAATCCTTTAACAAAGTGCACTGTGGCGCCAGACGCAGTGCACTAAGGGAAGCGCCATGTCAATGCAATCACGAGATTGCAGACGTGGCGCTTCATTTGCGGGCTTTTAACCCACCTTGTGGCGCAATCGAAAATGCCGATTAGCTTCCACCCGTAGAATCAGTGTTATTCTATGGGTGGGAGCATTGCTTTTCAAATCTCAAGGTCACTTCTGGCTATCGTGAAACAGACGAAAACCGGAAGTGACGTCGGCAGCTCCATTCTTCAGCCCGAGCAGAGCTGCAGGAGGAAGGTAAGAGAGCAGCATGAGGGACGGGTTCCAGTCTGGTCCATGTAGCGGCCGCAAGGAGGGTGAGCTCCAGCACAGCACAGCTGCATCTGTCCTTTTCTTCCCAATCCCCCCTCTCCTGTCTCACTAACACACGGACTGAAGACACCTCCGAATGCCTTCCTATACACAGACAGAGGGGGAGGGGGAGGAGAATGGACACATCAACAGGACGTGCTGATCTGAGGTCTGAATATGACACTTGCAGGGGAAGGGGGGCAGGTTATCAAAGAAAGATACTCACAGTGATTTGGGGGGCTGGAAGCGGATGCTGGATGTGCTAGGGGCAACTTTGGGAGCAATGAGGATCTGTGCTAGAAGTGGGGTTGAATATAAAATTAAACCCCCCCAGCACAAATCCTCTCTGCTCACAAAGTGGCCCCTAGCACATCCAGCATCCGCTTCCAGCCCCCCAAATCACTGTAAGTATCCTTCTTTGATAACTTGCCCCCCTTCCCCCTTGTTCAAAGAGATGCTGGCTGCTATTAAGGAGACAATCATGGTGTCTGGGATCAGTGGACACAGTAGAGGCGTTTTGATGACACAGTGGATGTGTTTTGATGACACAGTGAATGCGTTTTGATGACACAGTGGATGCATTTTGATAACACAGTGGATGCGTTTTTGATGACACAGTGGATGCGTTTTTGATGACACAGTAGATGCGTTTTTGATGACACGGTGGATGCGTTTTGATGACACAGTGGATGCTATTTGATGGCACAGTGGATGCGTTTTTGATGACACAGTGGATGCATTTTTGATGACACAGTGGATGCGGTTTGATGACAGTGGCTGCGATTGATAACACAGTGGCTGCATTTTGATGACATAGTGGCTGCGATTGATGTTTTTTCATGTTTGTTTGCGCCCAAAAAAAATTTTGAGCACCAGCCGCCACTGCTTTTGAGTTGGACTGAGCAAAGAACCATGAGATGACTCAATGGAAGTTGAGTAACGGTTTAGTTTACTTATTGCATATATATATATTGTACATGCTTATTTTGCTAGAAAGGATAATTGGCTTGTGCATGTTGTAGGCATATTTTGTAAGCTATGATTTGTGTTTTGTGCAGTTGTATGTGTGGCTTTTCTATTTAGTAAACGCATTGATACACTACAGAAGTCTAAGCTTCCTTGGCTTTTACCGCAAGAACCTTTAATAGACACCGAGCAAAACATTTAGGGGCTTGTCTGGGATTGCACTAAAGCTCAACTGAAGTCAGGGGCGGACTGACCATTGAACCACTCGGGCACTGCCCGAGGGCCCTGGGCCACTAGGGGGCCCCATCAGGGTTGCCAGCCTCAGTAAAACCAGGGACAGTATGTATAAATCTGTGTTTTTTTTGACATCTGTCTGTGTATACTGTGTGTACATGTATGTGTATACTGTGTGATTGTATACTGTGTGTGTGTATACTGTGTGGCCCCACAATCTCTGATTGCCTGGGGGCCCCATAATCTCCAATTGCCCGGGGGCCCCATGAGTTATCAGTCCGCCCCTGACTGAAGTAGACCTGTTTTTCTGTGGTGTGTTTTGTAGCTTGTGCTGAAGAAAAATGCTGTATACACTATTTAGGAAGAGTAAGGCTGCAGAAGTTTCTGGTGCCCTGACCTGTGTGCGCCATAGATAGTCAGTGGATGTCTGTTGCAAAGGAGCTGGCTAGATATGTTTCTCCTTTGAACAGAGCTTGGGGGATGGACTCTCTGATCTTTCCTCAGATTTTAGTCTCAAAAGTTTTGGGTTCAGTAATGGAGAGATGCAGACAGTTGCTTTGTTTGGTTTGCACTTCTTACATGCTGTACATATTGAATCTGAAAAGAGGAAAAAGGCAGAGTTAGAAATAGACTTGCTGAAGGAGCAGCTTGCAAAGGCAATCAAGTGTTTGGAAGACACTGCAAGCAAGGCAAAGAATTTAGAATGCAGGGCACTCAAAGTCAAACTTGCATGTAATAGATGGGATTCCTACACCAGCATTGGTTAAAGTGTAACTCCACTTTTGTTGACTGGGTGATCTATGTACACTGCAAGCATTATAACAACCTTTGTTGCAGATTCCTACCTTTTGTTATTCTGAAGAAACCCATGTGTGTTTGACTGTTCCTCTGGGCTAAGTGAGTCTAATGGGAGTGGTTTCATAATTATCAGTCAGCTGTGGAAGCTGAAGAGCACTAATGAGGAAATCTGCTGGGCCTACATCCCTTTAGACGTGTTCCTTTTGGAAATATCTCACAAAAAAAAAAAAAATTTGTTGCAGGGGATGCCTGAAATCTGACTTGTGTCTTAGGCAGACTTCTGGGAAAATTGGTGAGCCAATCACACAAGCAGGGAATTATGTTTCTGGGGAGTGGTCAGTACACATTCTGGGTACAGAACAACTCCATGTAACCATATTGTATTGCATTTATAGAAAATTACAGCGGCTGAAGATTGAAAAGGAAAGGTAATTTTTAATAACATTCAATTATAATATGACTTGTATTGCAATTGTACACGCTCTATTATTTTTTCTTTATTTGCTATTTTTTTCCCCATGAAAGTGGAGTTACCCTTTAAGAAGTGGAAGCAAGTGGATGGGAATGGTAGATTCAGCCACATTAAGTGTTTTTGTTGTCATAGAAGGGGACATTTTGCTAGGGAGTGCCATGCTATGAAGACTGCATGCCAGTGTTCCCAGGACAGCACAGAGAGACATTCAGGTTTATTCTTTCAGTTGGAAATCAATGCCTTTCCGTGAAAGTGTTACAAGGCAACAGTGGGCACCCTGCAATCATTTTCAGTTAGAACTTGGGAGATTGTTTTCAGGTACTGAGCATCAAGAGGTGGAGCAGGCAGAGTAGATGACCACGCCAGATAGGAGGAGGCAGACCAAAAGAAAGTCTGAGGAAGATGTGGATAATTTCCTGATGGTGGCTGAATTGGAGTGGACTTTCATCTGAGCATTTTCTTATGACCAGGAGGACAAAGAAAAGAGGACAAGGGACTTCATCATCTGGGACTTTCTTTCCACAGACTGCAAAGGACATTGCTAACCCTGTTTAAAGTAGCCTTCCAGGGACAACAAAGAAAAGTCTGATCGCCCAGAAGATACAGGGGTCGAAAGGTGGTTTCAGATGAAGCTTTTTACAGGATATAAGGAAGAAGATGTTAGGGGGAGGGGAATAGGTTTTAAAAGAAGAAGGTGGTCAGACAAAGGAGAGTTGGTTTTGGAAGACAAAGAGGAAAGACATGGTTGCTTCAAGCTTGGGAACTCTGGAGACGTTTTGGGTTGGACAGAGCAAAGAACCATGAGATGACTCCATCATTGGAAGTAGATAGATAGATAGATAGATAGATAGATAGATAGATAGATAGATAGATAGATAGATAGATAGATAGATAGATAGATAGATAGATAGATAGATAGATAGATAGATAGATAGATAGATAGATATTGTACTATATATGTATATATATAATGCCTATTTTGCTAGAAAGGATAATTGGCTTGTGCATATTGTAGGCATATTTTGTAAGCTATGAATTGTGTTTTGTGCAGTTGTATGTGCGGCTTTTCTGTTTAGTAAAAGCATTGATACACTACAGAAGTCTAAGCCTCCTTGGCTTTTACCACAGAACCTTTAATAGACATCAAGCAAAACAATAGTACACAAGGTTTCATGAATGAAAACTTAACACAGTTATACCGATTGGCTATTTCAGTGATCATCACTGTAATAGGCAATGACAGTGTAAAAAAAAATCATGATCTCCTGATCACCTTGGGGTATTTCCGCCAAAGAAATGTAGCAGAATCATTCAAAGTGTGACAGTGCTGAAAGCTAGTTATTAACCTTTCAAAAAAAAAAAAACCTGGCTGTGTGTGGGCAAGTTTTATCCCATAACTATAAAGCTTAAAAAAAATGGTTACACCAAGGTGTAGATTGCTGCTCTATAGATTGTTTTAGTTTTGATTGTAGTGTACCGATAAGAAGCTGGAGAGTATTTGTGGAATATGTTTAGGTCACAGAGATTAATGTACTGGTCCATGGGTAGAGAATGGATGGGCTTTGGAGAATATTAAAATAACTGGGGACCAGAGCGTGAGGAGTTTTGTATGATGGAGAGAAGCTGGGTGAAGTATATTTAAAAGTTCTAAAAAGAAATGCACAAGGAACAATTTAAATACATTGCTTAATATCATCCCGACAAAGATCATTCTGTAATCCAACCTTTTATAGCAGGACCAAACAGGTGAAGTCTCCAACAATAGAGAAAAAATGAATAAATAAATGCACAGTCTAATATATGCATGCCAGCAACCACATGAGTGGTAAACTTTGCTGGCCTAATGTTATCTGCCATCTAATGGATCCTATTGAAAAGGAACAGAATTGCATGGGGACAGTATAATACCAAAAACAGCTCATGAAATAAAATAATCTTATGCAAGATTTTTCTGAGGTTCAGATGACCAATATATAATTTTTGGAAGCACTGTGACACTCAGATCATATTAGGCACATAAATCCCCACACAGGACTATACTTTTCCTTAGCCAACTATTTTAAAGAGGAGCTCCAGCCCCCACCAAAAAAAGTAATAATATTAATATAATATTAGAACATATTAGGACCTGTCTAGGGATCCCGCGATGTCGGCACCCCAGGCAATTGTGCGGCTTCACAGCTGGTTCCCTACTGCGCATGCATGGAGTGCATTGCACTTTGTCAATGGCCCGGTGGCGGAGGAAGGAGAAGGGGGGCTGAACTTCCAGAGGACCTCGCCACGGTGAGGTCATCCAAAAAGTGGGGATGGGTACCTGTCAAAAACAGGTACCCGCTCCTCCCTCTCCCCCAAAAGATGCCAAATGTGGCAGCAGAGGGGGGGGACAAAACAAACGGAACTTCCCCTTTTGGGTGGAGCACCACTTTAATGTATACACACATAAGAAAGGCATGCTTGTGTTTAGCAGTACAACCAACAAATAAATAAATGATTAAATTCCTACAGTATGCATGGTACAAAATGAAATCCAATGATTCTACAATCTAATTATATCTTTAACCTTCTGACATGGCACCCTCTACAAAAATATTTAGATACTTTTGTAGCGCTGGTAGATTTGCGATCTACCATCTGATAGGTAAATTTAGTAACTTGTTTGTTAGGGAAGTTATGCCACGTACACACGAGCGAACTTTACGGCAGACTTTGCCCGGCGGACTTTTCGACAGACTTTATGATGGACTTTCCGAATGAACAGACTTGCCTACACAGAATCCACCAAAGTCCGTCGAATTCGTACGTGATGATGTATGACCGGACTAAAACAAGGAAGTTCATAGCTAGTAGCCAATAGCTGCCCTAGCGTGGCTTTTTGTCCATCGAACTAGCATACAGACGAGCGGACTTTTCGACCGGACTCGAGTTCGACGGATAGATTTAAAACGTGTTTCGAATCAAAGTCCGTCCAACTTTTGAGAAAACAAAGTCCGCTGGAGCCCACACACAATCGAATTGTCCGACGAAATCCCATCCGCCGGGCAAAGTCTGCCGTAAAGTCCGCTCGTGTGTACGTGGCTTTAGATTTGCCTCTGTTCCAGCTTGGCTGACGTTGCGTGTGTTTCCATCCTGAGCCGGTGGGTGTCGCTGTTACCACTGGCTAGTGTTGGAAAGGCAACGTGTCAAAGCGTATGGGTGCTCCTCTGTCCCGGAGATGACTCAGTGGAGGTGGTCCTCCGAGTTGCATTCTTGGAGAGGGTATTTATGGGACAGACGCCATATTTTGGGGTTCATTTTACAGCCTCCTGCTGGCCCTCCTGGCTGACAGGTATGCGTTAGAGTGCTACCTCGTGGTCCTCCGTTCTGGAGGCCCGCGTCGCTACGGCGCATGGGTGGGCCCAGAAGCTTGTCTGGGGCCTACCACAGCAGCCGAGGAATGGTCCTGAGCTGTCTATCCAGAGTTAAGAAGCTGGACAACCGAGGAGATCCCAGGGGAGGACCCGTCATGGAAGGATCATGCAGAGTGCTGGTCTGGAGAGGGGCCTGGTGACTCGGTTGGAGGACGTATCCTAAAATAACTTTACAGCATAGTGTTGCCGGGTTTGGCTTAAAGGTTCAAGCACTGTGACTGACATTCACCACAAAACCAATACATCCTGTGGCAGAGGATCGTACGGGTTCATCCCAAGCAAGTCTGTGGCAGAGACTTTTGTTCGTGCTATGTACTGGCTGCTAGGCAAGTGAGAGAGGCCTATCCAGTCGAGCAAAGAGTGTGTCCCACGAGGGGAGCGCATTCTACTGTTCAACTCTAAAGGACATTTGTCAAGAATCCTACAGAAAGGTATTTGAGCTTTCCCTGCAGTTTCCCTTCTGCCTCTTTCCTGCTATTTCCTTCGTTAATTGTTCAATAAAGCCTTGAAAACGTACTCAAGTGTTGGTGCTTGTATCGTCCTGAGGTAAACTCAACGGAACCCTAGACCCGGTGCCGGTGAATCAGAGGGAAGGAGAGTGAAGGTAACAAGCCCGCTTTAAACCAGCAGCTCCACCGAGAGTTATTGCTACACTTTCAAATAAATAAAAGCGTTGTAATATCCACAACGAAACCCTACAGCAAAACCACAACCTTGTCTTCTATATATAAAAATAAAATTCTATACAAAGGAGAAGTATGGCCACAGGAATACAGTTTGTTCTGCACTCCTGTTACCAGTTTTAAAGTCTGCTGTCGGCTGATGTCACTCAGCCGGTCCAGGCTCAGGAAGGATCCTAACAATATTGTAGGGATCCACCCAGATGCCTGGACCAGCATCTGGCTCAGCCTCTCAGCAATCCTCCACAGCCAAGCACTCCAGTGAGCGCTGGAGGAGCAGAGCAGAGAGCTGAGACTGACATTGATGGCTCTCTGCTCAGAGAGGAGGGGGATAACTGAGCGATCAGTGGTGTTTGATTGCTCATTCTTCACTGCAAAGCCATATAACATGATGGAAAACAGACCTGGGCACACCAATAGCAGCAATGGAATGGGAACAGATCTTAAAAAACTACAGCTCACTGTTAAAGCATCTCCACCACAATAATTATTAGTTACTAATGAGATGGTATATTATATAATGGTAAAGGCTTGTGAAATGTGTACAGGGCTCTTTCCCCTGTTGCTCTAGGAAGGCAAACACATCTGGTAGGATTGTCCTAATATTATTGGGTTAATGTATATCAACCAATATATAGAATGCTGGACAAAGGTGAAAACCCAATGCACTTCTCAATTTAAAACATGTAGATGTAGCTAGACATTGTTTAAAACCCCTAAGCAGACCATAGATGGAAAAAAAAATGAGTTGATTTCATCATCCACATTTTCGATGTGGATGAAGGAATCCTCCTTGATGAGCTATTGTATTCTGACAATGGGGAGGTTTCCCCGCTGCTGTGCATGAACAAATGTCGGCAAGAAGGTGATGGTGGAAAATAAGCTTCCTTATTGAAGACAGGGAGTAAAATGTTTCATAGCACGACCCACACAAATGTGTTTCAGTCCAGAAAAATACCTTATCAACAGCCCTGGGAAGCCCTGTTGCCGATGTTTGTCCACTGAGAAGCAGATGGAGACCGGTAATCTGGCATGGTGAAGGACCATACTAAAGCCTGATAGAGTTATAATTGGGTTGTAGCACCTTACCTTGTGGAACTGTATGTCCCCACTGCTAGAGCCGGTGGCACTGATTGAACAGGGAAAATCTGACAGGCCGGTTGTACAACTAGCCTGCCCATACATGGATTCAAATTTGACTGATCCCTGATAAACAAGATGAATTTTAATCCATGTATGGCTGGCTTTACTTACTACAGGTAACCAGACCTTAGCGAGTGTTTGGTGGTCAACCCCACCCACAAAAGCACAGGTTAGGCAAAAAATGGCATGGTATTTGTTTAACAAAAAAAGGTGCACTTCTAAAAAAAAACCTGGTTACTCTGGATTTAACACTACCCAACAACTTTTATTGTACCAAAGTAAGTTCCTTCCCTTCACCTCTATTAATTTATTTTTCATTTTACAACTCTTATGCCACGTACACACGGTCAGATTTTCCATCGGGAAATGTTGGATGTGAGCTTGTTGTCGGAAAGTCTGACCGTGTGTATACTCCATCGTACATTTGCTGTCGGACTTTTTGCCAACAAATATTTGCTTGCAGGTTCTCAAATTTTCAGCCAAACAAAACTTTGTTGTCGGAAAGTCCGATCGTGTGTACAGAAGTCCGTCGCACAAAAGTTCACGCATGCTCGGAATCAAGCAGAAGGAGCCGCACTGGCTATTGAACTTCCTTTTTCTCAGCTCCTTGTACATCTTGTACGTCACCACGTTGCCACGTTCAGAATTGTTGGCCATCATTTGTGAGACCGTGTGTATGCAAGACAAGTTTGAGCCAACAACCTTCGAACAAAAATCCACAGTTTTGTTGCAGAAAGTCTGATTGTGTGTACGGGGCATTAGGCTGCATTCATATCTGAGCGTAACATCTTTGAGCGTTTTTCCAGTGTTTTTGTGCATTTTTATGTGCGACTTGCGTGTTTCTATACAGCATTTTTGAGCTTTGCCATTTTTTTATTAGCCAATAAAGAAAACTATTATCTGTTGCATCATTTGTTGCTAGGTATTTCAGCTTTTTTAGCTTTTCCATTAGCTTTTATTTATTTTTTATTATTATTATTCTTTTATTATTATTATTTTTTTGGTTGGTGTAAGGGGTTAGAATTGGGATTAGGGGTTAGAGTTATTTATTATTTATTTTTAGGGTTAGGATGTTAATACTACTACTAATACTAATACTACTAACAATAATAATACATAACAATCATAAATAAATAATAAATACATTCAATAAATGAATACTAAATAATATTAAATAAATAATTACCCCCTAAAAATATTAGTAATAAATAACTAAACACCCTAGCCCTAACACAAAACAAATAAATAAATATATTATTATTATTAGTATTATTATTATTAGTATTATTATTATTAGTATTATTATTATTAATAATAATAATAATAATAATAGTTTTTTTATATTTTTTAAGGTTAGGGGTTAATTATTATTTATTTATGTATTATTACATATTAATAATTTGTTTTATTTGTTTATGATGAATTTTAGTTATTTGTGTATTTATTTTACATTTATTTATTCATATATTATTACTATTTTATTTTTATTTATTTTGTTTATTTGAGCAGAAAATTGTCCAAAAACGTGTGACAAAACAAAGGAATGCGCACAAAAAGAGCAAATGGCACGTTTCCATTCATTTCTATGGGAATAAAAATGTGCCAAAAATGCTCAAATCTGTCCGATTCAAGCTACAAAAAAAGCTCCAGAACTTTTTTGAGCTTCAGACAAATTGGAGTGGATATGTGATCCATCTCCATAGAGAATAATTCATTTTTTTTCTCCTCCAGCGTTTTGGAGCTTCAAGCTTCAAGCTAGAAAATGCTGAGGTGTAAATGGAGCCTTTCCCTCGTTATGGTCTTGTAAAAATGACATTTCTATTTAGTGATATATGCTATACAGATATAGATTGATAACTGTACCTATGTCCTATAGATCAGGATTCAAGATTTGTAAACGGGTTGAAGCACTCAGGACTTTCATGATACAACATGAACTCACAACACAAAATTCTTATTAAAATCCTAATATTTATTTAAAAAATCTAATGTTAAAAAATAATTTCACAAATATTATTGTCAACTGTAATGCTCCGTAGACACGGTCAGATTTTCCGATGGAAAATGTTTGATGGGAGCTTGTTGTCGGAAATTCTGACCGTGTGTAGGCTCCATAGGATATTTTCCATCGGAATTTCCGACACACAAAATTTGAGAACTGGATCTCAAATTTTCCGACAACAAAATTCCAATCGTGTGTACACAATTCCAACTCACAAAGTTCCACGCATGCTCGGAATGAAGCAGAAGAGCCGCACTGGCTATCGAACTTCATTTTTCTCAGCTTGTCGTATGTGTTGTACGTCACCGCGTTCTTGACGTTTGAAATTTCCGACATTTGTGTGACCGTGTGTATGCAAGACAAGTTTGAACCAACATCCCAAGGAAAAAATCCATGGATTTTGTTGTTGGAATGTCCGATCGTGTGTACGGGGCATTAGACAATAGAACACAGAACAATAAAATAAATATTTATTTTATTGTCCTGTGTTCTTGTTCTGTGTTCTATTGTCTAACAGTTGACAATAAAATTTGTGAAATGATTTTTTAACATTCGATTTTTGTAATAAATATTACGATTTTAATAAGAATTTAGTGTTGTAAGTTTATGCTGCACTATGAAAGACCTGAGTGCCTCAACCCGTTTCCAAATCTTGAATACAGTTCTATTTATTTGAGTTTCCAAACAATCTAAAACATTATCCATTCTCTGCAAGACTTTGATCTACATCTCTGCCTCTTATCAGAATTCAAAAATAACATGTCTTTATACATATGACTAATAAAACATATTTAACCAAACTAATATATGAATTATATAAACAGATGTGTTTGAATATAACCCATAACAATATGATTTTATATTTTATTATTTCAATGTACTCAGAAACTACAGTAAAAAAAATGGCTGACACATACAAGAGAGAGCATGCTGGGAGTAGGACCCTAGAAGATGGCAGGTCAGGGGCAGGCATAGATGTGTACTAAAAGTAATTGTGAACTACAAGTAGGAAGCATATATGTCTGTGCTATAGAGAAGAGACACTGCAGATTAAACATTTTGCTAAAAAACATAGAGTAAAAAACTATCTAGCTCTATATCTGATCTGAAATAATTGGCTGCAATAAACAGTTAGTCTGAGAAAGAGGAGCATAGAAATAAAAATGAAATATTAGCAGAGCTTTGAGAGAATGGAATGGAAATTGTATGTAGCCTAATTTAAAAATCTGCAAATAAATAATTGGAATGATGCATTGGCTGGGGAAAATTTGAGCTGGATAATTGGTTAAAACTGTGCCGATGTGTGAAAGGAAATTTTTATCATACATTTATGTTTCAATAACGTCAAAACCAGAATCATATTTACTAATTCTAATTTGCTTGTAGTGATTCAAGGAAGCACCAAACAACCCATTCTGTAACAGACAAATAAAAGATTTTAATGTGTATTGCATTACACTTTACAATAAATTACATTACAGTGATGCTGATTTCCTGCAGCCTATTTGCAGCCACTTCATATGTAAATTTGCATGCTCTAGTGTCAGCTGTTCATCGTTACTTTTGACATGCTTCCAGATGGTGATAATGATAGAACGTGCCTATGTAATATGCTCTGGCAAGCCTACTTGTAGTCTCTATCAGGAGTCCATATGACAGGGTGACAATGCTGGAGCGCAGCTCAGAGACAGGGACAGGGAGTTATCACCAATAGAGAACTGCTTCATCAAGTGCTTTTTTAAAATCAAGAATCACCAGTTATTATTCCAAACGAAAACTGCACATTTAGAAAGATCAACTTTTTAAAATGATATTAAAGTGGAGTTCCACCCAAAAGTGGAACTTCCACTCATTAGATTCCTCCCCCCCTCCGGTGACACAGTTGGCACCTTTCAGGGGGGAGGGGGGTACAGATACCTGTATATTACAGGTATCTGTACCCACTTCCGGCATAGATAGCCGCAGAATCTGCGGGTATTTACGCCACTTCCTGCTCCCTCCCCGCTGCCTGCTGGGAAACACACGGGTCCCAGAGGCAGCAGGGACCATCCGTATTGCGCTGCGCGACTCGTGCATGCGCAGTAGGGAACCTGGGAAGTGAAGCCGCACGGCTTCACTTCCTGATTCCCTTACTGAAGATGGAGGCGGCAGCACCCGAGGACGGAGAGACGCTTTGGCCTCGGGTGCCGACATTGCGGGCGCCCTGGACAGGTAAGTGTCCATGTTTTAAAAGTCAGCAGCTGCAGTATTTGTAGCTGCTGACTTTTAAAAAATTTTTTTTCGGTGGCGCTCCGCTTTAACAGTTTAAAAGAGATTATAGTGACAGGTTATATATATATATATATATACATATATATATGCACAATCCTATACCCACAGTTGATCCAGAGGAAGGCGAAAAGGTCCAGCAAAGCATGATCCAATTTGCTCCAGCGGGGGAAAAAATCCTTCCTGATCCCCTGAGAGGCAATTGAATATTCCCTAGATCAACTTTACCTATACATGTTAGTACCCAGTTACTGTATATTATGTACATTTAGGAAAGACTCCAGGCTTTTTTTATAGAAATCTACTGAGCTGGCCAGAACCACCTCTGGAGACAGTCTTTTCCACACTGGCACAGCTCTTATGCCCCGTACACACGATCGGATTTTCTGATGGGAAATGTGCGATCGGAGCGTGTTGTCAGACATTTCCACCGTGTGTGGGCTCCATCGGACTTTTTCCATCGGATTTTCCAACACACAAAGTTTGAGAGCAGGCTATAAAATTTTCCGACAACAAAATCCGATCGTGTCAATTCCGACCGTGTGTGGCCAGTTTCGACGCACAAAGTGCCACGCATGCTCAGAAGAAATTCTGAGACGGAACAGCTCGGTCTGGTAAAATTAGCGTTCGGAATGGATACAGCACTTTCGTCACGCTGTAATGTTTTAAATAGTTTAATACAGCGCACTCTCTTCATCTTTATAATGTGAGAAGAATGAAGTAGTTTTGCTGCTCATATTCACACAGACTGCTCACAAACATATTTCTTTATTATTTATCGGGATTCCCTCAATATATTTTGATTTGTCACATCTGACCAAATTTCTTTTTGGTTATTTAAAAAAATTTTTTTTTTTTTCAAGGCGGTTTTTTGTTTTGTTTTTTTGGACTTGTATTTTTTTCAAGGCTGTTTTTTTATTTTTGTTTTTTTGTGTTTTACTCCATAATATTTTTGTGTGTGTTTTGTGTGTCAAGTTACCACAACACCATTATTATCTTGTATTATTTAATCTCAAGGAGATTGTTTGGTGTTGGTGTCTCTTGTTAATTTCACATTGTATTTTTGAAATATACCTGCCTCCTCACAAACAAACTGTCCTTTTTGAAGGAAAACACACATAGGCAAGTATAATTGAAACAAAAATTCCTTTATTAAGGGCTCAGAACCAAACAAAGAGGGAGGCAATGCTGGAGAAACAGCAGAAATTGGCGAAGCCTTTGACCCCCAGGGCAGACATCAATTCTTTTACAGCAAAATTGGTGGCCTGAGGAGTCCATATGTAAGGGAGTGCAGTCTGGTCCAGAAGTCCCAGAGATCATGAAAGCAGCAGATGACCTCTATGTCCCCAGGCTGTGGTACTACAAGAGCCTGCATCTTTTGCCAGACCAGACTGGACCCAGGGTCATCACTCTCTGGTCTTCCTTCCACGCCTCCTTCCCGGCTGTGGCTCTGATGTTGGAGATGTGGCAGGAGGAGGACCTGGAGAAGAAGGAGGAGGACCATGTGTGAGGTCACAAATGTGAGTAGCACATGTTGTTTGGCCCCTCAACCCCTTATTGAGAGCTTCCAAAATTAGGAACTCACACAGGAGTCGTTGGCCCTCCTCCATCTGCATCATTTTGCAGGCAGTTATGCCAGCAAAGTCCTCCTCCACACTGTGGGGGGTTCTCAGGGCCTCTGTAGCCTTCCAAAAGAGACCTATGGCAACCTCCTCCAGGTTACTCCTCTTCCTGCCACTTTGTCTTTGAAGGTGTAGGGGAGGGACCTGGGTATCAGGCAACCTGCTTGGCCCGGCCACCTCCTGGCTGAGACTTCCCTGTGTATGAAAAAGGGACATGGTTTTAGTTTTTGCTTCATCAATCACAATCAGAAATGAGTACTCCACACTAACATCTAGTTAACATCATTGATTGGAAAACCATAAATATTTAGAGGAATGCTATACCTGGCTCAAGCTGGGCTCCTCCACATGTTGCTGCCTGGAAGGCCCAGGTTGGGCGTCAGAAACCTCAGCTGGGGGGGGAAAGAAGCGTGGAAGGAAGACTGGAGAGTGCTGGCCTGGGTTTAGTCTGACCTGCCAGAAAATGCAGCCTGTCATAGTACCAGAGCCTGGGGACATAGATGTCATCTGCAGCTCCTGATCTCTGGGAATCCTGGACCTTCTTATGCTCCCTTAGATAAGTGCTCCTCAGGCCACCAATTAGAACCTTCAAATAGATGATGACTGCCGTGGGGATCACCGTCTTCACAAATTGCAGCAAATTATCCAGCGCTGCCTTCCTCTTTGTTTGGTTCTTATACTCAGGGTGGTTTATCTGCCATAGACAAGGCAGCTCCCTGAACATATCAATGAAGATTGGCATAAAGTCCTGATCTTTCAAGATATCCATTTTCACTGCAAGACACAACACAAGACAAACCCTAATGTCAGCCTAAAGTCTACTTAACTTGTGCAAATACAGGCCTCAATCTAGAAGCAGTATAGGCCCAATTTTAAATCTTACCTTCACTATCACGATCGGCGCCACCGTTACTCCTTCCTCCCATCACAGACCGTACGTACTACGCACGCGTGTTATGCTTTATAGACTCTGCGCATGCGTGAAACTCCGCCCGCCCCTGACGTTCTTTCCAGTCTATTCCCCGCCCCTTCTCGTTCGTCGCAGTGGGGAAGAGCACATGGCGGAGACACAGCAGGTGTCTGATAATTACACCAACGAGGAGGAGGAAAGCCCGGAGGCAGAAACATCCCGATCCAAAAGGAGACGATATAAGGCATCAAATATGTCCTTTGGGGAGATGTTGGAGATGGTCGACATAATGAAAAGGGCCGACTATGACGGGAAGTATGGACCTTACCCCAACGTCAGAAAGGCCGAGATCATGACGAAAGTGGTCAAGAGCCTGTACCGGAATTTCGGGGTACGGCGATCCAAGGATCAGCTCAGGAAGCGGTGGTCGGACCTGAAATTAAGAGAGCATGAGCAGCACAGAAAGATCCGGAGAGTGCTGCAAAAAAGTGCGGTAAGTAGTTGTGCTGTGTTCCGATTCTTTTTATGTTTATTACGTTCGTGCTGCTCCATGTGATTTTCTTAACTGTTATCCATTTCTAAATATCAACTTTCATGTTCATGGGCACATTATTCGTTTGTATCAAACATTTTTCGTGCGGCCTAGAAAACACCATTGTTTTGGCCATATGCATTTGCCCACATTTTTTAGGGCCTACTTGTCTGAAAATAATTTGGTTGTGTAGATGGGTTTGTTACTAGAATGAAATGCAAACTAGATTCTGTGTAAGGAGAGGACACTCAGCAGCAGTTTTCACATCTGGACGCTGGAGCACTAGTGTGGGACACAAGAACACCCTTTTTATTAGGGGGTCCCACACAGGTGCTCCAGTGTATACTACAGGAGTGTCTTTAATAAGGGGACCCCCAGATCCCGCCCCCCCCCCCGTGTGAAATGGTACCATTTCACAAAAAAAGTGTCAAAAATGTTAAAAATGACAAAAGACAGTTTTTGACAATTCCTTTATTTAAATGCTTCTTCTTTCTTCTATCTTCTTTCTTCTAACTTCTATCTTTCTTTGGTTTCTTCCTCCATCTTCTTCTTCTTCTGGTTCTTCTGGTTCTTCCTCCGGTGTTCTCGTCCGGCACCTTCCTCCGCGGCGCCGGCGTCTTCTTCCCTGTCACGCACGGGGACTTCCCTGTCCGCCCCCTCTGACGTCACGGGGAATGCCACAGGGAAGTCCCTGTCAAGTCCCCGTGCGTCAAAGGGGGCGGGGTCACTGGGTGGCCCCGCCCTCCGTTATTTAAGAACTGTCAGAAGAGGAGAAGCGTTACACAGCGGGAGCCTCCCATCATGGTCGGATGCCCAGAAGACGAAGGGAAGAAGACGTCGCGGAGGAAGATGCCGGACGAGAACACCGGAGGAAGAACCAGAAGAACCAGAAAATGAAGAAGATGGAGGAAGAAACCGAAGGAAGATAGAAGATAGAAGAAAGAAGAAAGAAGATAGAAGAAAGAAGAAGCATTTAAATAGAGACAGTTTTTGACAATTCCTTTAGTCATTTTTAACATTTTTGACAGTTTTTTGTGAAATGGTAGGGGTACCCCCTTATAATTTCACACAGGGGGGAGGCCTGGGATCTGGGGTTCCCCTTGTTAAAGGGGGCTTCCAGATTCCGATAAGCCCCCCACCCGTAGACCCCCCACAACCACCGGGCAAGGGTTGTGGGGATGAGGCCCTTGTCCCCATGAACATGGGGACAAGGTGTTTGGGGGGGGCTACCCCAAAGCACCCTCTCAATGTTGAGGGCATGTGGCCTGGTATGGTTCAGGAGGGGGGCGCTCTCTCGTCCCCCCTCTTTTCCTGTGGCCTGCCAGGTTGCGTGCTCGGATAAGGGTCTGGTAGGGATTTTTGGGGAGACCCCACGCCATTTTTAAAAAAAATTTTGGCACGGGGCTCCTCTTAAAATCGATATAGATTTTGAGGGGGACCCCACGCAATTTTTTTTTGTCCGGGGTTCCCCTTAATATCCATACCAGACCTGAAGGGCCTGGTATGGAATTTAGGGGGACCCCCACGTCATTTTAAAAAAAAAATCTTGGTTCGGGGTTCTTCTATGGGGAATTCCCATGCCATTTTTATCAATGAACTTTTATGTGTATTGTCGTACTGACAATTCATTAATAGCCGCTAGTAGTTTTAAATTACTTTTTTTCCTTTGAAATGTCATTTTGCTGTCCGGCTGTTCTAAACACGGGAAACATGTGCCCCTTTACAGGCATACTACAGACACCCCCCAGGTACGAAATTTAAAGGAATATTACACTTTTATTGTTTCACTTTAAGCATTATTATAATCACTGCTCCTGAAAAAACTGACATTTTTAAAACTTTTTTTTGCATTGATCCATGTCCCCTGGGGCAGGACCCAGGTCCCCAAACACTTTTTATGACAATAACTTGCATATAAGCCTTTAAAATTAGCACTTTTGATTTCTCCCATAGACTTTTAAAGGGTGTTCCGCGGCTTTCGAATTTGCCGCAAACACCCCAAATTGTTCGTGAAGGGTTAGTATGTGGGTGTGGCGCTGTCCTAATTCCTAGAAATGCTTTGTAAGTCGTGTGTAACCCAATTCCATAGGTAAAGGCGCATGTGAGATATAAACCACAATCGCATGTGACAAATTCAACGAAAAATAAACCAAAAATAAAGCAGCAAAGTGTTCGCTGTTCAGCGAACTGGCGAACAGCCATGAGTTCGACTCGAACTCGAAGCTCATCCCTAATAATGATATCTCTCTCTCTGGAGTCCATACCTCTCTTAATACAAGAAAGGACTTTGCTCGCTTTGGAAACCGCAGCTTGGCATTGCATGCTATTATTAAGCTTATGATCTACCAAAACCTCCAGATCCTTCTCCACTATGGATTTCCCCAGTTGTACTCCCCCTAGTATGTATAATGCATGCATATTCTTAGCCCCAAGTGCATAACTTTACATTTATCAACATTAACCACTTACGGACCGCCCGCTCGCCGTCAATATATGTCACTACTTTGATGTTAAATACCGTTGTTATGGCAGCAGATACAGTAGCTGCCATAACCCTGGTATTTTCTTAAACAGCGGCTGGTGCACTTTAACCACTTCAGCCCCGGAAGGATTTACCCCCTTTCCTGACCAGAGCACTTTTTACAATTTGGCACTGCGTCGCTTTAACTGCAAATTGCGCGGTCATGCAATGCTGTACCCAAACGAAATTTGCGTCCTTTTCTTCCCACAAATAGAGCTTTCTTTTGATGATATTTGATCACCTCTGCGGTTTTTATTTTTTGCGCTATAAACGGAAAAAGACAGAAAATTTTGAAAAAAAATTATATTTTCTACTTTTTGTTATAAAAAAAATCCAATAAACTCAATTTTAGTCATACATTTAGACCAAAATGTATTCGGCCATATGTCTTTGGTAAAAAAAATGTCAATAAGTGTATATTTATTGGTTTGCGCAAAAGTTATAGCGTCTACAAGCTAGGGTAAATTTTCTGGAAACACAGCTTTGACGGCCTATGTCATTTCTTGAGGTGCTAAAATGGCAGGGCAGCACAACCCCCCCCCCAAATGACCCCATTTTGGAAAGTAGACACCCCAAGGAAATTGCTGAGAGGCATGTTGAGCCCATTGAACATTATTTTTTTTGTCCCAAGTGATTGAATAATGACAAAAAAAAAAAATTACAAAAAGTTGTCACTAAATGATATATTGCTCACACAGGCCATGGGCATATGTGGAATTGCACCCCAAAAAACATTTAGCTGCTTTTCCTGAGTATGGGGATACCACATGTGTGGGACTTTTTGGGAGCCTAGCCGTGTACGGGGCCCCGAAAACCAATCACCGCCTTCAGGATTTCTAAGGGTGTAAATTTTTGATTTCACTCTTCACTGCCTATCACAGTTTCGGAGGCCATGGAATGCCCAGGTGGCACAACCCCCCCCCCCCCAAATGACCCCATTTTGGAAAGTAGACACCCCAAGCTATTTTCTGAGAGGCATGGTGAGTATTTTGCAGCTCTCATTTGTTTTTGAAAATGAAGAAAGACAAGAAATAACTTTTTTTTTTCTTTTTTCAATTTTCAAAACTTTGTGACAAAAAGTGAGGTCTGCAAAATACTCACTATACTTCTCAGCAAATAGCTTGGGGTGTCTACTTTCCAAAATAGGGTCATTTGGGGGGTTTTGTGCCACCTGGGCATTCCATGGCCTCCGAAACTGTGATAGGCAGTGAAGAGTGAAATCAAAAATTTACGCCCTTAGAAAGCCTGAAGGCCGTGCTTGGTTTTCGGGGTCCCGTACGCGGCTAGGCTCCCAAAAAGTCTCACACATGTGGTATCCCTGTACTCAGGAGAAGCAACAGAATGTATTTTGGGGTGTGATTTCACATATTCCCACGGCATGTTTAGCAATATATCATTTAGTGACAACTTTGTGCAAAAAAAAAAAAAAAATTATCTCTTTCCCGCAACTTGTGTCACAATATAAAATATTTCATGGACTCGACATGCCTCTCAGCAAATAGCTTGGGGTGTCTACTTTCCAAAATGGGGTCATTTGGGGGGATTTTGAACTGTCCTGGCATTTTATGCACAACATTTAGAAGCTTATGTCACACATCACGCACTCTTCTAACCACTTGAAGACAAAGCCCTTTCTGACACTTTTTGTTTACATGAAAAAATTTTTTTTTTTTTGCAAGAAAATTACTTTTACCAAACATTATATATTTTTTAAAGCAAATGCCCTACAGATTAAAATGGTGGGTGTTTTATTATTTTTTTCACACAGTATTTGCGCAGTGATTTTTCAAACACATTTTTGGGGAAAAAACACACTTTTTAAAATTTTAATGCACTAAAACACACTATATTGCCCAAATGTTTGATGATATAAAAAAGATGATCTTAGGCCGAGTACATGGATACCAAACATCACATGCTTTAAAATTGCGCACAAACTTTCAGTGGCGACAAACTAAATTTAAAAGCCTTTACAGGTTACCACTTTAGATTTACAGAGGGGTCTACTGCTAAAATTACTGCCCTCGATCTGACCTTCGCGTTTTTTTTTAACCAAAAATATGTAAAAGAATATATATCGGCCTAAACTGAAGAATAAAAGTATTTTTTTCTATATTTTTTTATATGTATTATAGCAACAAGTAAAAACATGTGTTTTTTTTTTTAAATTGTCGCTCTTTGTTTGTTTATAGGGCAAAAAATTAAAACCGCAGAGGTGATCAAATACCACAAAAAGAAAGCTCTATTTGTGGGAATAAAAGGACGTCAATTTTGTTTGGGTACAGCATAGCACAATGGTCAGTTAAAGTGATGCAGTGCCTTATCGCAAAAAATAGCCTGGTCATTAGGGGGCAAATCATTCCGATCCTTAAGAAGTTAAAGAGGTCCTGTCATGCTTTTTTTCTATTACAAGGGATGTTTAAATTCCTTATAATAGGAATAAAAGTGAAAAGTGAATAAATTGACAGTGTAGAAATAAAAAATAGGAAGTAAAATAAATAAGAAAAAAACATTTTTTAAAGCGCCCTGTCCCTCCGTGCTCGCGCGCAGAAGCGAACGCATACGTAAGTCGCGCCAACATATGAAAACGGTGTTCAAACCACACATGTGGGGTATCACCAGGATCGTTAGAGCAAGAGCAATAATTCTAGCACTATAACTCCTCTGTAACTAAAAACTAATAACCTGTAGAGAATTTTAAACAACGCCTATGGAGATTTTTAAGTTTGTCGCCATTCCATGAGCGGGTGCAATTTTGAAGCTTGACATGTTGGGTATCAATTTAATCGGCGTAACATTATCTTTCACAACATAGAAAACAATTGGGCTAACTTTACTGTTTTCTTATTTTTTTTATTCAAAAATGTTATTCTCTTGGGTGTCTGAAAAAAAATGTATGTGTGTGTATATATATATATATATATATATATATATATATATATATATATATATATATATGTGTGTGTTTGGGGTTTCTAAGTAATTTTCTAGCAAAAAAAAAGTTATTTTAACTAAACACCAAGAGTGAAAAGTAGGCCTGGTCCTTAAGTGGATACACCTCATTTGCTACACAGTTGCCCAATTAAAAAGTACATTGAGGTCAGCTTGTAAGTTGGAAGCATCCTGTAAGGACGTTATTCCACTGCATAGCTTGGTGCCATCTGCAAACACTTAAATGGTACTTTCTTGATCATACATCATGGGACATTGGTTAACCCCAATTAAGGAGAATTCCTCCCCTATATAACCCCTCCCATACGGGGAGGACCTCAGTTTTTTCACCAGTGTCTAAGGTGGTTGGTCACGTAAAACCTGTGCTGTGAAAAAGCTCCAGTTTGGTCCCTTAAAGGGCTATGCTGACCGGATCCATATCTCGAGCCGATAATTTGACTCCCAAGATGGTATGGTACCCGGGCCTCGTCATCTGAAGAAGCGAGGTTTTGCCTGTAAGTCTCTCTTTGGAGGACTAGGCTCTGAGAAAACCAGGCTTGGTGTACTATTAAAACAGTGGCACGAAAGTTTCTGGTAGAGTCTTTTACAGGTCCAGGTAAGAGGTTTTCTCTGAGTAGGAACCCAAAAAACCCTGAAGGTTGGCACAACACTACCCACCGTGATGGGTGAAGGCTGAAAACTGTCTGTTCTCAGCAGTTCCTGCGGCAGGGACAGATAAGAGAAGTTAATCCTATATATATATATATTTATATTACAAATGGATTTTTTTCAATGAGTAGTTGCATGTCTTACCTGATTTCCACCACTAGAGGGAGTAAGGAGCAAACTTACGTGCTTTTTCAGGTACACACTCAGTGAAGCTGGTATCCAATCGCTCACTTCCTCCACTGCAGGTGTGCAGACGCCAGGTGGCTAATTTAAAAGCCCAGAGCGTTCAAAGCTCTGTAAACAGAGTGTGGGCAGTGAGCATCCTAAAGTGGTCGGATCCAGACTAAGCCTAAGACACCTACTCGGCATCAGGTTGTGCAGTATTAAGCATATATGTATATTGTGAGACTTTAAGCACAACAGTGATTGCATATGTACTAGTACCTCTGCTTTGTCTCTTGGGACTATGTCTCCTCATAAGAGGGTCTCGGGGGAGGTAACAAAGGCACAAGAAAGTCACCGCCTGTGTCTAGGGGTCCTACGGATGCCTGCAGATTTCCACCTCCCCTGCAAGACTGGAGCCAGCCTCACAGTGCCCCTGTCAGGTTTTGCAGCCTCTCCTAATGTTACAGTCCCAGCGTATGTCACAGAGGATTCCCTTAGGGCTACATTGGAGGGTTTTGAGGGAAGAATTACAAAATTTATTTCAGCTTCCTTAAAAGATAGCAGAAAAAGGGGTAGATCCCCTCCCTCTGCTGCACTTTCTCTTTCAGATGATTCTTCTGACAATGAGGAGAAATCCCTATCCAGAGATAGGGAACAAGAGCAGTCTGAGGATTCAGAGGAAGAGGAGAGAGCTTCTTCCTCCCACTCAAGAAGCAGGTCCAGTATTATACTGAACTAGTGCGTTCCACATTTTAAAATGCCCTCTGCTGAGGCCGCTACATCCTCTGTTTCTTCCCTGGGGGTCAGAAGGATCCCACAGACTGCCTTTTCCTTTCCAATTCATTCTTTAATGGATAAATTGTTGTATGAGGACTGGGGACATCCCGATAAACTGTTTACTCCTCCTGAAAGGTTTTCTATGCTTTATCCTCTGGAGGAAAGCTTCACCAAGAAGTGGGAGGTCCCATCCGTGGATGCGGCTGTCTCTTGTGTGAATAAAAACCTGACCTGTCCCTTGGACAATGCTCAGGTGTTTAAAGATCCAACTGATAAAAAGCTGGAAACTTTATTAAAAGCCTCCTTCTCCATGGCTGGCGCTGTAGTCCAATCTACAGTCGCAACTGTGGGTTTGTGTCAATTCCTCAAGGAACAGGTTGAGCAGATGCTTGACCTCCTTCCCAGCGAGGAAGTGGAGAACTATGCAGACCTTCCACAGGTGCTGTGTTTTATGATTGATGCCATTCTGGATTCTGCCCAGCAAGCATCTCGTTTGTCTTTCCTGTTGGTACACATGCGCAGGTCCCTTTGGCTTAAAAGTTGGGCAGCAGAGCTTTCATGCAAAAGATTTTTAGCTGCCTTCCCATTCAAAGGGGAACGCCTATTTGGGGATGACCTAGATAAATGTATCCAAAAAATTACAGGTGGTAAATCTACATTCCTACCAGTTAAGAGGAGTAAACGTCCACCATTCAAACGGTCTCTTTCCCCTTCCCCTGGAACATCAGGCTCTAAGCAGTGGCGACGGCCTTCCCAATCTACTTTCAGAGGAATGGCCCAGGGTCACACCCAAGGGCAGAAAAAGGCTTGGGGACGAAAGCCTGCCAAGCAGAGCCCCAAAACATCCCTGTGAAGGGGCGCCCCCACTCGGCCGAGTGGGGGGAAGGCTCCTACAGTTTTCAGGAGCCTGGCGGGAAGAGGTTCAAGACAAGTGGGTGGTCTCTTCAGTATCTCTAGGTTACAAAATAGAGTTCCTAGAGCTTCCACCAGCTCGTTTCCTAAGGTCAAGAGTTCCCAAAGATCCAGTAAAGCGAGAACCGCTACTACTGGCCTTAAATCGCTTACTATCCAGGAAGTGATAAAAGAAATGAACCCAAAAGATCAGGGTTCTACTCAAATCTCTTCACCGTTCCAAAGCCAAATGGAGATGTCAGACCCATCCTAGATCTAAAGGATCTGAATCAGTTTCTACACATTCGATCCTTCCGAATGCAGTCAGTTCATTCGGTGGTCTCCACCCTGCAGGGGGGAGAATTTATGGCATCAATATATAATAAGGATGCATATCTTCATGTGCCGATTTGTCCCGCTCACCAAAGATATCTAAGGTTCGCGGTAGACCAGCGCCATTTCCAGTTTGTGGCCCTTCCTTTCGGTCTCGCTTCAGCTCCTCAAATTTTTGCAAAAATTCTAGACCCTCTCTTGGCAAATCTAAGAGCTCAGGGCATAACTATGGTAGCTTATCTAGATGATTTGCTACTCATAGAGCAATCGGTGGCACACCTGAACCGCGCTGTCTTCAAGACAGTAAGACATTTGAAAAGACTAGGCTGGATAATCAACCTAGAAAAAGTCTTCTTTGCAACCTTCAACAAGGTTGGAGTATCTAGGCATGATCATAGACACCGCTCATGGCAGGGTATTTCTACCAGAGCCAAAGGCCAAGGCCGTAAGAGCTCTAGTCCGCTTAGTATTAAGCAAAAAGAGTTCATCCATTCGGTTATGTATGAGACTGTTAGGAAAGATGGTTGCCACTTTCGAGGCTGTTCCATTTGCCCAGTTTCACTCAAGGCCCTGCAGAGAAGCATTATCACAGCTTGGAACAAAGAGACGCAAAAGCCTCAATTGGTGGTTATGAACCAAAAACCTTTTGAAAGGCAAAGCCTTTCTTCCACTACAATGGAAGATCGTAACCACAGATGCCAGTCTGACAGGCTGGGGAGCAGTTCTGGAAGAAACATGCACGCAGGGAAGATGGTCTGCAACCGAGAGACGCTTGCCCATCAATATTCTAGAAATTCGGGCAATTTACTTGGCCCTCATGGACTGGTCTTACAGGCTACAAGGTCATCCTATTCGGATACAATCTGACAATGCCACGGCTGTGGCTTACATCAATTACCAAGGAGGCACCAGAAGTCTGGATGCCCAAAGGGAGGTGAATCGCATTCTTGCATGGGCAGAAAGCCATGTTTCCTGCCTGTCTGCAGTATTTATCTCAGGAGTGGAAAATTGGCAAGCGGATTTCTTAAGCCGCCGGCAATTATGCTCAGGAGAATGGTCCCTACACCCCGACATATTCTAAACCATATGTCAAAGGTGGGGAACACCAGATGTGGATCTATTCGCATCCAGATTCAACAGGAAGCTGAATAAATTTGTGTCCAGAACAAGGGGTGTACTTGCTCAGGGGTCAGATGCTCTGACAATCCCATGGGATCAGTACAATCTAATGTATATGGTTATAAAAAATACTGCGCTAAAGAGTAGGAATGAGGATAAAAGTGAGCTGCAACTAAAAAGTGTTATACGACACTGAACAAATATACAAAGACAGAAAGTCGCGCTAAATAGTGAAAAAATCGATTAACATATGTTGCCCATAATAGGTGCCAAAAATTGTTATGTGAGTGACACAAAATCAAAATGAAAGTGCAAAATTAAATGCATCAAACTAAAAAGTTATACATATTGAAGTGCATAAAAATCAATACAATTGAGTATTGTTAAAGAAAAAAATGCAAAATAAAAATAAAAATGTCCACTGACTGAGGTGAAAATACAAAAAAGGATTAAAAAAACACCCAAAGTTAATCAATATTAATAATGGATAAATCCATATAGTGAAAACAAAAAAAGTCCAGTGAACATGTTGATACAAAAAGTGTTGTTAAGGTGAAATTCCACACTCAAGTGACAAGTGAATAGATATATCCTCCACCACAGAAAAAGCCAGAAAACGGTGGTCCCTTATTATACGTCCAGTCCCGGAAGCTACGGGCTGTTTGGAAGCCGGCCGGCTCAGTCTTTTATCTGCCTATATATATCTTTTTATGCTGTAAGTGTTCATTTGTCTTCTTATATTACAATAAATAAATATTACACTATGTGGAGCCTTTTGTCTTTTTGGTGACAATATTGCCTACCTACCGATCCTTCCACTGATCCTTCCACTGACCTCCGCTGACCATCCCTGCTGATGCTGAGGAGTCCGGTGCCTGCCAGTGAGATCCTGGGCTGGGGTTATAGCCACTCGCTCAGTGTGGTCTCCTGTAATAAGGGACCACCGTTTTCTGGTAAGAGGCAGCTTTTTCTGTGGTGGAGGATATACCTATTCACTTGTCACTTGAGTGTGGAATTTCACCTAAACAACACTTTTTGGATCAAAATATTCACTGGACTTTTTTTGTTTTCACTATATGGATTTATCCGTTATTAATATTGATTAACTTTGGGGGTTTTTTCAATCCTTTTTTGTATTTTCACCTCAGTCAGTGGACATTTTTATTTTTATTTTGCAATTTTTTCTTTTTTAACAATACTCAATTGTATTGATTTTTATGCACTTCAATATGTATAACTTTTTCGTTTGATGCATTTATTTTGCACTTTAATTTTGATTTTGTGTCACTCACATAACAATTTTTGGCACCTATTATGGGCAACATATGTTAATCGATCTTTTCACTATTTAGGACGACTTTCTGTCTTTGTACAATCTAATGTATGCCTTCCCTCCGAACCCACTTCTTCCGCGGTTCCTGGGAAGGGTCAAAAGGGAAGCAAAGTCGGTCCTTTTAGTAGCCCAGGCTTGGCCCAGATGACCTTGGTATGCAGAGATCGTAAAGATGGCAGTGGGCAGGCCTTGGGTCTTCCCATTGCGGCCAGATCTGCTCACACAGGGTCTGATTTGCCCTGCTTTATGAAGTCTAAATTTGACAGCTTGGCTGCTGAAACCCACATTTTAAAAGAACGTGAGCTCTCGGAGTCAGTCCTTTCCACTCTGGTCAATGCCAGAAAGCCGGCCTCCAGGCTTATTTACTACAAAATCTGGAAGGCATATGTTTCCTGGTGTGAACCAAGGGTATGGCATCCTAGAAGGTATATGATTAGCAGAATCTTGACCTTTCCTCAGTCAGGCCTAGAAATGAGATTGGCTTTGAGCACTATCAAAGTCCAAATTTCAGCTTTGTCTGTATTTTTTCAGAAGACAATTGCTTCACATTCCCTGGTCCGGGCCTTTATTCAGGGGGCACTGCGGTTGTATCTGGCAGTCAAACCTCCAGTATACCCATGGGATTTGAATTTGGTGTTGTCGGCTTTACAGGGACAACCCTTTGAGCCACTGCACCTGGCTCCTTTAGCGCTTTTGACTAAAAAATTAGTCTTCTTGATAGCCATATCCTCTGCTAGGAGAGTATCAGAATTGGCAGCTTTTTCTTGAAAAGAGCCATATTTAATTATTCACAAGGACAGGATTGTTATGCATCCTAATTGTTTCTTCTTACCTAAGGTGGTTTCAGGATTCCATTTGAATCAAGATGTAATCCTACCATTCTTTTTTTCAGATCCGCAGTCTGCGGAGGAAGAATCTTTGCACACTCTTGATGTGGTTAGAGCAGTCAGTGTCTATCTGCAGGCAACCGCTCAGATACGGAAAACTGATTGTTTGTTTATTCTGCCAGATGGCCATAAGAAAGGCCAAGCAGCGTTGAAATCCACTCTTTCTAGATGGATTAGACGGGTTATTTTTCAGGCTTATAATATAAAGAGGAAGACTCCTCCTTTTCATGTGAAAGCGCACTCAACTAGGGCTGTTAGTGCTTCTTGGGCAGTGCATCACCAGGCCTCCATGGCTCAGATCTGTAAGGCTGCGACTTGGTCTTCAGTCCATACATTCACCAGATTCTATCAGGTGGATATAAGAGGGCAAGAGGATACCGCCTTCGGGCGCAGTGTACTGCAGGCTGCAGTTTAGTTCCTCTGGTTAGTTTACGGTCTATATTTTCTGATCTGTGTCTCCCTCCCCTCAAATGAGCATTGCTTTGGGACATCCCACTATGTAATGAACACTCTGTGTCCCGTGATGTATGATCAAGAAAATAGGATTTTTAAATACAGCTTACCTGTAAAATCATTTTCTTGAGAGTACATCACAGGACACAGAGCTCCCGCACTTCTATGGGTTTTAAGTGGTTACCTATTGCTTTGCTACAAAACTGAGGTCCTCCCCGTATGGGAGGGGTTATATAGGGGAGGAATTCTCCTTAATTGGGGTTAACCAGTGTCCAATCACCGATGGTGCCTATCTAACCCACTATGTAATTGTCATGGTTATGCAATAGAGCTTGTCGATCAGCATACCTGTCTCCATGTGTTCATCTCTAGAGACCAGCTGACCCTCACCTGACTGCTTTTGTAACCTCTCCTCTAAGCATGGCCCCACCCCAGGCCCTATCAGGAAACCCTATATTAACCTGTGCACTGCAAGCTAGCAGTGCTGATCAACCATTGTGTGTTAGCCTCTGTGTGTACTTGCTGTGTTTCCTGCATCTGATTCCTGTTACCGACTTTAGCCTATTCTTAACTATTCCGGTCTGCTCGTGACCCTGACCTTTGGCGTGTTCCCAACCATCCCTGTTTGCTTGTGACCCTGAACCTTGGCGTGTACTCTGTTGTCCTTGTCTGCTTGTGGCCCCAACCTTGGCTTGTCCCTTACTTTCCTTTTTGTTCCAGCCTGCTGAATCCTTCCTCTTCTCCTGTAGTTTACCGTGAGCGTGAGCTGTGAGACCCTGGGGGCCGCGACCTGGAGTCAGACTGCAGCGCAGTCCATTCTTACCATTAAAGGCTCTGGTGAACACCTGCTGGCTCTTAGACACCGCGCCCTGGGGAATCTATGCTCTAGCTCCCAGTGGGATCTGTGTCAGTGATCCAGTAGACCTGCTTCCTGGACCTCCCAGGGTTCAGTCCGCAGCAGTCAGCCGTAGGGTCCACTACCTTGCGGTGGACTCCTGATCCCAACGGTGTGCATCTGTCACCC
Organism: Lithobates clamitans; assembly: GCA_037952925.1. Lineage (NCBI taxonomy): Eukaryota > Metazoa > Chordata > Amphibia > Anura > Ranidae > Lithobates > Lithobates clamitans. Next base: position 876,521 of record JBBGZY010001704.1, on the reverse strand, counting down.
AGCCTCTAGGTGACCTGACAGTAATGAATACTCTGTGTCCCGTGATGTACTCTCAAGAAAAGGATTTTACAGGTAAACTGTATTTAAAAATCCTATTTTTAATCCCAGAAAAGATAATAAAAAGTAAGGGTCCCAACACTGAACCTTAGGGTACACCACTGATAACCTTAGACCATTCATCCATTAACATATTAAACCACTATTGTCTGAATTTGGTCTTTTAGCCAATTTTTCCAAGCCTGTAGACTCTACCTTACACATTAGCCATGTGTGGGAAACTATGTCAAACACTTTTGCAAAATCCAAGTATACTATGTCCACAGCCACTCCTTTGTCTATAGTTTTACTTACCTCCTCATAAAAATAAATCAGGTTTGTTTGACAACTTCTGTCTTTTGTGAACCCATGCTGTCTGTTGCTTAAAATATTTTTTACGTACCTATGAGGTCTTTTATTAGACTCTCCAGTATCTTCCCAACAATAGAAGTTAAACTTATGCCCCGTACACACGGTCAGACTTTGTTCGGACATTCCGACAACAAAATCCTAGGATGTTGGCTCAAACTTGTTTTCGTACACACGGTCGCACAAAGTTGTCGGAATTTCTGATCACCAAGAACGCGGTGACGTCAAGCACGTACGACGAGACTAGAAAAGGCCAGTTCAGAACCAAGCGCGACACCCTTTGGGCTCCTTTTGCTAATCTCGTGTGAGTAAAAGTTTGGTGAGAGACGATTTGCGCTTTTTCAGACTCATGGCTTTCAGATCGTTTTCTGCCATTCAGTTTGTGCTTGTGGGTTTGTATCTGCTCTTCAGTGCGTGCAAGCAAGTTCCGTGTGACTTTAAGTAGTCATTGTGTTCTTGTTCGTTCGTTACTGTTTTTCAGGTCGCTCTTCACAGGCCTTGCTGTTCTTCAGTGTGTTCTGTTACTTCGTTCTGAGCAGCCGACCGTTTTCTAGCCATGTTTCGTATACATACTCCTCGTAGAGTTTGTGCTGTGCGGGGGCTTGGTGTTGGGGTCCTGACTTTGACACAAGTCCAGTCCATGAACAGGGTGGGGAGGAGTTCATGGACCAAGAATTGGTTGCTTCAGCGTGACCAGTTCTCTCATATGCCTTTGCTCCGTGAGATCCGTGAGAGTAATCCTGATGATTTCAGAAACTTTCTCGGGATGACGGACCCCGTATTTCACCATCTGCTGGCTTTGCTGACCCCTATATCAGCAGGCAGGATACCTGCAAGAGGCAAGCCATCACTCCGGAGCTCGTCGCTACCCTGCGGTACTTGGCGACAGGGAGAAGCCTGCAGGACCTCAAGTTCTCGACAGGCATCTCCTCCCAGGCTCTGGGTATCATCATCCCATAGACCTGTTCTGCCATCATCCAGGTCCTGCAGAAGGAGTATATGAAGGTAAGATTTTTATCCTTTAATATCACATTTTATTGTATTTAATGTTTGATAATATCTTGTATTTCTTTCCTCATTCCCTAATTACCATGATTGTAATATGCTGTGAATGTCCCCTTTGTTCTCATGCATGCTGGTTTTTTAGGTAATTATTTTTTAAGTCCGTCATACATATCTGCCTTCACTTACCTCCCCAACATGCTCTCCTGCCCCTATATTCACCTCATGTAGTCACTTAACAATGTATTTTATCAGCTCCATAGTAGTGCTTTACCCCAAACACCCCCTAAAATGTTTTGAAATTTGATTTGTGCTTTAAATTCAAGCAGAGTTCCAGAAGCTTTTTTTTGTAGTGTCCCCAAATCATTTTTCTAAACCCTCCCTCCCCCCAACTGCTAAGTCAGCTGATACCAATTCTCGATCTATCCTCAATCATCTATCTGCTGACTTTGCCAAACCCATACACACTATACCCATCTCTTTACTGGTCAGAATTATGGATGAATTCCCCAAAGCATGTAGTGCAAGGGCCTGCCTGTATACTTTCCAATGGTACTGTTTAAAGTTTTTGGATTCTATTATTATCTTGATAGGTAATATCAGAATGTCCAAATGTCCTCAAATGTGTACAATGTGTATTTATATCTTTGTATTATGACACTTCTTACCTATCCAGTGGGCTGCCAATAGTGTAACTAAGGAGGGGCTGTTACAAGTAATACCCTGTATTTAGGCATTCATCTCTCAAGTGAAGAGGGTTACCTGTCCAAGATCCCCCCCCTCCTATAATGTTAGAAATGGCCCATGAGAGGGGGAGGGGGTAGGTTAAATATGATAGGTGTACCTTATACTTTTGATTTCCCCTTAATAAATACTATCTGGAGGTTGGCCAAGAATGTTTGTGCCTAATCTGCTTGCCATGTTTATGTGCAAAAATAATAAATTATTTTTGTTTTCCTCAACAGTTTCCTTCCACGCCACAGGAATGGCAGACTGTGGCCTCCCACTTTGCCCAGCGGTGGGACTTTCCTAACTGTGGAGGGGCAATTAATGGGAAACACGTCCACATCGTCCCACCACCCAACTCTGGGTCGTACTATTTCAACTATAAGGGGTTCAATAGTATTGTGATGTTGGCGGTGGTGTCGGCTAATTACGACTTCTTGTATATGGACGTGGGGAAGAATGGCCGGATGTCCGATGGTGGAGTCATCACCCAGACGGAGTTCTACAGGCGTCTCCAGAATGGCAGCTTGGACTTGCCACCTCCAGAGGACAATGTGGAAGGACTCCCATTCGTCTTTATTGCGGATGAAGCATTTGCGCTGGGGGACCAACTTATGCGGCGATTCCCGATGAGGACCCTCACCCCGGAACAGAGGGTTTTTTAATTACCGGCTGGCCAGAACCAGAAGAGTGGTGGAGAACACATTTGGAATCCTGTCCAGCCGGTTCCGCCTATTTCTGACACCCATCCATATGGCGGAGTATAAACTTAATCATCTAATCCTGGCGTGCTGTGTTCTCCATAACTTTTTACGCAAACATTCTGCCAACTATGCTGGCTCAGTTGGGCCTGAGGCCGGAATTATACATATAGAAAACCCAGAAGGGTAAAAGCTGCGCTCAGAAACCATGAACAAAAAAAATGAATCAACAAAAGAAAATAGAAAGCTGCCAGCACTCTAAAAGTCCAGTATCTAACTTCAAAGCATATATTAAAATGAGAAAGTGCAGCGCTAAATATAAAGCATATAGGATCTCTACAAGAATAGGATCCTACCATGTGACTTGACATACATTAGTGAGCAAAATATCAAATAACAAAAAATATTCAATAATACAACAAACAGCATATGTTACAAATGCTTGTGAGAAAAGAAAGATCTGGAAAAAAAAAAAAAAAAAAAAAAAAAGGTCCAAGCAGGAATAATTAATCCATAGGTAGATACAACAAAGCACCCATCCAAGGAAAATGTGAAGAAAAAACGTCAATAGATGATCTACCATGAAGTGAGTATATAGATTCTGCTTACCGGACGGCGATGACTGCTAGTGGCAGTCTCGCCCAGCATAGGGATTAGGGTCTCCCAAAACCAAGGATGCAATACAGGACCAGCAGCTGGAATGTGTGAATAGTCCTTGCCCACGAATGACGAAAACCACTTAGACTTATAAGGGCTTTATAATTCAGTGTGTATGTTCTCTCAGCTTTATCAGATAAGATTAATTCATGGATTTTATCTTTTTCTACATCCAGAATGGTACGCAGACTTTCTACAGACACCAATTGAAAGAAGCCCACCGAGCTCACCTCTCTCCCCACGTTAGTTATGTAAAATATTTCCCCATTACAAATCCGCTCATCATCTGCCCACTTCACCTCGCTTTGTGTCATACGGTCAGCAGTATTCTGATCTGCACATTGTAACCTGGATGTGGTCTGAAGATCTTTAACATAAGCGTTTTTGGTGCAGCAGACACATCACATCTAAAATCAAATCTATTCCTGGAATCCTTTATTCTATGTCCTGAATAGTTTTTGCAGCACAGATCATTTATCAGTAAACAATCCTTCCTTCTAAATGCAATGAATTGAGAATGTTTATCATCTTTCAGTGCATTTGAAACTGCACTGAAACTGCACTTGTAGTGCAAAGAGGATTTGCCTTAGGAAATAACCTCCATTTTCTCACAAAACAGCAATTACATAACCACAAAAGTGTTGTAGCGTTGAGACAATAATCCACACATTCTTGATTAACAATCCTTTTAATACCTGCACAATCACATGTGCATTTACCAAAGGTTTTTAAAACAAACCAAGATGTTTGTTGTATAACAATTTTTGGGGTGTCATTATCAAAAATAGAAATGTCCATTTACGATAAAGCAGGCCTGTAAAACCAACAAGAAAGACAAAAATATTGAACTTACAAAGTTCACATATGGTAAAACTTGAAGGCAATATCAGACATGAGCATTTAGGAACTGTGTTTGATATTGTGTTCAGATGGGGTGAAGTCACCCCTTGAAAAGCCAAATTTGGAAGATGCACACCAATTTACGAATGTCAACATATGCTAGCTGCCATCACGGGGGATCAAGGGACGTGTTTTGTGGGAGCAAGCCCTTCCTCACCGCTACTTTATTATTGAGGAAGGGGTTGCACCCCCAAAACGCGTCCATTGATCTCCCGTGATGGCAGATAGCACATGTTGGCACACTGTGTGCATCCTCCAAATTTGTAATTTCAAAACATTGCTCTAAATTTTTTCCGATTGTAGCACACAAAAAAATAAAGTGATTTTGTGGGATTTTAAATTCGCCCCAAAATATCAATGATGTTATTATTTTTTTGAATAACATCATTGATTTTTTTCTTGAGGTTTTCCAATTCAAAATTACACCCCATGATCTCCCCGATCAGGATCTGTGCACTTTCTGATGTGAAAGAATCTCGATCCATAACATCACGATCACCTAAAAAGAGAGTAACCAAACAAAAACAGGTATCAAAAATCTGCCAGCATCCATCTCTTACCTGAGCCTGTGGTCGCAGACACTCACCTGTTGTGGTGCCAATTTCTACCACATCTTCTTCCTCCTCCTGCTCAGCTTGTTTTTGAGGTATTTCCTCTTCTTCCAGAGGTGGGGGGTCTCTGGTCTCCTCGGATGAGGGGTGTCCTCCAAGTCTTTTCTCCCCTTTGTTAAACAAAAATGGTATAATTAGCACACAGATATTTGATGGCAGAACTATAAATAGGAAACATTGCTTGGAATTGGGGTACAATTGTCAATTTTAGCAGAGTTCCAAGATGTAGCTTTTTTAGTGGCCTTTGTAAACCTGCAATCCTTTACCTGTTTTGTACAAGCTTCACAGATGGAGACCCCCCTATAGTATACACTGGAGCACCTGTGTGCCCACCCTAATAAAAATTGTGTTCTTGTGTCCCACACTAGTGCTCCAGTGTCCAGATGTGAAAACAGCTGCTCAGTGTCCTCTCTTTACACAGAATCTAGTTTGCATTTCATTCTAGTAATAAAGCCATCTACACAATCAAATTTTTTTCAGACAAATAGGCCCTAAAAAATGTCGGAAAATGCATAGTGCCTAAACAATGGTGTTTTAGAGGCCGAAATAAAATTGTTTGATACGAACAATTAAAATGGTCCCATGAACATTAAAATTTCCATTTTAAACTGTACAACAATTAAGAAAACCATATGGAGCAGCACGAACGTAATAAAGACAAAAAGAATAGGAACACAGCACAAGTACTTACTTTTTTGCAGCACTCTCCGGATCTTTCTTTACTGCTCGGGCTCTCTTAATTTCAGGTCCGACCACCGCTTCCTGAGCTGATCTTTCAATCGTCGTACCCCGAAATTCTGGTGCAGACTTTTGACCACTTTCGCTATGATCTTGGCCTTTCTGATATTGGGGTTGGGGTAAGGCCCATACTTTCCATCATAGTCGGCCTTCTTCAGGATGTCCACCATCTCCAACATCTCCCAAAAGGACATATTTGTGGCCTTAAATCTTCTCCTTCTGGATCGGGACGTGTCCGGATCCGGGCTTTCCTCCTCCTCCTCCTCGTTCCTGTAATTAGCACGCACCTGCTGTGTCTCCGCCATGTGCTCTTCCCCCACTGCGCAGAACGAAAAGGGGCGGGGAATAGATTAGAAAGAACGTCAGGGGCGGGCGGAGTTACACGCATGCGCAGTGTGTATAAAGCGTAACACACGTGCGTATTATGTACAATCTGTGAGCGGAGGAAGGAGCATTGAACGCGCCGATCGTAAGAACGAAGGTAAGAGACATACTTGTGCCTATACTGCTTCTAGATTGAGGCCTATATTGTAACAAGATTAGGACAGTTTGGTCTGACATTAGGCTTTGTCTTGTGTTGTGTCTTGCAGTGAACATGGATATCTTATTACAAGATAATGACTTCATGTCAATATTCATTGACATGTTCAGGGAGCTGCCCTGTCTGTGGCAGTTCAACCACCCACATTACAGGAACCAAACAAAGAGGAAGGCAGCGCTGGATCAATTGTTTGAAATTGTGAAGCAGGTGATCCCCACGGCAGACATCACATATTTGAAGATCCTAATTGGTGGCCTGAGGCGCACATATGTAAGGGAGCACCAGAAAGTCCAGGATTCGCAGAGATCCAGAGCAGCAGATGACATCTATGTCCCCAGGATGTGGTACTATGACTGGCTGCATTTTCTGGCAGGCCAGACTGAACCCAGGCCATCACTCTCCAGTCTTCCTTCCACGCTTCCTTCCCCTCCAGCTGAGGCTTCTGACACCCAACCTGGGCCTTCCAGGCAGCAACATATGGAGGAGCCCAGATTGAGCCAGGTATAGCATTCCTCTAAATATTACTGCTTGTCCAATCAATGATGTTAACTAGATGTTAGTTTGGAGAACTATATTAGGATTGTGATTGATGAAGCAAAAACTAAAACCATGTCCCTTTTTCATACACAGGGAAGTGTCAGCCAGGAGGTGGCCGGGCCGAGCCGGCTGCCTGATCTGCAGGTCCCTCCCCTCCCCCTGGAAAGAGAAAGTGGCAGGAGGAGGAGTGCCCTAGAGGAGGCTGCCATAGGCCTCTTTTGGAGGGCTACAGAGGCCCTGGGAGCACCACACACCGTGGAGGATGACTTCGCTGCTATCATTGCCTCAAAAATGCAGAGGATGGAGGAGGGACAACAACTCATGTGTGAGTCGCTCATATTGGAGGCTCTTAATAAAGGTATGAGGGCCCAAATTACATCTGAGACACACCTTTGCGAACTCACACATGGTCCTCCTCCTCCTCCTGCAGGTCCTCCTCCTCCTCCTCCTTCTCCTCCAGGTCCTCCCAGTCCTCCTCCTCCTCCAGGTCCTACTCCTCCTCCTGCCACATCTCCACAGCCAGGAAGGAAGCGTGGAAGGAAGACCAGAAAGTGAGGACCCTGGATCCAGTCTGGTCGGCCAAAAGATGCAGCCTCTTGTGGTACCACAGCCTGGGGACACAGATGTCATCTGCTGCTTTCCGGATCTCTGCGACTTCTGGACCAGACTGCCCTCCCTTACATATGGACTCCTCAGGCCACCAATTTTGATGTTCAAGAATTGATGTCTGCCCTGGGGGTCCCAGGCTTCGCTAATTTCTCCTGTTGATCCAGCGTTGCCTCCCTCTTTTTTTGGTTCTGAGCCCTTAATAAAGGATTTTTGTTTAGAATTATACTTGCCTATGTGTGTTTTACTTCAAAAAGGACAGTTGGTTTGTGAGGATTCAGGTACATTTCAAAAATACAATGTGAAATTAAAAAGGGACACCAACAACAAACAATCTCCTTGAGATTAAATAATAAAAGATATCAATGGTGTTGTGGTAACTTGACACACAAAACAAACACAAAAATAGTCTGGAGTAAAACTAAAAATAACATTAAACAAAGATCAGCCTTGGAAAAAATACAAACATAAAATCTAAACGAAAAATGGCTTTAAATAAAAAAAAAAAAAAAAAAAATTATGTCAGATGTGACAAATAACAATATATTCAGGGAATCCCAAGAAAAAAACAAAAAAATAAGTTTGAGAAGTGTGTGTGAATATGAGCAGCAAAACTACTTAATTCTTGTCACATTATAAAGAAGAAGAGAGTGCGCTGTATTAAACCATTTTTAACATTGCAGCGTGATGAAAGTGCTGTATCCATTGCGAACGCTAATTTTACCTGACCGAGCTGTTCCATGTCGAAATTTCTTCTGAGCATGCGTGGCACTTTGTGCGTCGGAACAGGCCACACACGGTCGGAATTGATGCGATCGGATTTTGTTGTCGGAAAATTTTATCTCCTGCTCTCCAACTTTGTGTGTCGGAAAATCAGATGGAAAATGTCTGATGGAGCCCACACACGGTCGGAATTTCCGACAACACGCTCCGATCGGACATTTGCCATCGGAAAATCCGACCGTGTGTACGGGGCATAACAGGTCTATAGTTACTTGGTAAAGACTTTGATAGCTTTTAAAATATGGGCACCACATTGGTCCTACCTCAATCCAGTGGTACCATTCCAGTCATTAATGAATCCCTAAAAATTAGAAACAATGGCTTTGAAATGACAGAGCTCAATTTGTTTAGCAACTGTGGGTGGATGCCGTCTGGTCCAGATGGTCTAGGACTTTGTTTAGTTAATGTGAAAGATTTTATATTGTGAAATGATAAATAAGTACCAGGAGAATAAGAACTACTTATAAGACATAGTGATCACAAACATTTAGTAGTCTTATACAATTGGGTAATTGTTTAGAACATATGGCATATTCAGTTAGAAATGAGGAGTTAAAAAAGTTACTATTGCTTCATTCAGGCCATAGAGAACAAACATAATTAAAACCAAAGCAATTTCATTTTGTACTGTTTTAAGAACTGATTGTATGTAGTCTGTTTGATGATATGTTCATTAATTATGCACTGCACTTGGATTTTTATTTTGCATAATCAGAAAAAAAAAAAAAAATATTGAAACACAGCAGAAATATATTTTGTTGTGCATATGTATATTCAGTCACAGACTGGTTTTCACATGGTTTTGAACACTGTTTTGGCTTTATAGTTAATATTCCTATATCCAGATATTCATAGTGCTGCAATTTTGCGTTATACCAAGTGCATAAAAAAAGTAAAATACAACCATGTATACATACAGTATGATACCTAGACATACAGGGGTTGGACAAAAATATGGATACACCAGGTAAAACAACAAAATAGTTACCTAATATGGTGTTGGACTGCCTTTGGCATCCAAGACGGCCTGAATTCTCCTGGGAATTGACAAGTTGACCATGTCGACCACATTTATGCTTATCAGACAATCTTTTCCCGCAAACTGCATATGCAGTCATACCCTTCGGATACTGTACCTCACAACACTGCAGATAAATTGGCAACTTCAGCCACAGAGGCACCAACTAAGCCCTCTTTGAAACCCTGTTGCGGAAGTAGCCATCTTTTGAATCCTGGTAGAAATACTTGTTTTTTCTTTTTTCTATGTAAGCCCTCTTTGAAACAAAGTTAGCTCTCCCATGAACCCATATTACTATCAGCGCATGCAGTGAATGACGAAAGTGAGGGTTCCCATCTGTTAGCTAGGAGGTGTCTGATCAAACAGCAGAAGCAAAAAAATGTGAGGAAAGGGGGGATAGCCTGTTTTAAGGACCACCTTTCCCTCATGGAATGGTGACGTAGGAATTTCAACCCCTCCCCCAATGATTGATTTCAGGGGGGTTTTGTGACAGGCCAAAAAAGGTCAGATGATTGCGAATTTTTCCTCTAGGATAAGTCATTTAAGGTCACTTGACCTCCCAGAACATCCCAGAAATTCCCAGGACCCCTATTTCAGCAGGAGGCTGAGGGGTGCCTTTGCCAGTCGCCAGTGGGATATTTGAAGAGTGCTCCACTGATTCTGTCTTATTTTGTTTACAGTCTTAACAGGTTCCCGACTGACTCACGCACATTTACTGCAGGACAATGGCACCATTGCGCAAAATCCTGTACATATACGGGGTTCCCTTTAAGAGCCGCCAGAGGGTGTCCGCGTGCCCGCTGCACTCCAGGGGACCCGATGCGCGTGGCCGGTGGTCACGATCGCCGATGGCCACACACGATTGTGTGCATGAGAGCCAGGCACAGGGATTTGTGTGTGTAAACACACAAATCCCTGTGCTGTCAGGGGAGAGGAGACATATCGTTTGTTCCTACTATGTAGGAACACTGACTTGTCTCCTCCCCTAGTCAGTCCTATCCCAGTTAGAACACACTGAGGGAACACAATTTAACCCTTTGATCGCCCCCTAGTGTTAACCTCTTCCCTGCCAGTGACATTTACACAGTAATCAGTGCATATTTATAGCACTGATCGCTGTATAAATGTCAATGGTCCCAAAAATTTGTCAAAAGTGTCCGATCTGTCCATTGCAATGTCGCAGTACTGCTAAAAAGGGCAGATCATTGTCCTTACTAGTAAAAAAAAAAAAATGTCATAAAAATGCCATAAATCTTTCCCATAGTTTGTAGACACTATAACTTTTATGTAAACCAATTAATATACACTTATTGCAATGATTTTTTACCAAAAATATGTAGAAGAATATATATCAGCCTAAACTGATGAAGAAATTTTGTTTTTTTAAAAACATTTTTGGGCATATTTATTATAGCAAAAAGTAAAAAATATGTTTTTTTTTTTAATTGTTGCTCTTTTTTTGTTTATAGCGCAAAAAATAAAAACCGCAGAGGTGATCAAATACCACCAAAAGAAAGCTCTATTTGTGAGAAAAAAAGGACGCAAATTTTGTTTGGGTACAGCATTGCATGCATTGTCAGTTAAAGTGCTCTGGTCAGGAAGGGGGCTGAAGTGGTTAAAATATTAAAGTTATGGTGAATTGCTAATTGTTTATATTTGCGAAAACCCATAAACAAGGCTTTTAATAATCCAGTTTGGTTTGTCTAGTGTTCTTTGTATGTTTAGAGTTTATGCCGCCTACCATCCCATGTTACATCACTTCTGCTTTTAATGCAGAACATGTTGTCACTTTCACACCTGCAAACAGGCCCCAATTTGCCATAGGGCAAACTGGGCACTTGCCCGGTGGTCCGGGGCCGCCAGACCGCAAGTCCTTTTGGGGCCCAAGGCAGCTGGGCTGCTCTTTGAGCCCACGTCAGTCACCCGGCCTCTCCGCGGCTACCCGGCTGGCAGATAAGCTCAGCCATCGGCGCCAGGGGGACAGAAACATGAAGGGGGGGAGCTAGAAGAGACTCCTTTGGCCTCTCCACGGCCGCATGTATAGGTCACCCGACGGTGCTGGGGGTGTGACTAGGAAGGGGGAGGAGCTAGAGCAGACACCTGTGTTCTCCACCTCCCCCCATGCTCTCCGCCACCCCCCATGCTCTCCACATCCCCCCTGTGCTCTCCATATCCCCCTGTGCTCTCCGCTTCCCCCTGTGCTCTCGACCTTGGAGCTGTGCGCCTGTGCTGTCACAACAGCTGATGGTAATATCAGCTGTTGTGATGTTACATATGGTGCATGCCCCTTCAGCCCGAGCACTTTTCGATGGGGGGCATTTCTCGACAGAACACCGGATGAGAGAGAACATGAGTGCGGCCCCCCTGTAACCTGGATAGGAGGAGCAGTGGGGGCGGCTGCATTTAGAAGAATCATTCTCTCCAACTTCCTCCTGCAGTCTCTGAATGCCTGCGAGAGGGAGAGGAGAGGCAGGCATTCCAAGACTGCAGGAGGAAGATGGTGAGAATGATTCTTCTAAATGCAGCCACCCCCACTGCTCCTCCCATAATGCTTCTTTCTGCTGCCCCTCCATGCTCTCCACCCCACCCATACTCTTTGCCCCCTTGTGCTCTCTGCCGCCCCTTGTGCTCTCTGCCTCCCCCCATGCTCTCCACATCCCTCCACCCCCCCCGCCGCCCCCCTATGCTCTCCACATCCCCCATGCTCTCTGCCACCCCCCTGTGCTCTCCACATCCCTCTATGCTCTCTGCCGCTCCCCTGTGCTCTCCACATCCCCCCATGCTCTCCGCCCCCCATGCTCTCCGCCACCCCCCATGCTCTCCCCCTCCCCCCTGTGCTCTCCGCCGCCCCCTTGTGCTCTCCACCTCCCCCTGTGCTCTCCGCCACCCCCCTGTGCTCTCTGCCGCCCCCTGTGCTCTCCACATCCCCCATGCTCTCCGCCACCCCCCATGCTCTCCACCGTCCTCCCATGCTCCCTACCTCCCTCCATGCTCTCTGCCACCTCCTGTGCTCTCTGCCGCCCCCCTGTGCTCTCCACCTCCCCCCATGCTCTCTGCTGCCCCCTATGCTCTCCAAATCCCCCCATGCTCTCCGCCACCCCCCCATGCTCTCCGCCACCCCCTGTGCTCTCCACATCCCCCCTGTACTCTCCACATCCCCCCATGCTCTCCGCTTCCCCCTGTGCTCTCCACATCCCCCATGCTCTCTGCTTCCTCTTGTGCTCTTCACATCCCCCCATGCTCTGCGCTTCCTCTTGTGCTCTCCACATCCTCCCCATGCTTGCCGCTTCCCCCCTGTGCTCTGCACATCCCCCCATGCTCGCCGCTTCCCCGTGCTCTCCACATCCCCCCATGCTCGCCGCTTCCCCCTGTGCTCTCCACATCCCCCCATGCTCTCTGTTTCCCCCCATGCTCTCCACATCCCCCATACTCTCTGCTTCCCCCCTGTGCTCTCTACATTCCCCCCATACTCTCTGCTTCCCCCCTGTGCTCTCTACTTCCTTCCTGCGTTCTCTGCCTCTCCCATGTGCTCCCGCCCCACCCCATGTTCCCCAAGTTCCTCCCTGTGCTCTCCACCCCCTATGCTCTTTCCTGGTCCCCCCTTACCCCCACCCCCCCCACACCTCTGCCGGGCTCCCCTCTCCCGGGGGATCCTTCTGGGTGGAGAGCGGGAAGGGGCCAGTTAACATGTCACGGGCTGCTCAATCCAAAATGCCCAGGCCTATTTTTCATCCCAGTCCGGGCCTGCCTGCAAATCATGTAGTGTTTCCATATTTTTGTCCAACCCCTGTATATGGTGTGTGGGTGAAACAACGTGAAGCCCAGGGGTTTATTTAGAGCAGGAATATGCAATTAGCGGACCTCCAGCTAGTGCAAAACTACAAGTCCCATCATGCCTCTGCCTCTAGGTGTCATGCTTGTGGCTGTCAGAGTCTTGCTATGCCTCGTGGGAATTGTAGTTCTGCAACAGCTGGAGGTCCACTAATTGCATATCCCTGCTCTAGAGGATGAGAACACTCCTCCTATTGCTTTGTGACATATTAAAAGTAGAATAGGTGAGGTGTGAGCAGATATTATACCTGAATTCATCTTTATATGGTGAGATTTTTTTTTCCCTCTAGGATAACTGAGTCACTTTTTGTGCACTTTGTTACTATTTCATTACCAGATTGATTTCAAAGTTTAATTTTTGATACATTTGCCATATACATTGTTTTGTTACAGTGATAAATGGACAACTAGAAAAATATATTGAAGTGGTCCCCTGTTTTTTATTGGCAGTGGCTCTTTGGAGCTCAATCAAGTTGTTTGGGGTTTAGCTAGGTTTTTCAAGTTAATTACTAAAATAGAGTGAACATATGACCTGGTATACCTCAGTTGACCCTTTTATGTGCCTTTTTTATTTAGATATTTTTCTTTATAAATCATTCCTAGGGGTGTTTTGCTCTTTTCCAACTGGTCTCCCGATGCTTCCCCATGACTTGAGATGATATAGATCAGGGGTGGGCAACCTCGGCTCTCCAGCTATGGTGAAACTACAAGTCCCATGAGACATTGCAAGACCCTGACAATCAGAGGCATGACTCTTAGAGGCAGAGGCATGATGGGATGGGTAGTTTCAACACAGCTGGAGTGTCGAGGTTGCCTACCCCAGATATAAATGGTTCACCCACACACCATGTATGTCTAGGAAATGTATGTGCATATATGTGGTTGTGTTTTACTCTTTTTTTTTTTCAACATTATGTCAAACAATTATACATATATTTTTATAATGTTTTGTAGATGTATAACGTGAATAGCAGCCTTATTTTTGTGAATTATATTTTCCATTTGATTTAATGATTTGTGATATATTGTAATTTTGGCCTCCTCATTAGGAATGAGCTGAACACCCAGAACATGAACATACGAACAGGCAAAAAAATTGTACGAACAAGCGAACACCGTTAAAGTCTATATGACACGAACATGAAAAATCAAAAGTGCTAATTTTAAAGGCTTATATGCAAGTTATTGCCATAAAAAGTTTATGGGGACCCGGGTCCTGCCTCAGGGGACATGTATCAATGCAAAAAAAGTTTTTAAAACAGCCATTTTTTCAGGAGCAGTGATTTTAATAATGCTTAAAGTGAAACAATGAAAATGAAATATTCCTTTAAATATCGTGCCTAGGGGGTGTCCTTAGTATGCCTGTAAAGTAGCACATCTTTCCCGTGTTTAGAACAATACCACAGCAAAATTACATTTCTAAAGGAAAAAATCTCATTTAAAACTGCTTGCAGCAATACAGATAAAAATCATTGAAAAAAATGGCATGGGTTCCCCCAAGTCTATTACCAGGCCCTTTGGGTCTGGTATGAATATTAAGGGGAACCCTGCACCAAATAATAAAAATGTGTGGGGGTCCCCCCAAAATCCATACCATGCTCTTAAGGTCTAGTATTGATATTAAGGGGAACTCTGTACCATTTAAAAAAAAAATGTAGGGGTTCCCCCCATAATCCATACCAGGCACTTCAGGGGAACCCTGCACCAAAATGTAAAAAAAAATGGCTTAGGGGTCCCCCCAAAATCCATACCAGACTTTTATCCAAGCACGCACCCTGGCAGGCCACAGGAAAAGAGGGGGGATGAGAGAGTGCCTCCCCCTCCTGAACCGTACCAGGTCACATGCCCTCAACATGGGGAGAATTTTTTACAGCAAGGCCAATTCTTGCTTTCATCAAGAGTACCTCTATAGCAGGGGTCTCAAACTGGCGGCCCTCCAGCTGTTGTGAAACTACAAGTCCCATGGGGCATTGCAAGGCTGACAGTTACAAGCATGACTCCCACAGGCAGAGGCATGATGGGACTGGTAGTTTTGCAACAGCTGGAGGGCCGCCAGTTTGAGACCCCTGCTCTATAGGGTTACGGTGGGAAGGCGCCACCGACACCCAAATACCAATTTTTCTGCCCCTGTTTGACAGGTGCATATCATTGCAATTTCTTACAGCAAGGCCAATTCTTGCTTTCATCAAGATTACCTCTATAGGGTTACGGTGGGAAGGCGCCACCGACACCCAAATAACAATTTTTATGCACCATCTAGCAAAAGTCTAAGTGAAGCCAGAATGCATCCAAAAAATCTCAAATCTTGTTCCCAATGCACCACATTGTGGCCTCATCATGCACACTGACTCCCCATCTGTTGCTGAGTAAAATAAAGGCAACTTGCAGGGAAAATGTCATTTTTATGGCTTTATAAATGCAATTGTTGCTGCAGCAGATTCTAGACATGATACAGACCTGCCACTTTACAGGTAGACTAAGGGGACCCCCCAGGCACTATAATGGAAGGAATTTTTCATTTTTATGTTTTCACTTTAAAAATCCAAAAATCACTGTTCATTTAAAAATGACGTTTTTCACAAACTTTTTTTTATTGATAAATGTCCCCCAGCGCAGGACCCAGATCCTTACAACCATTGTATGCCTAATTAGTTGTATATAAGCCTTCAAAATAGGCACTTTTGATTTTTGACATTTGGGTCCCATTGACTTTACTGGGGTTCATTGTTTGGGTCAAAACTTTCACAGTGTTCGAAAGTTCTGGTGCAAACCAAACAGGGGTGTGTTCGGGACATACCTAGTTATAATATATGGACTCTCTGGAAAGTATTCTTTTTTGTTGTATGCTTTGTTGATTTTCAATAAACTTCTACCTGATTAAAAAAAAAAATAACTATAAATATCATGGACATATCTATAAATATATAACTTTAGGGGTAATACAATATTGCAATGTATCTATGTTGACTGGATACAAAAAATATTTAATCCTTACAAAATAGCCCAGTTTCGGGAAAAGGGTTCCTAATATCATCATGTGTTTATTTAATTGTAATCAATATTATAAGCAATGTATGTGCATACTATACATTACCGTATTCAAATAATAGTTTATAGTGTGGGAATTTTATGTATATCATTAATATTTGATTATGAAATCATCTCAGTAGTTAGAAGCTTATATTTGAATACTGCTACACTAAAAAGAGTACTGATCATACATTAGCAATCACCAGACACTCCTAGACATTTTATATATTTTAGATAGAATCACCTAGTCTAACTTGCTATGATAAAATATTAATTGGTCCGATAACATATTATTATTAAGATCCATTTCTCCTGGAGAATTACAGTGAAATAGTCATTTCTGGTTCTAGGGTGCTATCTGGTGGCTAAAAGAGAGAAAGCGTAAATAAACACATGGTTGATGATTATCTTGTCCAGCAATAAGAAAGAAGATTATACCTTCTGGGTCTGATTTTTGAATGTATTGTTTGCAACAGAATATATGACAACTCAGGTAGATATAAGAGATCACCTCATCCGGACTGCTGCCCATCATCTAGAGATCAGCTGGAGAACTCATCAGCAGACAGATGCCCATCATTTGGAGATCACATCATCATCCAGACTGAACCACCTCATCTAGATCTGACACCTCACTGAAGCCAGGGCACCCAGCTCCTGCCTAGATAGATGCCATTTTGCGGAAGATTAACTCCACCGATTACTCTGCAGCCATTTTAGGAGAGTCTGGCCAAATAGCCATTTTAAAGGGTAACTATATTTTCTACATTTACTACTGAGTTTTTTTCAGTGCACAAGTATTTTATGATAATTGATTTGCTATTCCATTAGATCTCCTAACACCCCAAAATTTTAATTTGCCTAATTGCATAACTTTGGATGAATGTCACCACTAATTCAACAGCAGTGGGTTCACGTGTCAAGTTAGTCCAACACAGATTATTATGGACCAAATTTTATCCAATCAGTTAGGATATCTACGGAAGGGGAAAATCATTATTGGCTCACAGGTATATACTGTATTTTACGATAACAGATAATTTTCATTTAATTTGTTTTCATTGGTTTTTCAACAAGCATAAACAAATAATACAGACCAAGATTTGACAAGTGTATGTATAGGCCAGATTTGTGGAGTGCACGACTAATAGTTATCCTGTGGACAGATTCCCCCACCTGAGCTGTGGATCCCTGCAGCTTCTCCAGAGTTACCATGGGCCTCTTGACTGTTTTTTTGATTAATGCTCTCCTTTCCTGGCCTGTCAGTTTAGGTGGATGGTCATGTCTTGGTAGGTTTGCAGATGTGCCATACTCTTTCCATTTTCAGGCGATGGATTGAGCAGCGCTCCAGGAGATGTTCAAAGCTTGGGATATTTTTTTATAACCTTACACTGCTTTAAAAACATCTCCACAACTTTATCCCTGACCTATTTGGTGTGTTCCTTGGCCTTCATGATGCTGTTAGTTCATTAAGGTTCTCTAACAAACCTCTGAGGGCTTCACAGAACAGCTGTAAATATACTGAGATTAAATTACACACAGGTGGACTCTATTTACTAATTGTATGAATTGAATGAAGACAATTGGTTCCACTAGATTTTAGTTAGGGGTATCGGAGTAAAGGGGGATGAATACAAGTGCACGCCACACTTTTCAGATATTTATTTGTAAAAAAAAATGAAAGTAATTTATCATTTTCCTTCCACTACAATTATGTGCCACTTAGTGTTGGTCTATCACATAAAATCACAATAAAACACATTTACATTTTTGGTTCTAACATGACAAAATGCGGATACTAAGGGGTATGAATACTTTATCAAAGCGCTGTACATTGACTGCATTATTATTCTTGGCATTATGATTATACCATTAAGACTAGGATTCCCAAGTATGGAGTATTTTTTTAAGATATGTGTGCCTGTCAAGGATTAAAATTACTTCATATGTATAGTTTGTTTGAACCATCCTAATAATATCTAGTAAATCTGGGGAGGCAGTTTTTTTTCCATAGCTTAGTGATATGTAATCTTGCGGCTAACAGTATGTGGGTAATAACTTTCCTGTAATATCTAGGGAATGAGTTCAGTAAAGCCAGATCTGGAGAGATTGGATTGCGTGTGATTTGAGAGATCAGGAGGAATACATCTTTCCAGTAATTTGCCAGATGCGGACATTCTCAGAGGAGATGAAATAGAGAACCTGTCGCACCTTACTCTCTCCTGTTTAGGTGCGGGTCTCAAGGAGCTCTGAGAAAGCACTTCCTCACTCGTGCATGCCGAAGCCACGCCCCCGCTGCTAAGTGTTTTACTTCCTGGTGCAGCTGGAGGTATGCCGAACTTCTGAACAAGATAAATTCAGTACAAGCATGGGTTCAAACTGAACCACCAGCTCATCCCTACTAACTAGTAATGTATACATATGCCAGTTAGATCAGTTATTTACAATATTAGTGCTGAGTAGGGATGAGCCGAACACCCCCCGGTTCGGTTCGCACCAGAACCTGCGAACGGACCGAAAGTTCGCACGAACGTTAGAACCCCATTGACGTCTATGGGACTCGAACGTTCGAAATCAAAAGTGCTAATTTTAAAGGCTAATTTGCATGGTATTGTCCTAAAAAGGGTTTGGGGACCCGGGTCCTACCCCAGGGGACATGTATCAATGCAAAAAAAACTTTTAAAAACGGCCGTTTTTTCGGGAGCAGTGATTTTAATGATGCTTAAAGTAAAGGAAAAAAAAGTGAAAGATTCCTTTAAATATCGTACCTGGGGGGTGTCTATAGTATGCCTGTAAAGTGACGCGTGTTTCCCGTGTTTAGAACAGTCCCAGCACCAAATGTCATTTTTAAAGGAAAAAATCTCATTTAAAACTGCTTGCGGGTTTAATGTCATGTCGGGTCATGGCAATATGGATGAAAATCAGTGAGACAAACGGCATGGGTACCCCCCAGTCCATTACCAGGCCCTTTGGGTCTTGTATGGATATTAAGGGGAACCCCGCACCCAAATTAAAATAAGGAAAGGCCCTATATACTCTGAACAGCAGTATACAGGCGGTGCAAACAAGACAGGGACTGTAGGTTTGTTGTTAAGTAGAATCTCTTTGTAATTTTGAACGGGTACATTTTTAACGCGTTTAGCTCCAGCCAAAAAATCTTTTTTAAGCTTTTTGGAAAACATAGGGAAGGGTTATCACCCCTGTGACATTTGTTTTGCTGTCTTTCCTCCTCTTCAGAAGATTTCACCTCACTTTTTGTCCCAATGAAAAATGTTTTTTGAAAATTTGGGTTTTTTGTGGAACAAGGATTGGAAAGCATCAGTGGAAAGGAGAAATTGTTTTCCCATATTAACTCTTACAGGAGAGAATTTCCCTTCCTAGGGGTAGATTTCATCTCACTTCCTGTTGTCTCCTTCCATTTGCAAGTAGGAGTCGTTTTTAAGTTAGATGTTTGAAAGTAGGGTCCTGCCCTATATACTCAGCAGAAATTTGGGCCTTAGGTGTTGCTGTGGCCACAACACTGTAAGCCCTCACAGGGCCCTGCTGTGAAATATTAGATCAAGAATTGTAATTACATGCCCCTGTTGAACAGGAGCTGAAAAATTAGGCCTTAGGCACTGGTGCTGGTGCCACAACACTGCAACCCCTCACAGACACTCCAGTTGGAACGCAGGAACGAGCCCTGCTGCAAAGTATTGCATCAAAAATTGTAATTACACGCCCCTGTTAAACAGGGGCTGAAAAATTGTGCCTTAGGCACTGGTGGTGGCGCCCAGAACCAAAAATGTTCTTACAAGCTATCAGCGTGATGATTGAGGAGGAAGAGGATAATTACTCAGGGATAGTCACTCAGCATCAGCATAGGCAGTCTTTGAAGGGATCTGAGATTTCAAAAAAAATTATTCGGTTACATCAGCATCAGGTGCTTGGTAGCTGGTGGTGATCCAAGACTGATTCATTTTTATGAAGGTCAGCCGATCGACCGAGTCGGTGGACAGATGCACCCTGTGATCGGTTACCACGCCTCCAGCAGCACTGAATGTGCGTTCCGAAAGAACGCTGGATGCAGGACAGGCCAGTAGCTCAATTGCATACTGTGCAAGCTCTGGCCAGTGATCCATCCTCAAGACCCAGTAACCCAGAGGATTTTCGGTGAGAAAGGTGTCCAAGTCTGATCTTGCCCCTAGGTATTCCTGCACCATGTAAAACAGACGCTGGCGATGGTTGCTGGAACCGATCATACCTTGGGGCTGCGGACCAAAAAATTGTCTGAACGCATCGGTCAGACGGCCACCTTCTCCACCGCTCCTTCTTTGACTGACCGAAGCCTCAGCAACACGTTGTCCAGAAACAGGAGTTTGTAACCTCCCAGTCTCTGGGAACGCATTGCACAGACCTTTCTGCAAGGCCTCCCGAAGATGTTTCATCCTCTGCTCCCTCTGCGATGGCAAGATAAGGTCCGCAACCTTACCCTTGTAACGTGGATCAAGGAGGGTTGCCAGCCAGTATTGGTCCTTCTCCTTGATACCACGAATACGAGGATCCTTACGCAGGCTTTGCAGGATCAGGGAGGCCATGCAGCGTAGGTTTGCTGAGGCATTCGGTCCGGAGTCCTCTGGGTCACTAAGGACGACAACGTCTGCAGCCACCTCCTCCCAGACACGTACAAGTCCATGTGTTTCTTGGGACTGATCCCTTAAAGACTGCTGCTGATGCTGAGTGCCAGGCTCCACCTCCATACTGACACAATCTTCCTCCTCCTCGTCCTCTTCCTGTGTGATCGGCGGGCACGCAGGAACACTGTCTGGATAAAGGGGGCCTTGAGAGCTAAGGAAGTCCTCCTCTTCCTGCCTCTGTTCTGCCTCAAATGCCCTGTCCATTATTCTACGCAGCGTGTGCTCCAACAGGTGGACAAGGGGGACAGTGTCACTGATGCATGCACTGTCACTGCTCACCATCCTCGTGGCCTCCTCGAATGGTGACAGGACAGTGCATGCATCCCTGATCATGGCCCACTGGCGTGGGGAAAAAAAACCAAGCTCCCCTGACCCTGTCCTGGTGCCATAGTCGCACAGGTACTCATTGATGGCCCTCTGCTGCGTGTGCAGCCGCTGCAGCATGGCCAACGTTGAGTTCCACCTGGTGGGCATGTCACAGATTAGGCGGTTCTTGGGCAGGTTAAACTCCTTTTGGAGGTCCGTCAGCCGAGCACTGGCATTATATGACCGGCGGAAATGCACACAGACTTTCCTGGCCTGCCTCAGGACATCCTGTAAGCCCGGGTACCTGCCCAAGAACCGCTGCACCACCAAGTTAAGGACGTGAGCCAAACAGGGCACATGGGTCATTTGGCAAACCACCATTCCTGCCTTAAGTTGGCGTGGCGTCAACCACCTCTGAACCTGCCCCTGCAGAGCTGACAGAACCTCTGCCCCAGTGTGGCTCCTGTCCCCCAAGCACACCAGCTCAAGCACCGCATGGCATCTTTTGGCCTGCGTACTTGCGTAGCCCCTTGAACGACTACGGAGCACCGCTGGTTCCGAGGAAGAGGCCATGGAGGAAGAAGAAGAGGAGGGGGTGGAGGAGAGAGGTGTGTCACAATCAGCATTTTGGAGGCGTGGTGGCGGAACAACCTCCAACACTACTGCACCTTGTCCTGCATCCTTCCCAGCTGCCAGCAGAGTCACCCAATGTGCCGTGAAACTTAGGTAACGTCCCTGTCCATGCCTGCTGGACCATGAGTCAGCGGTAATATGCACCTTACCGCTGACCGCCCTGTCCAGCGAGGCATGGACATTGCCTTCCACATGCCGGTAGAGAGCCGGAATCGCCTTCCGTGAGAAAAAGTGGCGTTTGGGTACCTGCCACTGAGGAACCGCACATTCCACAAACTCACGGAAGGGGGCAGAGTCTACCAACTGAAAAGGCAGCAGTTGAAGTGCTAGCAATTTTGCCAAGCTAGCATTCAACCGCTGGGCATGTGGATGGCTGGGAGCAAACTTCTTTCGGCGGTGCAGCAGCTGGGGCAGGGAAATTTGCCTGGTACAATCTGACGTCGGTGTACCAAAAGCAGATTGCCCACAAGTACTTGGCTGTGACACACCTAATTCTACACCTTCATTCCTCTCACTGCAGGTCTCAGAGAGGACTGGAGGTCTAGTGGGGTTGGAAATCTCAGCTGATGAGGAGCAAGGAGAGATCCTCTTTGTTCTTTGGTGTGGGTCTTTTAGATACGCTTGCCAACGAACTGCATGGCAGGTCAACATATGTCTGGTCAAGCATGTGGTACCCAAGCGGGAGATGTTTTGGCCACGTGAGATACGCTTGAGACATATGTTGCAAATAGCAGCAGTGCGATCTGATGCACTCGTCTCAAAAAAGGCCCACACCAAAGAACTTTTTAAATAACGCGCAGAGACTGCAGCGCCCTGCACATGTGGAGCTTTGGGGTGTGATGCAGTCAATGTGCTGCCCTTAGGCTGGCCCCTGGAGGGCATCCTGCCTCGTTGGTGATGTGCCGCCTCCTCCTCCTCCTCCTCCTCCTCTCTCCTATCAGGCACCCACGTTGAGTCAGTGACCTCATCATCCCCTCCCTCCTCATCACTGGAGCAAACCTGGCAGTATGCTGCAGCAGGGGGAGCATGACTGCCAGATTGCTGTCCTTCTTGGGCACCCCCTCTGTCCGTGCTCATGTTACTGCCTTCATCGAGCTCAGTATCATCATTAGAGCCTTCCAAACGCTGGGCATCCTCCTGGAGCATGTACCCAACACTGTGGTCAAACAGTTCGAGGGAATCCTCATGAGGACATGGTGGAGCTAGGGAAGGAGTCACTGATGACTTTGAGCTGAGGGAAGAGGCCGCTGCTTTGCCAGACAAAGCACCCTGGGATTGGGTGAGAGAGGATGAGGAGGATGAGGACGGCTTGGTCATCCACTCGACCAAGTCTTCCGCATGTTGCGGCTCAACACGGCCAGCTGCCGAAAAAAAGGCCAAGCGTGTCCCATGGCCACGTGCTGATGAGGATGCACCGTCTCCACGACCAGCACTAGACACAGAGCCTGCTTGCCCTCTCTTATTGGCTTGTGACTGTCTGCCTCTCCTTCTTGGCCTTCCAGACATACTAATGGCCTGTAGCTGCACTAAGCTGGGATAGAACACCAGTAATTTTCTTCAGGTAGCTTTATATACTGTAACCAGACAAGCCTGCCTGTCAGTAGGAAGATAACAGGAATGGATCTAGCTGAACACTGTGAGCAGGACGCACTGTACTAAATGTAAATAGTCTAGCTGCCTGACCGTGGTACTAATAGGATCAAATAGAACACCAGTAATTTTCTTCAGGTAGCTTTATATACTGTAACCAGACAAGCCTGCCTGTCAGTAGGAAGATAACAGGAACAGATCTAGCTGAACACTGTGAGCAGGACGCACTGTACTAAATGTAAATAGTCTAGCTGCCTGACCGTGGTACTAATAGGATCAAATAGAACACCAGTAATTTTCTTCAGGTAGCTTTATATACTGTAACCAGACAAGCCTGCCTGTCAGTAGGAAGATAACAGGAACGGATCTAGCTGCACACTGTGAGCAGGACGCACTGTACTAAATGTAAATAGTCTAGCTGCCTGACCGTGGTACTAATAGGATCAAATAGAACACCAGTAATTTTCTTCAGGTAGCTTTATATACTGTAACCAGACAAGCCTGCCTGTCAGTAGGAAGATAACAGGAACGGATCTAGCTGAACACTGTGAGCAGGACACACTGTACTAAATGTAAATAGTCTAGCTGCCTGACCGTGGTACTAATAGGATCAAATAGAACACCAGTAATTTTCTTCAGGTAGCTTTATATACTCTAACCAGACAAGCCTGCCTGTCAGTAGGAAGATAACAGGAACGGATCTAGCTGAACACTGTGAGCAGGACGCACTGTACTAAATGTAAATAGTCTAGCTGCCTGACCGTGGTACTAATAGGATCAAATAGAACACCAGTAATTTTCTTCAGGTAGCTTTATATACTGTAACCAGACAAGCCTGCCTGTCAGTAGGAAGATAACAGGAACGGATCTAGCTGAACACTGTGAGCAGGACGCACTGCACTAAATGTAAATAGTCTAGAAGATAACAGGAACGGATCTAGCTGAACACTGTGAGCAGGACGCACTGCACTAAATGTAAATAGTCTAGAAGATAACAGGAACGGATCTAGCTGAACACTGTGAGCAGGACGCACTGCACTAAATGTAAATAGTCTAGAAGATAACAGGAACGGATCTAGCTAAACTGAATACAGTGTATATATATATATGCAACACCTGGGATGCATATATATACACAATACACTGTAAGTGCAGCTAACTGACTGACTGTTCTGCCTAATCTATCTAACTCAAATCAAATGACACTGTCTGTCTCTCTCTCTCTCTCAATGAACGCCGGAACACACACTACACAGGGCCGCCGTGCAGGCGGCCTTATATAGTGTGGGGCGTGTACTAAATCCCCTGAGCCATAATTGGCCAAAGCCTCCTTGGCTTTGGCCAATTATGGCTCTCTGTTCAGGCGGCGCTGTGATTGGCCAAGCATGCGGGTCATAGTGCATGCTTGGCCAATCATCAGGAAGCAATGCACTGCGATGCCGCAGTGAATTATGGGCCGTGACGCGCCACACGAATTTGGCGCGAACGGCCCATATCGTTCGCAATTCGGCGAACGGGCGAACAGCCGATGTTCGAGTCGAACATGGGTTCGACTCGAACACGAAGCTCATCCCTAGTGCTGAGGTTACTACAACAATTCTATCACATAACTAAAGTTATTAATACGTAAAGTTGCTTGGAGACTTTGCAAAATCCCACTATATATTAGTTCTTAATAAGCAAATCACATTCTAACTTTCATTATCAGTTATAATTTGTAACTAAATTTACTATATAACTAAGTTTTCAAATAACTAATAATAAAGTGTATATTATTTCTTGCATCAGTGTATTAATTTAGCAAAGTAGTCTTATGGTGAGTAGCTAATAACTTAAATTTATACATAAATTACATTTTATTCAGACCATGTTCTCATAATTTTATACAAAAAAAATTGTAATTAAATTCTTTATTGTCAAGACTTTATATGAATACAGTTCGTAAACATCACCAACGCCATTTCATTTAAAGCGTTTGTTACCCCAACACTTTATATTCCTGTGCCTGCTGTACCAAGTACTTGTATGAGAAAGTATCGCGTCCTTACATTATTCCTTTCTGTGTGTGAAATTCCTGGTGTTCCTGTTAGCCCCCTTGCTTTCCTATTAAAAAATGACCACACGTGGTCAGTCCTCTAGCTGTGCTGGGAACTCAGTGTACTCTCCTCCAATGATCAAACTTGTCCTGACACGCCCCCGCTGCACAGCCATTCACTGGGAAGCTCAGTGTGCTGCTCCTTCCAAGCTCTTATGCAGCTTAGAACAGAGGGAATGTGATCAATTATAAAAAAGGGAAAATGGTATTTATAATGTTTTTATATCTGTACAAAAATGTTTTGCATTTCATTTCTATTTTAAACTTAATGGGTTATTTTACAAGGCGATCATTCACAATTACTTTAACTCTGTTACATTGTACGCTGTTTTGAAGATCATTTTATTACTTAAATTCATTGTCATCAGTATAGAAGCCATAAGTATTGTATAGCTTATGCCTTTTAGATATGCATTTTACTATAAAGCTATGATATGTGTTGTATTAGTGCCCTTAAAAACACTGTTAAGAAGGAATGTATGAGGTCAACTCTAGGAATTTATAAAATCAAGGCCAATTAAAGTGATACTAAAGAATACATATGTTTAAGGAATAAAATAAAAAAGATGTTATACTTACCTGCTCTGGGCAATGATTTTGCACAGAGTGATCCTTTACATCCTCTTTGGCCACCTCCTGCCAGCGCTGTCTACTTTATTAATTTTCCTCCTTAGCAAGCAGGGTGCTATGAAGGCATCCGGCTGTGTGTGCTCCAGAGCCAGGCAGTGTGCATCCATAGACACACACAGTGCCTGTAAGCCACACCCCTGCTCCCTCCTTACAGGAGTTTGACTGCTCATGGCTTCTGCTGCCCTCATGTGAGACTAGGTAGTGAGGGGAGCAGTGCTGCAGCTGAGACAGCGCTGGAGCGGTGACAGGAGCCAGGTAAGTGTTCACTGAGCGGGGATTGTGCTGACTGGGGAGGTTATGCATACTGGGGGGGTTGTGCAGGCGGGGGGGATTGTGCAGACTGGGGGGGTTGTGCTGACTGGGGGGAAATTGTGCTGACTGGGGGGGGTTGTGCTGACTGGGGGGCGGATTTTGCAGACTGGGCGGGGGGATTTTGCAGACTGGGGAAAGAGATTGAGCTGACTGGTGGGGCTACACAGTGCTCTGGACGGTGGTCTGAGAGGAGGCCTGTAATGTGCACAGTGCTCTGGACAGTGGTCTGAGAGGAGGCCTATAATGTACACAGTACTCTGGACAGTGGTAAGAAGTATCTTTCTTTTTTTTATCTCATGGACAAAATGTGAGAAATAATGTATATATCATACAATCATTCCATAAACACATACCACAAACACTGCATCATATCATTTGAGGAAAATATGTTTATAAAATAGTTTACCATTTTCCAATAAAAAAAAATTAAAAAATGTCACCGGATTTCATTTTGAAAATCTGGTCACCTTATAATAGGAGCCAATAAGCTGTGAAGCATGCAAACATACTGCAAACAGGAACACTCTAACAGGAAGAGAGAGCAGAGGGATGAGGTCATCCATTTGCTGCTGTTCTTTACTATCCAATCACAGGCTGGGGACATACAGTAGATAAGACCTAGTTATATTTCTAGGTTGCTGTAGAGAAGTTAGCCCACAGGGTTCAATGCAATGTAAATCTTAGAATTGGATGCACAAAAATGCTAATCCTTTTAGCATGCAAAATAGCTGTATTAATTGTGCATTTAGCCATTTCAAACGAAACTAGTAAAGTAAAAACTTAAAGTGGATCTCTAACCACAACAACGTAATAATAAATAGTGTTCTTTATCAAGGAATATACATTCTTCTTTATTAATTATGCTACCAAAATCAGCTTGTGCTGTAAATTGTCTCCAACATTGTTCTGTTTCTACTTGCTGGAGGCTGACATTTTGTTGAAGCCCAGAGCCTCTGAGCAGCAGTTAATCTTTAGGCTGTCAGCAGACCGGCCTGTATATTTTCAGTACAGTGCCAAAAAATAGAGAGCAATTGAGCATGTGCAGAACAGAATGAGACAGCGGGGGTTATTTACTAAAGGTAAATCCACTGTACACTGCAAGTGCACTGCAAGTGCTCTTGGAAGTGCACTGCAAGTGCACTTGGAAGTGCAGTTGCTGTAGATCTGAAGGGGACATGCAAAGACAATACAAAACTGCATTTTTGCTTGTACATGATTGGATGATAGAAATCAGCAGAGCTTTCCCTCATTTCAGATCTTCCCCTCAGATCTACAGCGACTGCACTTCCAAGTGCACAGTGGATGTGCCTTATTAATCAACCCCAGTGTATTATTCAATTTTAAACAGAATATGCACTAATTTTTATTGTTTTACATACTGTAGCTATACCTGTAAAAGAGGCCAGCCTGAGGTGTTCATTTGAGAAACAAATCCCACCCCGCTCCATTGAATTTTCTCATCACTGCGGTCAAAAACAAATGCTGGTTTTATCTCACTAACAATTAGAGCCAAATCAAATCAAATCAACGTTCTTAATTTTCAAACAAAAAACAACTTGTTTTGGCCAGCTTTACATGCGTTGCTATTGATAAACCTTTTACTGCTCCCCTCTGAATGAGCTAAGGATGCCCCCTGCATTGTCAGAACTAAAGCAGACAATTCCCGCTCCCTTCAGGGCGACTCTGGGCAAAAAAGAAGGGTCCTAGCATGTGTTTAAAACAGAAAAGCAATATTCACTTCCTCTCCTAATCAGGGTTTTATAGACCCACCCCCTGACTAACCATGGTGTTATACACTAAAATATACAGTAATGATGCAGAAAGCATCATCTTAGCACCACTCTCTGCATCACTAATAGAGAAAATCTGAAGAGAAAAAAAAACAACCCTGCACATTGTATTATCAACCTGAAGACATCTAAAAAAGGTAAGTATACAAAAAAGAAAAAATACAAATATATGGTCCTCTGGAGGGTGAGCACTGGAGTACAGGAGTGAGTGTGGAACACAAAGCACGAGAGGCGATAGCCTGGAGTTGGGTATTGACACTACAGAAAATACACGAAGGGGAATTTATCAAAACTGGAGCAGACAAAGAATCTGGGGTAGCTGTGCATGGCAACCCATCAGCTTCTAACTTTCACTTTTCAAAACTGAACAATCTGAAGATAGAAGCTGATGGGTTGCCATGCACAGCTGCTCCAGATTCTGTCTACTCTAGTTAGATAAACTCCACCTACAGACCTTTACACTGACTGTTTCTCCTGTCCACAATGTTTAAATAAAAATGATAGGCAAAGGAAAAGTTTTGACTCTAGGCTGTTTATTGTCTGCACAGCTTTCCCAAACTATTTTCAAGTTTTCAAAATATGCTTTCTCTTTTTTACCATTTATTTGTTCCTTTCTAGCACTTCTATTCCTGTCACACCTTGTCTCTCAATCAAAAACATATTAACTCAGATAACATACTGTATACTATTGTTTGCTCAAAAAATAAATTCCCACCGGTTTCTAAATTAGAGTTGGGTACTAGGACTACACAAAAAAGTATTACACACTGAACGTTCAATCTATGTTCTATCAGAAATGTCAAGAAAATTGAGACTGTGACATGGCTCAGCAAAATCTGCACAAAGCTTTCAACATAGTACTTTAGATGCTATTGTTTAAAAATGTATGTGGAATGATTGAGGCTCACATATGTTTTCCTTGTAAGAGAACCACATATCCCAGTGCAGGGCTTCTGAGAGCTGAAGACCAGAGGAGGAAAATAGATTTCTTTAATTTATTCAATTTCTCCTTATCAGTAAAAGCCTTGAGCAAACAGAGAAATGAATATATGTGAGTGGGGAGCATTGAAAGGAGCCAGATACATTAAAATGTAAGGATACAGCAAAAAAATAACTGAAATAGGCAAAGGGAGAGAAAAATGAGGACTGCAAACGGATGAAGATGGAATAAGACTCCCAGCTCTAATAATGGCAAAATTAAATTGGTTCTAAAGGCTGAAGGTTTTTTACTTCAATTTGTTTTCTCTTAGTGCAGCTCGCCCCCAGGTGTGCAGGTGACAAGCTGAGGGGACACCTGCCCCGTTCACAGTGAGAAGCAGAGACACCTTCTCCCAACAAAGCTTTAAATGCCTGGTCTCATTGATAGGTCTTCTTAATTAAGCAATCCCAGATAATCTTCTGTGAGATGCTGGTTACTTTTACCAATGAGTGATCCCTTTATCTAATAGATACACTTACCCAATACTCTATTACAAATATTTATCAAATCTATGGTATTGATTTTGGCATCCGGTTATACACATTCTTAACCATATACTCCTTCCTGCTTCTTAAAACTTCATTGTATGGCCCATATGTTCAAAAACCCAATAGATACACATGTAACGGGGGGTCCTGGTGAAGCTATATATGGTCTTCCTTCTATCCTTCTATACGCAGGAAGCTATGTGTATATTCATATATTTGAGGTTTCTCAATCCTTACACAAATTTTAAATCAGAGTTTAGTGTCACTTAAAGAAAACCTTGATGCAGCAGGGTGTACTATGGTTGATTTTAGAGTATCACAATGTATTTAAATATAAGTATTAGATTTATGACAATTAAGGTTAGTAAAGGCTGGATTATCTGAAGAAAACTTTTGCTTTATGCAATGGCTTAGTCACATATCCAGGGATAAGGTAACTCATTGCAATCTAAGATAACATTATGTGTACCAAGAATATTGATTGATCTCAATTAAGCAAATCTATAATTTCACGGAAACTCTCACACTGTCCATTCCAACAGAAATGGAAATAGTATTTCCCAGAAACTGTTAGTAAAAAAATAGCTTGTATAACAAATTAAAATCTGTACACATTCCTCTCTCAACCTAGTTTCCGTATTGGAATCAGGATCCCCTTTATTCTCTACTCCTCGCCAACTGCATCTAAGCATGCAGCAGCATCATCTGATGATATTCACCACTGTAGTATACCTCTTCTACAGTTACATGCCTGGCGGCAATCATTACAGTTTTAGCTAGATGAGTGCCCCTAATAATATCTTATCAAAGGTGTCTGTATTTTGATGTTAGTCTGCTTGTTATGTCTGAATTTCAGATCTATTTTCCTGGTAATTACCTTGGCTACTGCTTTCCTTATACTTGAATATCTGCTACTTTTAGGTACTTTGAATTATGCCTAAGGCTTCATGTACACGAGCCTATGCTGGCAGTAGGGATGAGCCGAACACCCCCCGGTTCGGTTCGGACCGAAAGTTTGCACGAACGTTAGAACCCCATTGACGT
This sequence comes from Lithobates clamitans, assembly GCA_037952925.1. Taxonomy (NCBI): domain Eukaryota; kingdom Metazoa; phylum Chordata; class Amphibia; order Anura; family Ranidae; genus Lithobates; species Lithobates clamitans. The sequence goes on along the minus strand of JBBGZY010001704.1, from coordinate 845,892 downwards.
CTATGGGACTTGAACGTTCGAAATCAAAAGTGCTCATTTTAAAGGCTAATTTGCATGGTATTGTCCTAAAAAGGGTGTGGGGACCCGGGTCCTACCCCAGGGGACATGTATCAATGCAAAAGAAACTTTTAAAAACGGCCGTTTTTTCGGTAGCAGTGATTTTAATGATGCTTAAAGTAAAAAAAAAAAAGTGAAATATTCCTTTAAATATCGTACCTGGGGGGTGTCTATAGTATGCCTGTAAAGTGACGCGTGTTTCCCATGTTTAGAACAGTCCCAGCACCAAATGTCATTTTTAAAGGAAAAAATCTCATTTAAAACTGCTTGCGGGTTTAATGTCATGTCGGGTCATGGCAATATGGATGAAAATCAGTGAGACAAACGGCATGGGTACCCCCCAGTCCATTACCAGGCCCTTTGGGTCTTGTATGGATATTAAGGGGAACCCCGCACCCAAATTAAAATAAGGAAAGGTCCCTATATACTCTGAACAGCAGTATACAGGCGGTGCAAACAAGACAGGGACTGTAGGTTTGTTGTTAAGTAGAATCTGTTTGTAATTTTGAACATTTTTAACGTGTTTAGCTCCAGCTAAAAAATCTTTTCTAAGCTTTTTGGAAAACATAGGGAAGGGTTATCACCCCTTTGACATTTGTTTTGTGTCTTTCCTCTTCTTCAGAAGATTTCACCTCACTTTTTTGTCCCGATGAAAAATGTTTTTTGAAAATTTGGGTTTTTTTGTGGAACAAGGATTGGAAAGCATCAGTGGAAAGGAGAAATTGTTTTCCCATATTAACTCTTACATGAGAGAATTTCCCTTCCTAGGGGTAGATTTCATCTCACTTCCTGTTGTCTCCTTCCGTTTGCAAGTAGGAGTCGTTTGTAAGTTAGATGTTTGAAAGTAGGGTCCTGCCCTATATACTCAGCAGAAATTTGGGCCTTAGGTGTTGCTGTGGCCAAAACACTGTAAGCCCTCACAGGGCCCTGCTGTGAAATATTAGATCAAGAATTGTAATTACATGCCCCTGTTGAACAGGAGCTGAAAAATTAGGCCTTAGGCACTGGTGCTGGTGCCACAACACTGCAACCCCTCACAGACACTCTAGTTGGAACGCAGGAACGAGCCCTGCTGCAAAGTATTGCATCAAAAATTGTAATTACACGCCCCTGATAGACAGGGGCAGAAAAATTGGGCCTTAGGCACTGGTGCTGGTGCCACAACACTGCAACCCCTCACAGACACTCTAGTTGGAATGCAGGAACGAGCCCTGCTGCAAAGTATTACATCAAAAATTGTAATTACACGCCCCTGTTAAACAGGGGCTGAAAAATTGTGCCTTAGGCACTGGTGGTGGCGCCCAGAACCAAAAATGTTCTTACAAGCTATCAGCGTGATGATTGAGGAGGAAGAGGATAATTACTCAGGGATAGTCACTCAGCATCAGCATAGGCAGTCTTTGAAGGGATCTGAAAAAAATTATTCAGTTACATCAGCATCAGGTGCTTGGTAGCTGGTGGTGATCCAAGACTGATTCATTTTTATGAAGGTCAGCCGATCGACCGAGTCAGTGGACAGACGCACCCTGTGATCGGTTACCACGCCTCCAGCAGCACTGAATGTGCGTTCCGAAAGAACGCTGGATGCAGGACAGGCCAGTAGCTCAATTGCATACTGTGCAAGCTCTGGCCAGTGATCCATCCTCAAGACCCAGTAACCCAGAGGATTTTCGGTGGGAAAGGTGTCCAAGTCTGATCTTGCCCCTAGGTATTCCTGCACCATGTAAAACAGACGCTGGCGATGGTTGCTGGAACCGATCATACCTTGGGGCTGCGGACCAAAAAATTGTCTGAACGCATCGGTCAGACGGCCACCTTCTCCACCGCTCCTTCTTTGACTGACCGAAGCCTCAGCAACACGTTGTCCAGAAACAGGAGTTTGTAACCTCCCAGTCTCTGGGAACGCGTTGCACAGACCTTTCTGCAAGGCCTCCCGAAGATGTTTCATCCTCTGCTCCCTCTGCGATGGCAAGATAAGGTCCGCAACCTTACCCTTGTAACGTGGATCAAGGAGGGTTGCCAGCCAGTATTGGTCCTTCTCCTTGATACCACGAATACGAGGATCCTTACGCAGGCTTTGCAGGATCAGGGAGGCCATGCAGCGTAGGTTTGCTGAGGCATTCGGTCCGGAGTCCTCTGGGTCACTAAGGACAACAACGTCCGCAGCCACCTCCTCCCAGCCACGTACAAGTCCATGTGTTCCTTGGGACTGATCCCTTAAAGACTGCTGATGCTGAGTGCCAGGCTCCACCTCCATACTGACACAATCTTCCTCCTCCTCCTCCTCCTCCTCCTCGTCCTCTTCCTGTGTGATCGGCGGGCACGCAGGAACACTGTCTGGATAAAGGGGGCCTTGAGAGCTAAGGAAGTCCTCCTCTTCCTGCCTCTGTTCTGCCTCAAGTGCCCTGTCCATTATTCCACGCAGCGTGTGCTCCAACAGGTGGACAAGGGGGACAGTGTCACTGATGCATGCACTGTCAGTGCTCACCATCCTCGTGGCCTCCTCGAATGGTGACAGGACAGTGCATGCATCCCTGATCATGGCCCACTGGCGTGGGGAAAAAAAACCAAGGTCCCCTGACCCTGTCCTGGTGCCATAGTCGCACAGGTACTCATTGATGGCCCTCTGCTGCGTGTGCAGCCGCTGCAGCATGGCCAATGTCGAGTTCCACCTGGTGGGCATGTCACAGATTAGGCGGTTCTTGGGCAGGTTAAACTCCTTTTGGAGGTCCGTCAGCCGAGCACTGGCATTATATGACCGGCGGAAATGGACACAGACTTTCCTGGCCTGCCTCAGGACATCCTGTAAGCCCGGGTACCTGCCCAAGAACCGCTGCACCACCAAGTTAAGGACGTGAGCCAAACAGGGCACATGGGTCAGTTGTCCCTGTCGGAGGGCAGAGAGGAGGTTGGTGCCATTGTCGCAAACCACCATTCCTGCCTTAAGTTGGCGTGGCGTCAACCACCTCTGAACCTGCCCCTGCAGAGCTGACAGAACCTCTGCCCCAGTGTGGCTCCTGTCCCCCAAGCACACCAGCTCAAGCACCGCATGGCATCTTTTGGCCTGTGTACTTGCGTAGCCCCTTGAACGCCTACGGAGCACCGCTGGTTCCGAAGAAGAGGCCATGGAGGAAGAAGAAGAGGAGGGGGTGGAGGAGAGAGGTGTGTCACAATCAGCATTTTGGAGGCGTGGTGGCAGAACAACCTCCAACACTACTGCACCTTGTCCTGCATCCTTCCCAGCTGCCAGCAGAGTCACCCAATGCGCCGTGAAACTTAAGTAACGTCCCTGTCCATGCCTGCTGGACCATGAGTCAGCGGTAATATGCACCTTACCGCTGACCGCCCTGTACAGCGAGGCATGGACATTGCCTTCCACATGCCGGTAGAGAGCCGGAATCGCCTTCCGTGAGAAAAAGTGGCGTTTGGGTACCTGCCACTGAGGAACCGCACATTCCACAAACTCACGGAAGGGGGCAGAGTCTACCAACTGAAAAGGCAGCAGTTGAAGTGCTAGCAATTTTGCCAAGCTAGCATTCAACCGCTGGGCATGTGGATGGCTGGGAGCGAACTTCTTTCGGCGGTGCAGCAGCTGGGGCAGGGAAATTTGCCTGGTACAATCTGACGTCGGTGTACCAAAAGCAGATTGCCCACAAGTACTTGGCTGTGACACACCTAATTCTACACCTTCATTCCTCTCACTGCAGGTCTCAGAGAGGACTGAAGGTCTAGTGGGGTTGGAAATCTCAGCTGATGAGGAGCAAGGAGAGATCCTCTTTGTTCTTTGGTGTGGGTCTTTTAGATATGCTTGCCAACGAACTGCATGGCAGGTCAACATATGTCTGGTCAAGCATGTGGTACCCAAGCGGGAGATGTTTTGGCCACGCGAGATACGCTTGAGACATATGTTGCAAATAGCAGCGGTGCGATCTGATGCACTCGTCTCAAAAAAGGCCCACACCAAAGAACTTTTTGAATAACGCGCAGAGACTGCAGCGCCCTGCACATGTGGAGCTTTGGGGTGTGATGCAGTCAATGTGCTGCCCTTAGGCTGGCCCCTGGAGGGCATCCTGCCTCGTTGGTGATGTGCCGCCTCCTCCTCCTCCTCCTCTCTCCTATCAGGCACCCACGTTGAGTCAGTGACCTCATCATCCCCTCCCTCCTCATCACTGGAGCAAACCTGGCAGTATGCTGCAGCAGGGGGAGCATGACTGCCAGATTGCTGTCCTTCTTGGGCACCCCCTCTGTCCGTGCTCATGTTACTGCCTTCATCAAGCTCAGTATCATCATCAGAGCCTTCCAAACGCTGGGCATCCTCCTGGAGCATGTACCCAACACTGTGGTCAAACAGTTTGAGGGAATCCTCAGGAGGACATGGTGGAGCTAGGGAAGGAGTCACTGATGACATTGAGCTGAGGGAAGAGGCCGCTGCTTTGCCAGACAAAGCACCCTGGGCATGGGTGAGAGAGGATGAGGAGGATGAGGACGGCTTGGTCATCCACTCGACCAAGTTTTCTGCATGTTGCGGCTCAACACGGCCAGCTGCCGAAAAAAAGGCCAAGCGTGTCCCATGGCCACGGGCTGATGAGGATGCACCGTCTCCACGACCAGCACTAGACACAGAGCCTGCTTGCCCTCTCTTATTGGCTTGTGACTGTCTGCCTCTCCTTCTTGGCCTTCCAGACATACTAATGGCCTGTAGCTGCACTAAGCTGGGATAGAACACCTGTAATTTTCTTCAGGTAGCTTTATATACTGTAACCAGACAAGCCTGCCTGTCAGTAGGAAGATAACAGGAACGGATCTAGCTGAACACTGTGAGCAGGACGCACTGCACTAAATGTAAATAGCAGGAACGGATCTAGCTGAACACTGTGAGCAGGACGCACTGCACTAAATGTAAATAGCAGGAACGGATCTAGCTGAACACTGTGAGCAGGACGCACTGCACTAAATGTAAATAGCAGGAACGGATCTAGCTGAACACTGTGAGCAGGACGCACTGCACTAAATGTAAATAGCAGGAACGGATCTAGCTGAACACTGTGAGCAGGACGCACTGACTGCACTAAATGTAAATAGCAGGAACAGATCTAGCTGAACACTGTGAGCAGGACGCACTGCACTAAATGTAAATAGCAGGAACAGATCTAGCTGAACACTGTGAGCAGGACGCACTGCACTAAATGTAAATAGCAGGAACGGATCTAGCTGAACACTGTGAGCAGGACGCACTGACTGCACTAAATGTAAATAGCAGGAACAGATCTAGCTGAACACTGTGAGCAGGACGCACTGACTACACTAAATGTAAATAGCAGGAACAGATCTAGCTGAACACTGTGAGCAGGACGCACTGCACTAAATGTAAATAGCAAGAACAGATCTAGCTGAACACTGTGAGCAGGACGCACTGCACTAAATGTAAATAGCAGGAACAGATCTAGCTGAACACTGTGAGCAGGACGCACTGCACTAAATGTAAATAGCAGGAACAGATCTAGCTGAACACTGTGAGCAGGACGCACTGCACTAAATGTAAATAGCAGGAACAGATCTAGCTGAACACTGTGAGCATGACGCACTGCACTAAATGTAAATAGCAGGAACGGATCTAGCTGAACACTGTGAGCAGGACGCACTGACTGCACTAAATGTAAATAGCAGGAACGGATCTAGCTGAACACTGTGAGCAGGACGCACTGCACTAAATGTAAATAGCAGGAACAGATCTAGCTGAACACTGTGAGCAGGACGCACTGCACTAAATGTAAATAGCAGGAACGGATCTAGCTGAACACTGTGAGCAGGACGCACTGCACTAAATGTAAATAGCAGGAACAGATCTAGCTGAACACTGTGAGCAGGACGCACTGCACTAAATGTAAATAGCAGGAACGGATCTAGCTGAACACTGTGAGCAGGACGCACTGACTGCACTAAATGTAAATAGCAGGAACAGATCTAGCTGAACACTGTGAGCAGGACGCACTGACTGCACTAAATGTAAATAGCAGCAACGGATCTAGCTGAACACTGTGAGCAGGACGCACTGACTGCACTAAATGTAAATAGCAGGAACGGATCTAGCTGAACACTGTGAGCAGGACGCACTGCACTAAATGTAAATAGCAGGAACAGATCTAGCTGAACACTGTGAGCAGGACGCACTGCACTAAATGTAAATAGCAGGAACGGATCTAGCTGAACACTGTGAGCAGGACGCACTGCACTAAATGTAAATAGCAGGAACAGATCTAGCTGAACACCGTGAGCAGGACGCACTGCACTAAATGTAAATAGCAGGAACAGATCTAGCTGAACACTGTGAGCAGGACGCACTGCACTAAATGTAAATAGCAGGAACGGATCTAGCTGAACACTGTGAGCAGGGCGCACTGACTGCACTAAATGTAAATAGCAGGAACAGATCTAGCTGAACACTGTGAGCAGGATGCACTGCACTAAATGTAAATAGCAGGAACAGATCTAGCTGAACACTGTGAGCAGGACGCACTGCACTAAATGTAAATAGCAGGAACGGATCTAGCTGAACACTGTGAGCAGGACGCACTGACTGCACTAAATGTAAATAGCAGGAACAGATCTAGCTGAACACTGTGAGCAGGACGCACTGACTGCACTAAATGTAAATAGCAGGAACGGATCTAGCTGAACACTGTGAGCAGGACGCACTGACTGCACTAAATGTAAATAGCAGGAACGGATCTAGCTGAACACTGTGAGCAGGACGCACTGCACTAAATGTAAATAGCAGGAACAGATCTAGCTGAACACTGTGAGCAGGACGCACTGCACTAAATGTAAATAGCAGGAACGGATCTAGCTGAACACTGTGAGCAGGACGCACTGACTGCACTAAATGTAAATAGCAGGAACAGATCTAGCTGAACACTGTGAGCAGGACGCACTGACTGCACTAAATGTAAATAGCAGGAACGGATCTAGCTGAACACTGTGAGCAGGACGCACTGACTGCACTAAATGTAAATAGCAGGAACGGATCTAGCTGAACACTGTGAGCAGGACGCACTGCACTAAATGTAAATAGCAGGAACAGATCTAGCTGAACACTGTGAGCAGGACGCACTGCACTAAATGTAAATAGCAGGAACGGATCTAGCTGAACACTGTGAGCAGGACGCACTGCACTAAATGTAAATAGCAGGAACAGATCTAGCTGAACACTGTGAGCAGGACGCACTGCACTAAATGTAAATAGCAGGAACAGATCTAGCTGAACACTGTGAGCAGGACGCACTGCACTAAATGTAAATAGCAGGAACGGATCTAGCTGAACACTGTGAGCAGGACGCACTGACTGCACTAAATGTAAATAGCAGGAACAGATCTAGCTGAACACTGTGAGCAGGACGCACTGACTACACTAAATGTAAATAGCAGGAACGGATCTAGCTGAACACTGTGAGCAGGACGCACTGACTGCACTAAATGTAAATAGCAGCAACGGATCTAGCTGAACACTGTGAGCAGGACGCACTGACTGCACTAAATGTAAATAGCAGGAACGGATCTAGCTGAACACTGTGAGCAGGACGCACTGCACTAAATGTAAATAGCAGGAACAGATCTAGCTGAACACTGTGAGCAGGACGCACTGCACTAAATGTAAATAGCAGGAACAGATCTAGCTGAACACTGTGAGCAGGACGCACTGCACTAAATGTAAATAGCAGGAACAGATCTAGCTGAACACTGTGAGCAGGACGCACTGCACTAAATGTAAATAGCAGGAACGGATCTAGCTGAACACTGTGAGCAGGACGCACTGACTGCACTAAATGTAAATAGCAGGAACGGATCTAGCTGAACACTGTGAGCAGGACGCACTGCACTAAATGTAAATAGCAGGAACAGATCTAGCCTAATCTAGCTAACTCAAATCAAATGACACTGTCTGTCTCTCTCTCTCTATCAGCACACCGGAACACACTACACAGGGCCGCCGTGCAGGCGGCCTTATATAGTGTGGGGTGTGTACTAAATCCCCTGAGCCATAATTGGCCAAAGCCACCCTGGCTTTGGCCAATTACAGCTCTCTCTACTGACGGCGCTGTGATTGGCCAAGCATGCGGGTCATAGTGCATGCTTGGCCAATCATCAGCCAGCAATGCACTGCGATGCCGCAGTGAATTATGGGCCGTGACGCGCCACACGAATTTGGCGCGAACGGCCCATAACGTTCGCAATTCGACGGACGGTCGAACAGCCGATGTTCGAGTCGAACATGGGTTCAACTCGAACACGAAGCTCATCCCTAGCTGGCAGCTCCTAAACTTAAGTTAACTTAAGCTCAACTTCATAAAAACCTTTGTGTCAATGTACACATAAGCTTTTAGCAAAGTTTAGGAGCATACCGCTTCTAGGTGAGCTTCAACCTCCCTCTCCTGAACGCAAAAAGATTGTGTCCAGGATAGGAGCGTTTTGACCGCTGGCTGCGAAAAACACAAAACGTGGCAAAACCACGGCAAACCCGTGGCAGAATCGCAGCATGTTTTTTAAATGATTTTTTGCCGCATTTTGTGTTTTCCTGCAGCTGCGGTAAATGTAAGCTAGTGTACATGAAGCCTAAGTTTGTTTTCAGTTTCTTTTTCCTGCATGCCCAGAGTTTAAGCTTGTTCCACTACCACCCCGGAAGCCTACTCTGATCTTGTTTCTGCTTTCATTCAGTCTGTATTGTCAGCTGTCACTACCCTAAAACTTTGTTCACATTTGGGAAATGTAGGAACACAAGCAAAATTGTGTGCTTTCCCAAAGCGCACAAAAATGTGCATTTATTTTTTAAGGCATGCATTGGTTTATTTTTTATAATTGACGATTTTTTATTACATTTTTCTTTTTAAAAACAAAAAGAAAGACAACAAACACTGGACATCTTATAAGACCAGAGCAGATCATTGCAAATATCATACACAAGTCTACATAAGCACTAAAACAGGTCCAGTATGACTGCAACAGATAATTTCTATGCTGTATTACACAAACTGAATAGAAGAGCAATCTAAATGTGTGGACATCAAATCGCTCAGCGTAACACTAGACCCTAAATAGGAGTCCAGTTTCCAACTGTAATGCCCCGTACACACGGTCGGATTTTCCGACGGAAAATGTGTGATAGGACCTTGTTGTCGGAAATTCCGACTGTGTGTAGGCTCCATCACACATTTTCCATCGGATTTTCCGACACACAAAGTTTGAGAGTAGGCTATAAAATTTTCCGACAACAAAATCCGTTGTCGGAAATTCCGATCGTGTGCACACAAAACCGACGGACAAAGTGCCACGCATGCTCAGAATAAATAAAGAGATGAAAGCTATTGGCCACTGCCCCGTTTATAGTCCCGACGTACGTGTTTTACGTCACCGCGTTCAGAATGATCGGATTTTCCGACAACTTTGTGTGACCGTGTGTATGCAAGACAAGTTTGAGCCAACATCCATCGGAAAAAAATCCTAGGATTTTGTTGTCGGAATGTCCGAACAAAGTCCGACCGTGTGTACAGGGCATTAGATCTCACAGACTATCCAAAAACTACAAACAAAGATAGGAAGATAGGGGAAACGAAAGAACAAGAAGAGATACATTTCTTTAGCTCCTTACTCCTGGGTAAAATAGAAAGCACCGACATCAAAGCAAACAAAAAACTGTGGGGCCTCATGGGGGTCCTCTTGCGAATGCTGAGGCTCTCAAACCGCATTGTGGCAAGCTACTGTGTCAGCAAGGCATGCTGTGAGAGATTCCATAATCTCCACATCCTTAATCCTGGTGTAGAGCTCAATAGAGAACAGCGGCACTTGTTGCTCCCAGTGAAGGGCTACCAGGCTAGTCGCCGATAGGATGTAAGACATTAATTTCTTAGCTAGTCTGGATAACCTGGGAGGGAGCAATGATAATAAAAATATTTTTGAAATGAGGGGTATGCTCAGATCAACAATCGATGAATAAGATCCTGAAGCGAGCACCAATACAGTTGCAGAAGCGGACGTTGTCAATAAATGTGCAACAAGGTGCCTCAGCTGCGACGGCAGCGCCAACAGCGATCTGAACCTGAGGGGGTATATGGCCTGTAAGCGATCTGGGTGCAATTAATCTTAATAGCACACCAAAGCACCTTGCTAACATGCGAGAGAAATTGCCAGAACACACATTTTTTGGCGGGAGCTTGCATTTCTCTAGTGTGATATTAGTACAATGGGCTGCTCTAAAATGCACAAGAATGCATGTGCACTGTCACACCTGCGAAGGTGTGAACAGAGCCAGATAGTTCCAAATAACATATTCTAGTGTCAATCTGATGCCCAACATCTGCACTATCAATGACTTTGGAGAGAGACTTTGCTAGTGCATGTGCCTCGAATAATGCCTGCTACTTACCCCCTGGTGACACAGAAGATCCACTTCCAGCTTGTCAGAACAATTGTGCGGAAATAGATATATTTCCATCATTTCAATGTTGGAGACAGGGATGTTTAAAACTAATAATTTTTGAATAGGCTGAAATATTAAAGGGGTTAATTCCAGATTTGAAGTCATGCAAGTGTCACAAAGACATTCTAGTTTTTCATGATCTGCTGGGGGGTCTGTAAACAAGCCTGTTTGCAGAACTGGTTAGAAGATCAATGAGTGTGCACTTTTTTTTCCACCTGGAGCCTCGAATAAGCTGTTTTATTATTTACAAATAAGACTTGTGTAATAACCCTTGAAACCAGCAAACACCAACTGACTTTCCAAGGCAAAATACACAATGTCCAAATAAAGTGTAAAGATAATCCCTGATCAATGTTTACACAAAGGTGGAATATGAAGGTACTATGCATTTGGATGGACCTGTGGACAAATTATGAGCAAGGGGGTTATATAGTGACCAGCCATTGAAAGATAAACACAGAGTGAGACTTTCACAGAAAGGAATTATTTTTCCTGTAACAATTTCACCAGATAAAGACATTCATATAATATAAAGTCACTTCACAATCTATATGTTGCAAATCATCAGGACCCTGTGTGATATATATAAGCCAATGAATTATAAATGATCCAACCTGACAAACATAATGAACATATTCATATGATTGTAAATCAGAACACAGCATACATGGTGAAAAGTGTACAAAAATATGTTATACTGGAAAGATATTTCATCACCGGAAAAAGGGTGTTGGTATGACTACAGTTTGTTTATTTGTAATCTATATTATTAGGGAAATGTGTGTGAGACATAACTATATTTAACTAATAGTTTATAAGCATTTTATGTATTCAATTGCTATATATGAAATTCCAACTCCCGATAATCAAAAAATTCTTACTGTTAAATATTGCTGCAACAGAAAAATGTGCTTACATGTTGGCATTACCAGATTTCCTAAACATTACTTATATATATATAGATATCTATAGATATATAGATATCTATATATCTATATATATAGTTATCGATATCTATGTATCTATATATATAGACATTTATATATATATATAGATATCTATCTATAGATATATATCTATAGATATATAAATATCTATATGTAGCGCTGGTAGATTTCTAATCTACTGCTTATATGTAAATTTAGTGGGTCATCTGTTCTGTACATAGTTCAAATTTAATCTAGGGCTAAATTAGCCTCTGTTCCAACATTGGCTGTGTTGCGTGCAGTTCCACACTGTCACCTGTAGGTGTCGTTGTCACCATAGGTCAGTGTTGGAAAAGCAAAAAGCTGAAGTATATTGAGTGCTCTTCTTTCCCAGAGGTAACTCGGCAGACGTGGTCAACTGCTATGCATTCTGGGAGAGAGTATTTAAGGGACAGATGCCATGTGCTAATAGGGAGTTCTACCTTGTGGCCCTCCATGCTGGAGGGCTGCGACTCTGCAGCCGTGCAAATAGGCCCAGAAGCCTGTCTGGGGCCTACTACTGCTGAGATGGTCCTGTGCTGTCTGTCCTGCGGGAAGAAGCCGAACAATTGAGATGACCCAGGGGAGGACCCATCTTGGAAGGGACCATGCGGAAGGCTGGTCTTAAGAGGGGCCTGGTGACTCGATTGGAGGACGCATCTTAAGTTAATCTACCACACAACTACTGGTACACAAAAGTTCTGGTACTGTGTCGCTGTTCATCTAAAACTACTATGTCCTATGGCAGAGGATCGTACAGTTAAATTGTTCTTCTCAAGTCTGTGGCAGAGACTTTATGTTCGTGCTACGTTCCGGCTGCTAGGTCAGTGAGAGAGATCTAGGCGGGCAAAGATTTAATTCTTGGACTGAAGGTGCATTCCTCCCCAAGATTTCAATTCCCCAGTGCTACATGTGGAAAAGGTATTTGAAATTCCAGGCAACTCTTCTTCTACCTCTTTCCTGCTACTTCTTCAAGTTATCTCCTATTAAAGCATTGAAAGGTACTAAAGTGACTGGTGCCTACATTGTCAGACACAAAGCGCGACATGGACTCTAAGTTCTGGTATTGGTGAAACTACAGGTAAAGAGGTGACAGTAACAGCCCAATTTAAATCAGCAGCTCCTTCGGGGGTTAGTGCTTCATATATCTATATCTATATATATATATATATATATATATATCTATATATATATATATATATATATCTATATATATATATATATATATATATATATATAGATAGATATATATATATATATATATCACATGGCCACATCTGTATCATGAGAAAGTGAACATGCCTATAACAGATTATTTATAAGATTAATTTAGAACAAACAATCCTCCTTGTCCTAGAATGACACCTGGTGGCTAAGGGAGACAATGCTTGAACAAACAACGAGTAAATATTTAGCCGCATGAACCAATGAAAAGAAGGTCTACCTCCTGGGCTAGGCTTATTACAATTTTTATGAGCATATTGTTCAGAACTGAATATAGGACAAGGATAAGAAGCCATAGGGATAACACTTCACACTTCATCCGATCACTCTTCATCCATCAGACTTCATCACCCATTAAGAGCACACTTCATCCAGAACACACCCATCCATCCAGAGGGACATTCATCATGATGCTTCATCATCTAAAACCTAGCAAGATGCCATTTTTGAAAGGCAGCCATTTTAGGGGACTCTGGTAATGACCATTGTAAGCCAGTGGCCATTTTGAAATGGTAATTATAATACATTGATATTTTAATAATTCATTGCTTAGCTTGATATACCTATTGATTGATTTCTTGTGAGACCTAGATTGCTCTCCTCCGATATTATAACCATTTAAAATTGGAGTCCAGCGACATCGGCACCGCAACTGTTTCCATCAGCTGTCGGGTGCTGCCGCCGCCATTGCGGGTGAGGGTACCCGGCAGTGTAGTTTTATGGCTTCATGCCAGGAACCCTACTGCTCATGTGTGAGGCCCAGCTCCTCTCTCCTACTGGCCCGACAACAGGAAAAGGAGAAGGTAGGAGGAGGGAGCCCCGCGGTGATGTCACGAGCCGTGGCCCAGACTCCTGGAAGTGGGAACAAAGACAGGTATCCTGTCCCCCCTCCCCCCCGAAAGGTGCCAATTGTGGCACCGGAGGAGGAGAGAAGACAGATGAGTGGAAGTTCCACTTTTGGGTGGAATTCCACTTCAATATAATTAATTGTTCAGACAATTCCTGACATAATGCAACATATAACAAACTGTGGTATTCACAAGTTTAACATATTTGTCTACTGACTTAATCTGCCCTGCAGCTCCCAAAAATGTCAAAATCTGCTCAGGTCTATTTATGCCCCCCTTTGTCCACATGTGACCATGTGACAACACTAAAGCCTGATAACTGATGTCTCAGCCACCGAGCACTGTACTAAGGAAAGCAAAGGGAAATCTCATATTTCCCTCATACCTGGAAATTCTATTTTTGTTTTTTTTTGTTTACAAATGCTTTTTTTTGGAAATCAAAATCAAATATACAAAATGTCCTGTAAAACCGACATTGTAATCATCAATTTCATCAATTTAAACCTAAAAATGGAAAAACACAGATAAAAGAGCAATCTATCCAACCCATAGCTTAGAGCATAGCTCAATTACAAACATAAAAGAAGACAAATACAAGTCACATAAGCATGGGCTAGCACAAAGGGATTATTGAATTCAAATAAGAGACCAACAACCATTTCCTTTCCTTTATAAATATTTATTTGTTTGGCAAAATTTAACACAGGCCACGGTGTTGCCCAAGGGGTAACCTGGTAACGTATTAACAATAAATTCAAATAAAATATGAAGCCATCCTGGCTATAATACATCAACACAAACACCATGGCACTTTTAGTAATACTTTGCATTCCTGAATAAACCACGTATAAAACCTTCAAGCTCCACATGGCAGAATGACAAACCACCTGAAGATAATAAAAAATGATGCATAGTCCTGTTCAGACATCTCCTAATCCTATCTATATAAAATAAATTACTGGAAGGAGACCAAAGAAGCCTTGGCATCATTTCGGAGAATACCAAAATGGTATTTGGAAACAAAAGCTTAATGGAATAAAGATCTCTTTTCATTTCACATAATAGTTCCCAGGTTTTAATTTTACCAATGTAATTCGCTCCAACGTGAATAACTAAAACCTGAGGAGAAGGCCAAATGCTGGACAAATGAATTAAGTGGTCCCTAAGATTGCGCCATCTTAGGCCCCTAATGCCTGACCGGAAAACTATAAAGTTATTAACATCCAGACCTAAATTGCATGAGTAAATCCTGCATTCTATTGGATGAGGGTCTGACCGATATTTACCTGGCAACATGGAATACCGGGCATATTAGAGGATTGGGAGATTTTACCAGAGAGATCCACTGACTATTACCCAAACCAAAAGTTTTTGACCTAGAGATAGATAGATGTAAGCGCTCCGTTTCCAGAGATACATGTGAAAATAGTAGAAATGACGAAGATGATCTATTGTGAGCTTTAAACTCCCCAACTCTTAGAGCACAAAAAAAGGTAACTGAAAAGGCAGCTCTAAAAAGTAATGCCGCGTACACACGAGCGGAATGTCCGACAGAAAAAGTCAGACGGAAGCTTTTCATCGTATATTCCGATCGTGTGTATGCCTCATCTGACTTTTTTTTTACGAAAATTCTGACGGACGTAGAAATAGAACATGTTCTAAATATTTCCGATAGAACCAATTCCTATCGGGAAAACCGCTCGTCTGTATGCTGTTCCGACGGACCAAAAATGACGCATGCTCTGAAGCAAGTATGAGACTGAAGCTATTGGCTACTGGCTATTGAACTTCCTTTTTCTAGTCCCGTCGTACATGTTGTACGTCACCGCGTTCTTGACGGTCAGACTTTGGTGTGATCGTGTGTACGCAAGACAGTTTCAACGGAATTCCGTCAAAACTCCGTCGGAAAAACCTTCAGAGTTTATTCCGACGGGAAAACCGGTCGTGTGTATGTGGCATAAGAGTTCAAATTTAGAAAAACAAATGGCTTCCAATACAGAAAGCAATTCAATCAATAAATTAACCGAAATTGGACATCTGGAATCCCGAGTAGGGCGTTATTTCCTGAATCCCTTGAGGATCTGACTGACCCGAGAGATGGAAGTCAAAGCTGGCAGGCCTGCAAATTTAAGAAAGAATGAAATGCCTGCCAATACCTTACTTACTGAGGCAGGACTAAGCTTTGATTGAATTAGAGAGGACACAAACGCTAAAGAGACATATGCATTCACTTCCATAACATCTAAAAGCATTTTAGAGCAAAAAGAACACCATCTGGACCAGGCCAGCCTATATGCTAGCCATGTCTACTGTGATACTGAATTCTTGAGATTAGCAGATATCAATCCCAAATCAAGCCCCAGAGGAAATCTGGGCAAGGACTGCCGCACGGATGCGCCAATGGAGCCAATTCCTGGAATCTCTTGAACTGCAAGCGAGATAAAGCGTCAGCTATGTTATTATGTATTCCGGATATGTGTCTGGCTTTCAACCAGATATTGAATCTCATGCAGTGTAACACTAAGAAATGTCATAATTTAATAACCAGTTCGAATTTGGATGAAAACATATTGATAGCAAAGAGTACATCTTTGTTATCCATATGCAAAATTACTCTATGGTTCATACAATTTTCCTTCCAGATCACTATTGAAACTATAACTGGAAATAACTCAAGGAGGACTGTTGAGTTATTTTAGAATGTTATGCAATATGTCTTGTCTTGATGTAACCAACTTGAGTGCCACTCAGGGGCACACCCATGACCATCCATAAAAGCTCCAAAGCCAGATGAACCCATGGCATTCGTAAAGAAATTCAACTGAAAATCCTGTGTAAAAGATTGTTGCCAGATGGTCGACTCATTAAAGTTGCAAAGAAAAGAATCACAAACGTTTAAGTCTTCTTTTACACTCTTAAAAATGCGAACATGTGAATAGGTTTTTTTTTTAAGCCTTTGGTGGCCAAAGCAAATCGCCTAGAAAAGATTCTGGCTATTGGTATAATGAATGCAAAGAGACCCAATAAAGATTGGGCTTCTTTTAACAACACCTTACGCCTAGACAAAAAGAATGAGATCATTATTTTCATATGATGTAACTTTTCTATGGGCAATCTAAACTCCATTAAGGACGAGTCAATAGTAATCCCCAAAAATTCATTAGTAGTCGTAGGAAAAAACGTCTTTTTATGTGCAAGCGGAACTCCGAAGGATTTACAGGCATCAAAGAATTTATTTAGTGACTCAAGACATATATGGGAGCCTGCTGGACCAACGAACAAAAAGTCATCTAAATAATGTAGAATTTACCATCAGAGCCCAATGTAAAAACTTAGAGAAGGCCTCAAAATTAAAACATGATAATGAAAAGCCCATAGACATACATTTATCAAAATAAAAACAGTCCTGGAAGTGGAAACCAAGGGGATTGAAACCTTGTGGATGCACAGGTAGCAGGCGAAAGACAGATTTGATGTCTGCCTTTGCTAATGATGCACCATACCCAAAGCTTCTTAACAGAACAAGTGCTTTGTCAAAAGATGAATATGAAACAGGAGCTTCAACATCCGAAACCTCGTCATTAAGTGAAGCATCCTCTGGATAGGACAGATGGTGAATCAGCCTAAATCTACCTTGCTCTTTTTTTGGGAACAATGCCCAAGGGGGAGAGCCTGAAATTTGGAATTGGTGGGCGAATGAATGGACCAGCTACTCTTCCTTCCACAACTTCTTTAAAAATTTTATCCTGAACAATTTCATGATGAATCAAAGCAGAATGTAAATTCTTAACCATGGTGCATCCCTTCCCTGAGAAGGAGGGGACAAAAAAAACTTCCTTGAATCCATTAATTAGTAGATACACCATCTTGCAATCTGGGTAGCGATCTAACCAAGGTAACATTATTGTTAGGCTCACTGGGGTCTTGGATTTTTCCACTAGCATCCCTGGATAGAGATTGGAGAGAGATTGCTGATACTTTCTGAAAGCATCTGCTAGCAGGATGGTTCCCATTGCAGTAAGAGCAGTCATGCCTATATCTGATGTTTGATAAGAATTTGCATTGCCCTTCATTGAAGGCAAAACAGAAGCCTTTATGAAAGGCATTCTGTGAGATAGCCACTGCTCTTGGCGTGAATTGCAGCTTCTGTGGTAGCATGAGGTTCAACCATAACAGCCTACATCTTTGGACCCCTATTGTAAAGTAGGGTAAACTGACAATTTCTGCCTAAAATTCATGTCATATGTGAACCATTCTGCACCACCAAAATGACGAAAGGCTTCAGAAACTATAACTATGTGCTGGAAGAGGCCTGACCATTTCTCAGGGAATTGTTCTCCCAGCACCGCTGCAAAAATGCAGAAGGCCTGCAATTGATTCTGAAAAGTTTTGGGGATAGCCCTTCTCCTATCCTCCTCTGTGCGGTCTTCCGCTTTCTTTTCAGATTTAGATAGAAATTCTTTGGACGCAGGTAATAATGACAGAAGATCAATGAAATCACCCCTCCAAATTTTTTCTTCAACTGAGTTGGCTAAGTGGAAGCACAAAGGTGAGATTTCACAAGTCATAGGTTCCTTAAAGGAAGATTCACCAACTATAGAGTGAGTGGGACATAAAGGAGGAGACTGGATAACAGTTTTTTGAATATTAACAGGATTCTTAGACAGGAGACATGCTCCGCTATCCCTAAAATTCCTATCGAGGGGAGAATCTGATAAATTTTGCCAGGTTGGGCTGATGTCATCCATATCATTATGCTGAAACATGACATCATTTGAATGTAAAATTGCACCATTTAAGTGTGCCCCATAGAATTAGCAATGTTATTAGCAAAATTCAGTGCACCAGAATCTTGTGCTCCTTCAGCCTCTTTAACAAAAGCACCAACTGCGTGTGCCCCTTTAATATTCTTCAATATACTAGACAATGAATTGACAATTACATTGAACTCAGAGACATTAACATCAGCCGGGTCTCACCAACAGAAGAACTCCTCCATTGCTCACTGCTGGCCACTGCAGAGGCTTTAATTGAGGTGCATTCCTGTGAGGAATGATGCAAGCTCCATCCTTGCCTTTAGGCTTTTGAGAAGCATCTGTTCTCTGCCTCTCCTTTTTTCTCCCTGGCTGCTGGCACAGACTGCACATACCCACTGCTGTCTCCTCCATTTTCATAGGAACTGTGCTGGCAGGTAGGTCGGGTGGAGCCGCGGTATGACCCTCCTCCAGGCAGTGCAGAAGCCACTCCTCCCTCCCAAACCTTTGGCCCTCTCAATGAGGCTGCGGAGGAGGCTCTCTCTTCTCTCTGGCGAGCGGCATTTCATCCTTCCGAGTCCCAGTCCGGTCCCGAAGTTCAGCAGATAACAGCCGGAATTCCCCCTTTTATCTGCTCCAGAATCGCAGGCTTTGGCAACCCGTCAATTTCCTCCAATCTGTGCTTGTTGCTGTGCAGGGGAACTGCTGCTGTATCCAATGACAACCTGCAAAGAGACTAATAGGGAAACATGCATTCCCTTTTTTGACCTGTCAATCTGGTATAAAGTCAATCACATGCAGTCAAAATGTAATAATAGGTGGAGAAACATATGTATAGTTAATATGTGGGAGTATTGATATATATAGACGTTGAGACAACTGGAGGAGTGCAAACACATCCAATAGGAGAAATGAGTATCTGTAAGATAACTGGTCTATTAAGAGGACCACTATTCCAATTTCCTATCAAAGATCAGTATTGTATCATAAATTGTGTGGTAAGTCTTCTCCATGATCTTAATAGACTCCATTTGATCTAAAACCTGTGACCAGAGAGTAGAAGAAGTGTTCCAATTAGGGAGTATAACCCATTGAACTGCGCTATATCAAGTGTGTAAGAGTCTTTCACAGGCTGGGGGAACATCTGCAATTGAAGCAAACAATAGGCACTTTGGCAGGCAAGGTCAAAGAGATTTATAGTTCTGCAATATCGGCTGTTTTAGCAGCAACTTGTTGCCACAAAAAGCCCAATATTTTTTCACTAAAAATAGTATGGATAAAGATGCCCTGTTTATGACAATCATGAAAACAAGTCGCAGGGACAGTAGGGTATGTTGAATTACATTTCTCATATAGCATTTAGTATGCAATTTCCCTAACTGTCATGGAATGAGTGCATTTATAGAGATTACATAGCATATCAAGCTATTCTTTTTTTTTATTATTCTATTTAAGGTATGCAACATGACAATGTAGTATGATATGACACTCCATTCTCTATGATAACCATTAACCGTGATACAATAAGCAAATAAAAACAGGGGGTTTAAAGACAGCAGTAACGCCATAGGCCAAGTTCCTTCCAATAACATACATTGCCTAAAGTCTGATGGCCGTGGCATCCGCGGTGAGTATATCCTGTATTGTTGAGAAAGTCACATAGAAGAACATGACTGACAAGTACATACCATGAAGATGGCACATATTTTTAGGCACGTAACTAAGGTGGGGGATTAACAAAAACCTGATATGGTATAAGGCTTTGTCCAGGCTTCAAAGCAGTTGCACCAAAGGTTAGCGCATAACGGGTAGCTTTTTTCTTGATTTTTAGAGAGAGAAAATGACACACTGGGTGTCTAGGAAAAGAGGGGAAGGGGGTAGAAGAAAAAAGGGGAAAGGGAAGGGAAGGTGGGGCACCTTGGTGGGGTCGACGGCTCAAGAAGTTTGAATCCCATATGGGAGTAATCTCAGTTTAGGAGTAGGTCAAATACTCATCTGAGAAGTAGAACAAGTCCCAGTACAGCCATGTACAGCCATCCTGCGTTGTGTTTTTCCGTCTTGTCCCTGAGGACAGCGGTGAAGTGTTCCATCTGTTGAATATCGCTCACCCTGGCAAACCGTTGCGACACAGTAGGTGGGGATTGTTGTTTCCACATGCTGGGGATGCATGCCCTGGCGGCATTCAGAAGATGTTTCAACAAAGACTTACAGTATCTCTTACTGGACATAGGGGTTAATTTAAGAAGCACTGCAGCTTGGTTATTAAAAAGAGAGATGTCCGTAAGTTTGTGAACAATCTGTAGAACCTGTTGCCAGAAAGGTCAGAGCTTTGGACAGTCCTAGAAGATATGGAGTAATGTACCAGTCTCGTAACCACATCACCAACACAATGGGCTGTGTCCAGGGAATAGGGACGCTAGTACTGACTTGTTCTGATACCAGCACGTCAAGTTTTTAAATGTAATCTCTTGGTGTTTACAGCAGAGGGAAGACTTGTGAGCAAATAGAAGTACCCGGTTCATTTTGCCCTCCTAGAACATAGTGTTAAGGTCTCTTTCCCATTTGCATAAATATAGAGGATCATGCTGGGATGTAACTGATACCGTAGGAATAAAAGAGAGATTTCCATAAAGGCTCAACTCCCAGACAATGGTCTTAAAACAAAGTAGGTTGTCTGTGGAAACAGGTGAGACTCGGAAGGGACCAGAGGAAGTTAGACAGTTGGAAAATTTTCCACCTGCCCAGATCAGAGGAGTTGAGGGGTCCATATAAGATTGATGGACTGACCCATCCTGAAGGACCAAGAAAGGCAGAAGCTCTAATCAGGCTCTGGTCTGGTTGCAGCTGAAAGGCTCTGTCAAAGATATGTGGAACGAAGTCTGGGTGGCCAATAATCGGTATCAATGGCGATGGGAAACTAGAAGTCTTGGTCATCCTTTAGTACCTACGAAGTTCCAGTAAAGTTGGTTCAATTTAAGGGGTGTGGAGGCGAGAGTCAGGAGTATCGAACCCCTGTCCACGGAAGACCAGCTGAGGGGACCGGTACCAATTCCTACTCTAAGGAAATCCATAATTTGAGAGGAGAGTGTCTGCACCAGTCAACCACTCTAGTCCCGTGAATCGCCGTGCAGTATAAAGGGGTCGGGAAGATCGACCCCCCGTCTGAGCTTGGGACGTTGTAAAATTGCATTTTTAAGGTGGGAAGTTTTACCACTGCCAAATGTATCTGATAAAGGTTGAGCTTATAAAATATTAAGCTATTCTTAAGAGAAAAAATAAATCCCTATGTCTGCTTCCCATTGAGCCCCATAAGAGGGGTTTTCTCTGGGAGGGAAAGGATATTAAGATATTGATGTAAAGAGGAAATAATATTGCTGCCCCTAGGGGGAAAGAGGCAAATTTGCTTAAAATGAGTGGGTTGGGATGGGACCAGCATATAATGGGTACTATAGTAGTACATATATTTGTCAAGAATTGTCAGGTTGTGTGCCTGCTGTAGATGGGAAAAATATCAAAATCTAGAGTTAGAGGAGAGGGAACCCAGAGAAACCAGACTGCAGGCTATCCATCTAGAGAAAATCCTTCTGTTAGAGAAGGCTACAGGGAATTAAAGGTCTCCTAAAGATGAGGCTAACAGGGAAGTCCGAGGGGATAATTTATTTTTGGCTCAGTAGAGGGACTAGGGTGAGGAGATTGACCCTCAACAATATTCAAGGAGAGCATATGCTTAGATTCAAAGGAATCCAACCAAAGAATACCCAGAAGGTAATAAGAGCAAACATAGGATGTGTCAAATTGAAACCAGGGGATATTCTGAACAGTCTGGCAGCCAGATAGTAGTGGCATAGATTGGGTACCCCAAGGTCTCTGTGCTTTAGAGGTCTGTACAATAACTGTCTGCAAAATCTAGGTGGCCTATTTTGCCAGAGAAACCTATTGAGCAATGTCTGTATGTTTTTAAACATGGATTTAGGGGCATAAATTGGTAGAGACCTAAAAAAGAACAAAAAATTGGGCAAAATGGACATCCTAATCTCTATAATTCTACCTTAAAATAGTATATAATAGGAGTATCATCAATTTAACAGGTTCTTAATGCGTGAGAACACCTGGCCATAGTTGGCAAGATAAAATAACTGTAAAGGTGGAGTAAGTTGGGTTTCGGAAGTACTGGTTTTTACAAGCTTAGCAAGTGGGTCAGGTGGCAATTAAACTCAGGGAAGTATGCATAAACTTTGTGGTGACATATCAACTATCTAGTCCAGACAAAGTATGGGTTCACATTAAAATTATAATTCTGTATTTAATGTAATCTCATCTAATCTAGGTATGTATTAGTTAAAAAAGTATAGAAAACATCTTCATAAATAGTTACATATATATAATTGCAGACAGCTTTGGGTATGGAACCCCACTTCCTAAAGTAGGGAATAGTTAAGACCTGTATCAGTTTTTTTTTTTTACTTATCCAAAAGACTGAGCATGAAGTAGGAGGGGATCTCTTCAAAGCAAGGACATATTCCTTCTTAAAGCGGAGTTCCACCCAAAAATGGAACTACCGCTTTTCCAGTTCCTCCCCCCCTCCGGTGTCACATTTGGCACCTTTCAGGGGGGAGGGGGGAGCAAATACCTGTCTAATACAGGTATTTTGCTCCCACTTCTGGGCATAGATACCCGAGCCACCTGCGGGTATCTACGCCACTTCCGGCACCTTCGCCGTCCCCACCAGCTGTCTTCTGGGAGACACACAGGTCCCAGAAGACAGCAGAGACCAGTGGGATAGCGCAGCGCGAGTCACGCATGCGCAGTAGGGAACCAGGAAGTGAAGTTGCAAGGGTCCCAGCTTGTTTACTCTGTCTAGAGGGACAAGGCAGGGTTGTCCCCTGTCCCCAATATTGTTTTCCATAGCCGTGGAGCCTCTTGCCCTCGCCATTAAACAATCAGTGGAAATAGTGGGTTCCATCAGGCGGGGAGAGAGGATAAATATGCAGATGACGCCCTTATTTTCCTGGGGGACAGTGCTACAACACTTTTGTGGATGGACAGTAGTGTCAAATTCTGATCCTATACAGAATTTGTTGCTATCAGTATATGACGAATACGCATTAATTTCTTTATTGGAGAATAGAAACCAATTGCCGGTCAAAAGATTTATATTGGGTAAATTATTTGACAAAGTATGGCAGGAAATGAAAAAAAATACTGAAATAAAGGGCTACAGTGTACGTTATATACTCCAATATGGAACAATAGTAGTTATGGGGAATGTATGAAATTGGAAGGGTTTGAGATATGGACGTTTAAAGGATTAAGGTATATGGTACAGTTATTCTAGGAAGATGTGTTCAAAAACCTTTATTGAATTAAGAAACTAATATAATATCCCAAATCAAAGGTTTTTTCAATTTTTACAGCTTAAGCATGCATTCAAAGCACAGGGTCGATCACATGAATTGAAATTTAATAAATGAGTCTAGGGCTGCAGAAATTAACGATTAATTCCTCGATTAATCGTTCATTTTTTTGATTGATCAAATTTTTTTTGATCGGTAGGCTGCCTGCCCTGGGGCCACTTTGGGCCAAACTGTGGCTGCAGCGCAGCGCTCCACTCCCTCCTCCTCCTCCTCCACTATATGTCATACACAGTCTGCGGGCATCTTCCACTGTGTGTCTCCGAGCTGAGTGTGAAAACTTTGGCCACGCTGTGACAAAAGTCCCACCCTCCTCCTAGATCAGCTTGTGTGATAGACCCAGTGTTCTGTCTATCACATGAGCTGATCTAGGAGGAGGGTGGGACTTTTCTCACAGTGCGGCCAAAGTTTTCACACTCAGCCCTGAGACACACAGCGGGAGATGCCTTCAGACTGTGTAATCCAGGCACAGGCACTGACTACAGTGAGGCTGCGATTATGGGCACAGTGAGACTGCATTATGGGCACGGTGAGACTGCATTATGGGCACAGTGAGGCTGCCATTATAGGCAAGGCGAGGCTGCGATTATGGGCACGGTGAGACAGCATTATGGGCACGGTGAGGCTGCGACTATAGGCACGGCGAGGCTGCGATTATGGGCATGGTGAGACAGCATTGTGGGCACGGTAAGGCTGCGAGTATGGGCACAGTAAGTCTGAGATTATGGGCACGATGAGACTGCATTATGGCTATGGTGAGGCTGCGATTATGGGCACGGTGAGGCTGCGATTATGGGCACGATGAGGCTGCGATTATGGGCACGGTAAGGCTGAGATTATGGGCACGGTGAGGCTGAGTTTATGACGTGTGACGTCCTAGCCATGCCCCGCTATGTCCGGCTTTGGCCGTTGCCATAACAACGGTGCTGAATCAGCTAAAAGTAGTTGGATCTGTATGTGCGTTATAATTAATCGAAATTAGTTGATTAATCGATTTTAAAAAAAATCGATTAATCGAACACGAAAATTTTAATCAGTAACACCCCTAAATCAGTCATAATAGCCTTGTTGGGTAAAACAGAAAGAAAAAGGGTCTGATATCACAATTATATGATATATCATTTGATAAATTTCAAGAAGTGGTAGACATACCAGCAAGGTCAGCATGGTCCGGCGATATAGGCCCAATTTGAGATGAACAATGGACACAGGCACTGTCGGCAATACCCCTGGCCTCCCTATTCCCAACGCAAAAACACAGTTATTTATCCTACACAGGGCTCACTATACACCAGAAAAAATATTCAAATGGAAATGTAGCAATACAGCCCAATGCCCTAGATGTAAAGGGAGCCCTGCTAATTTAATACATATGCTATGGAGATGCCCTAAACTTCATCGTTATTGGTATGAGGTTGTGACTATGATTAACGCTTTTGGGACTGGTTTGTCTCCAGAGCCAGGGGATGTCTTCTGGGTATCCTGGATGATTCTGGGATTCCGGAAGACAGCACAGTATCAATAATAAGGAGTCTATTCCAGGCCCGTAAGCTTATAGCACAAAAATGGATATCCCCATACCCACCAACAGTAGCAGAATGGAAAACACAATTAAGGGAAACCCTAATTAAGGAAAGATATGTCTTTCTACACAGAGATTGCTCAGGGAAATTTGAAAAGATATGGAGAAGTTGGTCTGATATTTTGGATGGATGATGAGATGGGAGTAGATAAATAGATACATTTATGGCCAATAGGGAGGAGAGAGAGGGGGGAAATTCAGGTTGTTTTTGGATGGGAGGGTTGCTCTTGCTCTTTTTTTTTTTTTTTTATGTACATGGGTGGAATGTAGTTTGTGATGTATGTATCCTATATAAAAGCAATAAAAATTGATTTGATTAAAAAAAATAATCTACTGCCTGGATCCACACAGACTATGACTCCTCCTGAATTGGGCAATAAACCTCCAGTCAGAAAGTGTGGGAAGAAATCCAAAATCATCCAGTGCTCAAACCAAGGAACTTCATATAGCCTTTTGGCAAGTAACGTTTTCCTCGATGAAGCCCTCCTCAGACTGTGCAATCTTCAATACACTGTAAAAAACACACAAGAGGGTGCTAAGTGGATTGCCACCATAACCGTTTATTAAAAGCAAAACAATATATACTCACAAATTTTATCATAGATTAAATCAGGCTTATCAGACATAAGCAGGTAGGACATGTGTCAATGCCACATGGTTGAGAGGCATACACGTTTCGGGGCACAAGCCCCTTTCCTTTGAGCCCTGAGGAGCTGTTGGAGTTGTGTGTCCTATAAGCCTGTAAGTATATAATGTTTTGCTTTTAATAAATGGTTATGGTGATAATGATACCAAACCACATATAGCCGGCACGACAAGAACCCTTACCTGTAAAAAAAACTTAACAAAACAAAAAACTAAAAGAAAATACATATACCAGCCCCCCTGATAAAGAAGGACTATATAACCTTTGAAACGTGTTGGGTTTCTGGTGGGTGCGAGGGAGCAAGCAGCATCTGTACTTGGCTGTCTGTTTCCGGGTGCCGGCCTCGGACAGGAACTAACAGTGGAGGTATATCTCTTTATATGCTTGTGACAAATATAGAGAAATGCTACTTGTTATGAAAAAATTAAAAAGTCTTCAATAGTAGATAAATTGCAATGGATGCTACTAATCATGGAGTATCCACTACACAAATTGGAAGAACTTAGATATATATAATGATGATCCCGCGCTTTTACATGCAGAGATTTGTTCTTCCAGTTGTACACTCTACATGTTTTGGGGTTACCCCCTTCTTTCAGAGTATATTAGGTCAGAAAATGATCTACAAGAAAGCATATAAATCAAATGTACAATATTAGAATCAAAAACGCATAACCGATGACCAACCTTCAAGGTATAATGTCATGCATCTTAAATCAATAAAGATAGAGTCTAATATACCCCTCAGTACATCCCTCAATATTAAGGATTAAGCCCATACGAAATGGTTGATTTTGGAGCAAAAAAGAAAAAGAGAAAAAAAAAAGAAGAAAACTCACCCACATAACTGGCACCAGAATTTTAGGCGGGAGATTGCCAATTTTTTGGCATTGTGGCGGCTAAAATTCTGGTGCCGGTTATGTGGGTGGGTTTTCTTTTTTTTTTCTCTTTTTCTTTTTTGCTCCAAAATCAACCATTTTGTATGGGCTTAATCCTTAATATCGAGGGATGTACTTAGGGCTATATTAGACTCTATCTTTATTGATTTAAGATGCATGACAGTATACCTTGAAGGTTGGTCATTAGTTATGAGTTTTTGATTCTAATATTGTACATTTGATTTATATGCTTTCTTGTAGATCATTTCTGACCTAATATACTCCTGAAGAAGGGGGTAATCCTGAAAAATGTAGAGTGTACAACTGGAAGAACAAACCTCCGCGTGTTACAGCGCGAGATCATCATTATATATATCTAAAACCCCATACACACGATAGGACTTTGTACAAACTTTCCCTTGGATTTTTGTACAAAGGGCATTGCCCAAAAGTTTGTCTTGCATACAGACGACAGGACTTTTCCAGCCAACTTTCACCATATCACGTGGTTTTTCAGCTCTTTACCACCACCCTTTGGTCAACTTCTGTATTGTTGTCTGATATTGTGTCAATCTCGCCACTTTTATTGGCAAGATTGACACCTTGCGACCTGGGTTGACACTGGTGCGGGGACCCGACTTGGATCCCCGCCAATGCCAGGCACTGTGTTTGGTATGAATCTTGAAGGGGAACTCCACGCCAAATTTTAAATAAAAAACCGGCATGGGCTCCCCTCCAGGGGCATACCAGGCACTTCTGGTATGGATATTAAGAGGAACCCCCTACGCCGAAAAAATGGCGTGGGGGTCACCCCCAAAGTCCATACTAGACCTTTATCCGAGCACGCAGCCTGGCCGGTCAGGAAAGGGGGTGGGGACGAGCGAGCACCCCCCTTCCTGAGCCGTACCAGGCCGCATGCCCTCAACATGGGGGGTTGGTACTTTGCGGGAGGGGGGCGCCCTGCGGGCGCCCCACCCTAAAGCACCTTGTCCCCATGTTGATGAGGACAAGGGCCTCTTCCCGACAACCCTGGCTGTTGGTTGTCGGGGTCTGTGGGTGGGGCGCTTATCGGAATCCGGGAGCCCCCTTTAATAAGGGGGCCCCCCACCCTATGTGAATGAGTATGGGGTACATCGTACCCCTACCCATTCACCTAAGGAAAAAAGTGTCAATAAAAAACACAGTACACAGGTTTTTAAAGTAATTTATTAGGCAGCTCCAGGGTCTTCTTCTGATTTCGGGGGTCCCCTTCCGACTTCAGGGGTCTTCTTCTGACTTTGGGGGTCCTCTTCCGACTTCGGGGGTCTTCTTCCAAATTTGGGGGTCCTCTTCCGACTTCGGGGGTCTTCTTCCGACTTCGGGGGTCTCTCTGGCGTCTTCTCCTGGTGTCCGCATCTTCTGCCGGCTCCACCGCTATCTTCTGGCGCTCTTTTGCCAGCGGTGGCCCGGACTTCTGGACAGTCTTCTTCCCTCTTCTCTTCCAGAGATATTGACACGACACTCTCTCCAGCCGGAATGCTCTCTGTGCGCTCCGCAACGGACTTATATAGGTGGGGACCCCGCCCCCTATGACATCACAGTCCCGGGGCATGCTGGGACTGTGAGGTCATAAGGGGGCGTGGTCATAGGATGACATTGACACTTTTTCCCTAGGTGAATGGGTAGGGGTACGATGTACCCCATACTCATTCACATAGGGTGGGGGGGCCGGGATCTGGGGGCCCCCTTTTTAAAGGGGGCTCCCGGATTCCGATAAGCGTCCCGCCCGCATACCCCGACAACCAACGGCCAGGGTTGTCGGGAAGAGGCTCTTGTCCTCATCAACATGGGGACATGGTGCGTTGGGGTGGGGGGCCTGCAGGGCGCCCCCCTCCCCCAAAGCACCAACCCCCCATGTTGAGGGCATGTGGCCTGGTACAGCTCAGGAGGGGGGGCACTCGCTTGTCCCCACCTCCTTTCCTGACCGGCCAGGCTGCATGCTCGGATAAGGGTCTGGTATGGACTTTGGGGGGACCCCCACGCCGTTTTTCCGGCGTAGGGGGTTCCCCTTTAAATCCATACCAGACCGAAGGGCTTGGTATTCCCTCAGAGTAGTTTTTCCTATTGCAGCTAGCGCGAGATGTACAGTACCCTGCCGCCGAGAACCAGTGCGATCCGATCGCGCTGGAAACATTCTTGCGGCTGCGTACTGTAGTTTGTACAA
This sequence comes from Lithobates clamitans, assembly GCA_037952925.1. Taxonomy (NCBI): domain Eukaryota; kingdom Metazoa; phylum Chordata; class Amphibia; order Anura; family Ranidae; genus Lithobates; species Lithobates clamitans. The sequence goes on along the minus strand of JBBGZY010001704.1, from coordinate 816,853 downwards.
AAGTCCGATGGCTTTGTGTACACACGATCGGACTTTGCTCCATCGGACTTTTGTTGCCGGAAAGTTTGTCCGTTCGCACAGCCAACAAAAGTCCAATGGAAACTGAAAACGTTTGTCCGATGGAGCGTACACACGGTCGGATGTTGCTCCAAAACAGCTAATTTGCATGTGTGTTGTCAAAAAGTCTGATCATGTGTACGGCCCTTTAGTTCTTCCAATTTGTGTCAGACAAGTGGATACTCCATGATTAGTAGTATCCAATGCAATTTATCTACTATTCAAGGCTTTTTATTATGTGTGTGTTTGTGCATAATACATTTATATATTTTTGTAAACTGACTGTTGTACGTTTATACCGTACCACGAGAGTCCATGTTGCCTCCACAACTGTCCAAATTTCATGCTTGTGACACAGAAGATTATTGTAGGTAGTATTATTAATAAAGTGTCTCATTTTACTGCACAAGGAGGAGTACTCTGTTCTTTATATTTTACAAAGATGGTGGGAACCCCAACATGAGGGTGTTTTGGCTGTGCAAGGGCTTCAGACTGAGGGCAGAAGAAAATCTGTGTGAGAGCCCTAACCTGAAGATAGAAGCTGTGTGCGGAGGCATTGCTGAAGGAAAAGATGTGTGACACAAGAGGGACAGAGCTTAATTTTCACTATTTGCTGCAGACCATGCTTGGATCTTGTTTGTGAGTCATACTGAATGTGAAAGAGCTGTGGCTGCATGTCTTGATCAGACAAATCAAGACAGGTATATTTTGTACCTCTTGACAACAATCTCAGTGTGTGATACAGAGATTTTCACAAGAACTGATCGGTGGACAGAGCAAAAATCCTCCCTGTTGTAAGTGAGACAAACATTTATTCATTCAGGGGTTCTAAAAGAGCTGATTTGTCAGGTTGATGGAGTAAAATCTTTCCCTGTTGCAAGCAAGACAAACATTTATTCATTCAACAGTATTACTGGTTTGATTTAGAAGTTTCTCCTTAGAAGATTCTATACCTTTTTTGTGTACTTTCAGTGTTATCTTCTGCCACAGAGCCAAATCAGTTTGTGCTGCAATTAAGCTATTGTTAAATACTGGAAAAAAAAAACTTTTTTTTTTTTTTGCAGGATTAATATTTACATTTAGGATATTTTTTTGAAGAAGAAGAGAGTTTACATTAAAGACAAAACCAGAGCAAATTCCCAGCTCGACTCACCAACCACTCTGCTTACCAACCAAATTAACCTCTCTAACAAAAACAGGGGTTTAGTAAGCACACACTTGCAAATGCATGTGTAAGCTGCAAGGCCCCTTCATGGCACCCTGTATTACTTGCAGTCCTAACCTTCTAAATTCATGATGGTCTCCACAGTAGGAGCACAGGCATTCTAAAGGATAGATAAGGGGCAGGTGGGCCTGGAGGTAGCCCAATCCTCCTTAAAGGCACAGGGGCACATTGGACACCCAGCACATAGTACAATGGCAGCAAAGGTGTCCAGTGTGTCCCCTGACCAAATTTACACCAGTAACAAAGAGATGGCCCATGCCCCCACCTATAACTGGCCTGCACAGCAAGGAGCACATGGAAGGGCAACACATGAAAGACAAAACCAGAGAAAATTCCCATCTCAATTCACTAACTAGTCTGCTTACCAACCGAATAACCCTGTCCAACAGTATGCATTAAAAATAGGGGTTTAGTTAGCACACATTTGCAAACTCATGTGAAAGCTGCAAGGCCCCTAATTCAGTTGGTAAGCAGACTGGTGAGTCGAGCTGGGAAGTTTCTCCGGTTTTGTCTTTCATGTGTTGCCCTTCCATGTGCTCTTTGCTGTGAAGGCCAAAAATAGGTGGGGGCAAGGGTCATCTGTTTGTTAACCACTTGCTTACTGGGCACTTAAACCCCCCTCCTGCCCAGACCAATTTTCAGCTTTCAGCGCTGTCACACTTTGAATGACAATTGCGCGGTCATACAACACTGTACCCAAATGAAATGTTTATAATTTTTTTCCCAACAAATAGAGATTTCTTTTGGTGGTATTTAATCACAGCTGGGATTTTTATTTTTTGCTAAACAAACAAAAAAAGATAGAAAATTTTGAAAAAAAAAATCATGTTTCATAGTTTGTTATAAAATTTTGCAAACAGGTAATTTTTATCCTTCATTGATATGCGCTGATGAGGCGGCACTGGTGGGCATTGATAGGCTGCACTGACGGGCACGGATAGGCACAGTTAAGGCGGCACTGATAGGCACAGATAAGGCGGCACTGACAGGGACAGATAAGGCGGTACTGATGGGCACAGATAAGGCGGCACTGATGTCCACTGATGGGTGACACTGATGGGTGGCACGGATGGGTGGCACGGATGGGTTGCATGGATAGGTGGCACTGATGGGCACTGATAGGTACCACTGATGGGGGGCACTGATGGGTGGCACTGATGGGGGGCACTGATGGGTGGCACTGATGGGCAGTGATGGGTGGCACTGATGGGCACTGGTAGGTGACACTGATGGGCACTGATAGGTGGCAATGATGTGCAGCACTGTTGTTGTGGCACTGATTGTGGGCTCTGATGGGTGCAACTGTGGGCACTGATGGGTGGCACTGTGGGCACTGATGGGTGACACTGGTGGGCACTGGTAGGCGGCACTGCTGCCTATTGCTAGGTGTCACTGGCAGGGGGCACAGATGATCACCATGATCGGGACTGATGTCCCTCTCAAGGCCGCCGGTGATCGGCTTTTTTTCCTCCTCCTTAAGGGGAAAAAAGTGTGTGTTATAAGCCGATAAATACGGTATATAGAAATAAAATAAAATAAAATTGAAAAATAAACATGAAAAACTACGGTATCTACAAATCTCCATAGGCGACGCTTTAAATTTTTTTACAGTTACCAGGTTAGAGTTACAGAGAAGGTCTAGTGCTAGAATTATTGCTCTCACTCTGACAATCGTGGCGATACCTCACATGTGTGATTTGAACACCGTTTACATATGCGGGCGTGACTTCTGTATGCGTTTTCTTTGCCGCGCAAGCTCGCGGGGATGGGGGCGCTTTAAAAACATTTTTTCTTATTTATTTTATTTGTTTTTATACTTATAAATTGTGTTTAAAAAAAAAAAAATTGATCACTTTTATTGCTGTCACAAGGAATGTAAACATCCCTTGTGACAGTAATAGGTGGTGACAGGTACTCTTTATGGAGGGATAAGGGGTCTAAAAGACCCCAAATCCCTCCTTTGCACTTCAAAGTATTCAGATCACCAGAAACGGTGATTCTGAATACTGTATATTTTTTTAAAACCGGCGCCATTGGCAGCCGAGTAAACAAGAAGTGACGTTATGACGTCGCTTCCGTGTTTACTAGTAGGAGGCTGGAACAAAGCCACTTACAGCTTTGTTCCAGACTGTCACTAGCCGACAGAGGTGGCGGATTGGTGATCGGGCCTCTCGGTGGATCGGGAGGCAAGGTAAGAGTGGCGGGAGGCGGCGGGAGGGGGGACGTCCCCTCCCGCTCCTCCGGTATAACAGCCGAGCGGCTTTTTGCCGCATCAGTTGTTATACCTGGAAAGCTGATCGCCGGCTCTAAAAAACGGTACCGGGATGATGCCTGCAGCTGCGGGCATCATCCCGGTATAACCCCTGAAAGCCGAGTACGCACATCTGCGTACTATCGGTGGGGAGGGGATATATATTTTTACTTTCTGCCATGAAACGTATCCAAGAAAAAATGTAAAAAATCTAATTTCTTCATCAATGTAGGCCAAAATGTATTCTGCTACATATTTTTTGGTAAAAATTGATTGGTTTGCGCAAAAGTTATAACATCTACAAACTACTGGAAATATTTATGGAACTTGTATTTATTTTTTATTTTTTACATGTAATGGCGGCGATCAATGACTTATAGCAGGACCGTGATATTTCAGCAGACAAATCGGACACCTAACTGACACTTTTGACACTTTTGTGGGGACCAGGGACACTAATATAGTGATCAGTGCTAAAAATATGCACTGTCACTGTACTAATGACTCTGGCAGGGAAGGGGTTAACATCTAGAGTGATCAAGGGGTAAATGCGTGGCCAACATGTGTTATGCCCCGTACACACGGTCGGACTTTGTTCGAACATTCCAACAACAAAATCCTAGGATTTTTTCCGACGGATGTTGGCTCAAACTTGTCTTGCATACACACGGTCACACAAAGTTGTCGGAAAATCCGATCGTTCTGAACGCGGTGACGTAAAACACGTACGTCGGGACTATAAACGAGGCAGTGGCCAATAGCTTTCATCTCTTTATTTATTCTGAGCATGCGTGGCACTTTGTCCGTCGGCTTTGTGTACACACGATCGGAATTTCCGACAACGGATTTTGTTGTCGGAAAATTTTATCTCCTGCTCTCCAACTTTGTGTGTCGGAAAATCCGATGGAAAATGTCCGATGGAGCCCACACACGGTCGGAATTTCCGACAACACGCTCCGATCGGACATTTTCCATCGGAAAATCCGACCGTGTGTACGGGGCATTACTGTGTACACTGTGTGCTGTTTTTACTAAGCAATGTGCTGTTTTTTTTCTGCCTGCTTTGCAGGAAGAAAAAAAACAACAGCACATTGCTTCTGTCAGAAGCGAGCCCTGTGTTTGTCTACCTACACAAGGCTCTCTTCGGTAATGTCCGGAGCCAATCATCCATTGACCAATCAGCAGCCGGCAGCCACTGATTGGTTGGTGCTGCAGTCAATCGAAGCACAGGTGGGGTGGCAGGGGTGTGCGGGCGCACTCTATACCCTGGCACACGGATCACATACTAGCTACATGATCAGGCGCACCACTAGGTACATGATCCGGCGCAGAGCCACTGGCGGTTAAAGTACAAGCTATTAGTTGCCAGTGATATAGTCCACTTCCAATATGTATTTTTACAAGTTTTATGCACCAAATGCTCCATATCAGTTGTGATTCATATATTAATGAAACCGTGGCAATTCACCTCTTTGTGATTGTAAACCTAACTTTTTTTTAAAAATAACAAACATGTTATACTTACCTGCTCTGTACAATGGTAGTGCACAGAGATGCTGCTTCTTCCTCTTCTTCCTCTTCTCGAGTTCCCCACCGGTACTCCTGGTTCCTCCTCTTCTTGGTGTGCCACTATAGGAAGCTGCTTCTTTTTGTCACACACCTGTATGCTCGATCTCAAACCAGGCTGTCTGTGTCTATTGATGCAGAAAGTGCAGCTCAGCCCTGCCCCTGCTCCTTGTCGCAGGATTTGACTGACAGCAGTGGGAGCCAATAGCTCCCGCTGCAAAAGCAAAGCCTGTGAGTGGGTGGAGAGAAGATAGAGTTACTGCAGACAGTCTAAGCACTGTTTCTCCTGAATGCTGAGGATAGCCCTGCATGTTGCCTGCTGGCCACCATCATTGTTACAGTGATTGACACCTTGTGTCCTGGCCCTAGAGCATCATTGGTTGTTATTGTGCTGGCAGACAACTTGCCCAAACCATGGCAAATCATAATGCTGATTTAGGGCAAACTGGGTCCCATGCTCGTGGCAACCTGAGGGAACCCAGACAGCACCACAGGGTGCTGCAGTGCCCTGGTTGAAAAAGATTGCTCTACAGAATTGACAAGGCTGCTTTACCCTCTTGCCAACTGTCCCACTTACAACTACTGTGGGGTGGTGGCTCCTCTGTGCAAAATCACATACAGGTACGCGGGCGACCCACTCACGCTGTGATTGGATATGTTCTCAACAGAGCAAGAACGGCGGTCTGCCTATGTAAACAAGGCAGATTGCCCTTCTGTTAGTAGGGAAGACAGAGATCCTGTGTTTCTGCTAAGCAGGAACACAAATCTCTGTCTTCCCACAGTTAGCAAGCACTCCCTAGGAGCACAGTTAACCCTTTGATCATCCTTGGTATTAACCCCTTCCCTGCCAGTGTCTATAATACAGTGACAGTGCATATTTCTTTAGCACTGATCGCTGTATTGATGTCACTGATCCCCAAAAGTGTCACTCAGTGTCCTATAACTTTAGCGCAAACCAATCAATATACACTTATTGGGATTTTTTTTTACCAAAAATATGTAGCAGAATACATATTGGCCTAAACTTGATGAAGAAATTACATTTTTTAAATGTTTTAATTGGATGTGTTTTATAGCAGAAAGTAAAAAAAAAATTGTTTTTTTTCACAATTGTCTGTCTTTTTTTGTTTATAGCACAAAAAATTAAAACTTCAGAGGTAATCAAATACAACCAAAAGAAAACTCTATTTGTGGGGAAAAAAGGACATTTTATTTTGGTACAGCATTGCAGTGCCGTATCGCAAGAAATGGCCTGGTCATGAAGCAGGGTAAACCTTCCAGGGGGCAAGTGGTTAAACTAGACTAATTTGTGCTCACTTATCTAGATCAGGCTATATATCATACAACCATCATAATGCAAAGTATTTTGCCACAATGTATAAAGTAGCAGACCTTAGATCCCTTTCACACTGGGGCGCTTTTCTAAAAAGCACCTCTCACACTGGGGCGGTGCGCTTGCAGGACAAGAAAAAAATTCCTGCAAGCAGCATCTTTGGGGCGGCGCGGGAGAAGTGTATACACCGCTCCTCCACCGCCCGCCATTTAAATCAATGGGCAGTGCTGCTGAAGCGCCTGCAAAGCATTTCGGCAGCTACGCTTTGTGGGCGCATTTAACCCTTTATTCGGCCGCTAGTGGGGGTTAAAAGCTAGCAGCTGAAAAGCTCCGTCATAACAGCGGTAAAACGCCTCTAAAACTAGTGGCGCTTTACCGCTAATGCCCCCCCTCCCCCAGTGTGAAAGTAGCCTTAATGCAGTATGTAGAGTCACAGCTTAAATGTATATTAAACAGTGGGGTTGATTTACTAAAACTGAAACGTGCAAAATCTGGTGCAGCTCTGCATAGAAACCAATCAGCTTCCAGTTTTTTTGTCAAAGACTAATGGAAAAAACTGAAATTAGAAGCTAATTGGCTACCTTGCACAGCTGCCCCAGATTTTGCACTCTCCAGTTTTAGTAAATTAACCACAGTATATCCCTAATTGTTAGCAGACAGGTGAATTATGTGTATTTATCCAACAAACATACTACATTCCAATCAGATCTGCCTTAGTGGAAACCTGGTCAGGTGAATATGCAGATGATCTGATGATGCCGACATATGCTCAGATGTTATCCATATACACTGCTTTAATTTGCTTCTACATCAAGAGACAATTTTCCTTCTGTGAGTGCAATTCCAGTAAATGTATATACAATCCACCAAATGTAACATGCCTAATAACACAGGCAAGAGATGATTTTCTCTCTGATCCGTGCAGCGAAAGTTTGAGAATATACTGTACGTGTCCACACTCATAATCTAATATTGCAATTGAGTGCTTGAGACCAAGACAAATGGACTGTTCACTTTACCAGAGATTGATGAATAAGTTGAAGCCCTGCTGACTTCCATCATCCAACCATTGCCTCAGTTTTTTTTATACTCCTAGCATATGATTTTGTATTCTTTACAAAGTGAAATTTCATCACATTCACTAAGCTCTGGGGAAAATTCCCTTGCAATCTGCAACTTCCCTTGCAAAGTGAACAGCATATTTGCTTTTAGTAAATCATCCACCAAATGTCCACTTTTAAGAGATCCCACCATCCGGGCTAAGGATTGGGAATGGGAGAATGGGAGTACAGAAACCTTGACAGAGCATAGCAACAATGTCCCTTTAGGGAGCCACTGTCAAATATAAATTATTCCACTTGTAAATCAAGGGTACAAGCATACAGAAATGTAATAATAATGTTTTAATTCACACTGACTCTTCGTGTTACCAGTCACTGTAATATGTATAGTTCAATATAAATGATACAAAAACGGAATTCCTTTGTTAACTAATGATGTTGATTTCGGAAATATTTGCTCACCTAAGGTCAAAACAGAGACAATTTACAGGGCAGTAAGTCAATCATGGCTCCAAACATAACTTTAATGCAGTTTATTGACAGGTTCAGATCAATAAACAAAATGAATGTTGGGACTGATATGCTCGGAAAAAGCTTTCGTTTTTGCCTGCTCTGGTACAACATATAGCATTTATTCTATAGCATTTTCATATATTTTTTCAGCATCTCTAAACATTAAATCATTTGCATAATGATAAATTTGAATGTTCATCACCAAAAGACCTAGTTATAGACAGATGATGAACCCAATGGAAATACATAATTTGCATTTTCCCAAAGTTCAATATGTTTTAAGTGCAGGGGCAATCTCGACAATAGTCTTAACGAGAATGTTTCCTTGTAAACAGCATATATGTAACGTGTCATTGATTCCCCTTCAACAGGCGGATGTTTTTTTACAAATACAGTTATAGACAAAAGCAAAAGTCTATAAAGAACAAAGCTAAATCAGCAAATCACATACATTGTGTATGTGCCATGGTGGAGAATTACTAATGTGATAAAAGGAATATATATAGTGGTTTTGTACATAATTATTTATTTGTTAGTTAATGTGTTTGATCAAGACTAACAATTCAATATCAATATTATTTTTTATTTTTGTTCAGGTAAAAATAAAATGTAAAAATATATATTCTGAATCCTTTTATTCAACTAGCACATGTATATTGAGGCTCCTTTTTACATTTTCTAGTTTCTTCCTAACTCCTTTTGCAAAGAAAAATGTTCATAGAGTTTAGTCTCTCAAGCTGAAGTTTAAATAAGAGACATCTTAACAAAAATTCTTGGAGGTACACAGAGGAGCACCTAAAGTTCATCTCACTTAAAGGACTTTTTGAAACAGTTAATAGTTAAGAGCATCAAAAGGAAGAGTATCTGGTGCTCTTAATCATCAAACCTTTCTAACAGTCCTTTATTCTGATGTTCTTATTAACCAATATATGTTTCAAACTGTCCTTTACGTGAGATGAACTGTTGTACCAGGTGCTCCTTCATGCGCACAAATAATACTCCTCCTGGGCACCAAATTATTACTACTCAATCCCCAATAGTGCTAACAAAATGCTGCTGACAACAATAGTAACATACAGTAAATCTATAAATAAATAAATAGTGGCCGCGCTATAGATAACTAACATAAACGTACAACTTTATATTAACACATCACGTGTGTATTCAAACACAAGATGCATCCCCTAAAGAATTAACGTGGGTGTGACGTAACGCATAAGGCGGAGCACACTTTACTTCATTTGTAAATAACTTTGCAATGCTTTGTACAAAAATCATAATTTTAGTGTTGTTTACAGAATAAATTTTTTTATGTGCAGTAACACTATTTATGTTTAAACTAAGGCTTAATGTACACGGGACGTTTTACAACCTATCCTGAATAATTTAACTTGACAGATAGTAACCAAGGTTTAAAAACATCAATTTTGCTGCGTTTACATGCTGCGTTTAGCCGCGTTCGCGCTTAGAAGCGTTCTTTTAAATAGTCACAAATTAAAAAAGGCCTATAAACGAAACGCAGCTAAACGCAAGTTACCACATTTACATGTGTTTACAAGCTGTTACAGGCATTTGGCATTTCGAATGCCTCTTAACATCCATCCTGAATGCATTTGTTTGCTTTCCAAAAAATGCTTCTAAACTCAACTGTCTAGAAATGACTATAAACGACCCTGTGTACATGTACTGATAAGATAACATAGAGGAGAGTTCAGGGGCAGCTGAAAAAAACGCCCAGGTGCTCCTAAAAGTCCATTTACCAGCAGCTGTGTACATGAAGCCTAACACTGCTCAAATAAAATTAAAAAATGCCTTTTGTTTAGTTTCATTACGTTTAATTGTCTAAGGATTCCAAAAAAAATATTGTTGTAGGACAATATTCACAAAAAGAAAGCCTTGTTTTTCCTTAAAAAAGGACGCTGTTATCTTAAGTTATGACAAAGTTATCGCCAAATTAACAGGCTCATAGCAAAAATCTGAAATTGCTCTGGTCCATAAGGGGTAAACAATGGTCAAGTAAGGTGAAATAGAGAGGAATGATGTGTAGTGAACCCATTCTCACTTAAGCCTTTTAATTTTGTAACGGAAAACCACTTATTGTATATGACTAGATGTTTGATGTGAACCTATTCAGTTTACCTAATCATCTTCATGTGAGTGTAGAAACTCAATAAAATCTCCCACCAGGGTCGGGCCCAGCCACAAGCTGTGATCATCCTTCTTGTTACTGTCATGCTGCATTGCACAGGTAGTAGGTTTCTTTGCATTGCAGACCTTAACTGATTTGTGCTCCTCATTAAGTAATTTGGTTTTTAAAGCCAAGCCCAGAGAACCAGGTATAGTGTAATACTGCAGTAGAGACAAGAATTGACAGCCAGGGGTACACCAGGACATTTTTATGGGGGAAACCTGTGCTCCACACAAATGTATACCCTATTCTAGGGATGAGCCGAACACCCCCTGTTCGGTTCGCACCAGAACATGCGAACAGGAAAAAAGTTTGTTCGAACACGCGAACACCGTTAAAGTCTATGGGACACGAACATGAATAATCAAAAGTGCTAATTTTAAAGGCTTATATGCAAGTTATTGTCATAAAAAGTGTTTGGGGACCTGGGTCCTGCCCCAGGGGACATGGATCAATGCAAAAAAAAGTTTTACAAACGGCCGTTTTTTCAGGAGCAGTGATTTTAATAATGCTTAAAGTCAAACAATAAAAGTGTAATATCCCTTTAAATTTCATAGCTGGGGGGTGTCTATAGTATGCCTGTAAAGGGGCGCATGTTTCCTGTGTTTAGAACAGTCTGACAGCAAAATGACATTTCTAAGGAAAAAACTACGCGGCTATTGCATTGCCAGTTCGACAATACACATAGAAGTTCATTGATAAAAATGGCATGGGAATTCCCCACAGGGGAACCCCGAACCAAAATTAAAAAAAAAAAATGACGTGGGGGTCCCCCTAAATTCCATACCAGGCCCTTCAGGTCTGGTATGGATATTAAGGGGAACCCCGGCCAAAATTTTTTTAAAAAATGACGTGGGGGTCCCCCTAAATTCCATACCAGAACCTTCAGGTCTGGTACGGATTTTAAGGGGAACCCCGTGCCAAAAAAAACAAAAAAACGGCGTGGGGTCCCCTCAAAAATCCATACCAGACCCTTATCTGAGCATGCAACCTGGCAGGCCACAGGAAAAGAGGGGGGACGAGAGAGCGCCCCCCCTCCTGAACCGTACCAGGCCACATGCCCTCAACATTGGGAGGGTGCTTTGGGGTAGCCCCCCAAAACACCTTGTCCCCATGTTGATGAGGACAAGGGCCTCATCCCCACAACCCTGGCCGGTGGTTGTGGGGGTCTGCGGGCGGGGGGCTTATTGGAATCTGGAAGCCCCCTTTAACAAGGGGACCCCCAGATCCCGGCCCTCCCCCCTGTGTGAAATGGTAAGGGGGTACTTACCCCTACCGTTTCACTAAAAAACTGTCAAAAATGTTAAAAATGACAAGAGACAGTTTTTGACAATTCCTATATTTAAATGCTTCTTCTTTCTTCTATCCTCCTTCATCTTCTTCTTCTGGTTCTTCTGGCTCTTCTGGTTCTTCCTCCGGCGTTCTCGTCCAGCATCTCCTCCGCGGCGTCTTCTTTCTTCTTCTCCTCGGGCCGCTCCGCACCCATGGCATGGGGCGAGGCTCCTGCTCTTCTCTTCATCTCCTTCTCTTCTTCTATTCTTCTCTTCTTCATTTTCTTCTCCGGGCCGCTCCGCATCCATGCTAGCATGGAGGGAGGCTCCCGCTGTATGACGGTGTCTCCTCGTCTGACGGTTCTTAAATAACGGGGGCGGGGCCACCCGGTGACCCCACCCCCCTCTGATGCACGGTGACTTGACGGGACTTCCCTGTGATGTCACGGGGAATGCCACAGGGAAGTCCCGTCATGTCCCGTGCGTCAGAGGGGGGCGGGGTCACCGGGTGGCCCTGCCCCCCGTTATTTAAGAACCGTCAGACGAGGAGACACCATCACACAGCGGGAGCCTCCCTCCATGCCAGCATGGATGCGGAGCGGCCCGGAGAAGAAAATGAAGAAGAGAAGAAGAGAAGAAGAGAAGAGCGGGAGCCTCCCCCCATGCCATGGGTGCGGAGCGGCCAGAGGAGAAGAAGATAGAAGACGCCGCGGAGGAGATGCTGGACGAGAACGCCGGAGGAACAACCAGAAGAAGAAGAAGATGAAGGAAGATAGAAGAAAGAAGAAGCATTTAAATAAAGGAATTGTCAAAAACTGTCTCTTGTCATTTTTAACATTTTTGACAGTTTTTTAGTGAAATGGTAGGGGTAAGTACCCCCTTACAATTTCACACAGGGGGGAGGGCCGGGATCTGGGGGTCCCCTTGTTAAAGGGGGCTTCCCGATTCCAATAAGCCCCCCGCCCGCAGACCCCCACAACCACCGGCCTAGGTTGTGGGGATGAGGCCCTTGTCCTCATCAACATGGGGACAAGGTGTTTTGGGGGGCTACCCCAAAGCACCCTCCCAATGTTGAGGGCATGTGGCCTGGTACGGTTCAGGAGGGGGGCGCACTCTCGTCCCCCCCTCTTTTCCTGTGGCCTGCCAGGTTGCGTGCTCGGATAAGGGTCTGGTATGGATCTTTGGGGGGACCCCACGCCATTTTTTTTTTTTTGGCACGGGGTTTCCCTTAATATCCATACCAGACCTGAAGGGCCTGGTATGGAATTTAGGGGGACCCCCACGTCATTTTTTTTTAAAATTTTGGTTCAGGGTTCCCCTGTGGGGAATTCCCATGCCGTTTTTATCAATGAACTTCTATGTGTATTGTCGGACCGACAATGCAATAGCCGCGGGTAGTTTTAAATGGGTTTTTTCCTTTGAAATGTAATTTTGCTGTCAGACTGTTCTAAACAGGGGAAACATGCGCCCCTTTACAGGCATACTATAGACACCCCCCAGCTACGAAATTTAAATGAATATTACACTTTTATTGTTTGACTTTAAGCATTATGAAAATCACTGCTTCTGAAAAAAACGGACGTTTTTAAAACTTTTTTGCATTCATCCATGTCCCCTGGGGCAGGACCCAGGTCCCCAAACACTTTTTATGACAATAACTTGCATATAAGCCTTTAAAATTAGCACTTCTGATTTCTCCCAGAGACTTTTAAAGGGTGTTCCATGGCATTCGAATTTGCCGCGAACACCCCAAATTGTTCGCTGTTCGCCGAACTTGCGAACAGCCAATGTTCGAGTCGAACATGAGTTTGACTCGAACTCGAAGCTCATCCCTACCCTATTCCACCTATCAGCTATGACTTTCTACATAATAGAGAAAATTGAAGGTATGAAACTTTTTCATCCCTGTAGCTGCTTGCTGCTCAGCCCACACACAGGTATAGTTGGTTGGTGTCATTTGTCAGATAGGATAGGAAGAAAGAAATTAGTATAATAGGGGCCATTCGTTTCTGAAGCTGGCCATAAACTAGAAAATACTCCTTTGAAAGCTTATGTTTTGGGAACCTTTGGTAAATTTTTGAATTTTTAGTGCGGTCAAAACTATTTTAGTTTTCAACCTCAGTAAAGAGAAAATGTAAGAGTAGGGTGGGGTTTTTTGGGGCAAATTAATTTCTAACAGTGAATTTGGTTTTCATTCTGGAAATCACATTTATATACATAAATAAATTGAATTTAAAAGCAAACTGAATTTTGAAGTACTTTTGAAGAACATTAACCAAGTCATTAAATATACTGTGAGAATTTTAGTATGAATGTTGTATGAACGTTTGCTCGAAAACCTACTAGTTTATGGCAAGTTTGAGATTTTCCTCCCCAGGTAAAAAGTTAATATTGTATTCTGGTGTATGCATGTGGTTAACACATTTAACAAAGTAGCCCTGGGGAAGGCAAAGCAACCCCCTATACCCAATACTAATTCTAACCCTTCAGATAAACAATGCTTCAAAGAGTTTTGACCTGCAGACCTGCCAGACCTGATAAGAAAATGCATAAAACCAACCTTTGCAATAAAATGAAGAGATAATCTATGATCAGGGATTAACTTATGTAAAAAAAAAAAGAAAATTAAAATAGTCTGTGCATCTGGAGCTGATATATGACCCAAACCTTATGGACACCTTACAACCCCCCAAATAAGCATGCTGCAAATCCCATTCCTCAACCATAGGCATTGACATGGGCTATATCACTTTGAGGCTATATCTCTTCTGGAGGGGCTTTCCGCAAGTTTTTAAGATTTTAAGATCAACCATGGCTTGATTAAAAGTGTGTTCTTCATACGTTCTTATTGACAATCCAATGGAAAGGTAGTAACATCACAAACTTGGTAATAACAGCCTTCTAATTGCTTATGTATAGAAAAATATGGAGAATACATTTTAAGTAAATAAGCCAGAGGGTATAGCAGAGTAAAGCTCTGGAACCTTGATGCAACTTGCAGACAGTAATCACCCCAAGCTGATTCGCTCCACCTCCCTCCACTCCCCTCCCCCATAGAAGTTAAATTTAGGGTTTTATTGATTTAAATCACATTCCTATACCAAGTATTCCTGCAATTTACTATTTTGGTGAGCTATTTTGCTGCCTTATATTTTTTTAAGTCTTGCTACAGTATTTAAACTTTACAATGATATACAAAAAGATTATATTGTGTATAAGTTATGTATATTTTTATGCAACTGAATTTCTATTTATGCATGATATTTAACACTTGTATTTGAATGGGACTTGTGCATGAACTGTATTTCCATTCCTGTGTGTTTTTAATAAAGCTTTGTAATAAATATTGCATAGTACCTTCTATCAAACCTGAATTAAAACCAGATGACATTTTAATAAGGTTACATACATCCCACACATCTTTTTTAGGGGGCTTTAGATGAATACACAAGTTTATCATTAACATTTTTATACTGATTACACAGTAGCCTGCAAGTACTGTTTCAGTTATTGGTTTTATGTTTTCTTAATTTTTTTTCTATTCCAGATCCAGCTGTGTGCTGTAGAATTCCTTATAGCTATTGAATTCTATTTACTGACAAAAAACATCATTGGATCTTCTACGTAACAAAGAACAAGCAACCGTACAGGAAATCAATCAATTTGTAGTCCTGAGCTCTGTGTCGTTCTTTTCACTCTCTAGGCTGCTGCTAAGGGAATGTGTTTCTGCTCCATTAGGTTTTCCACTGAAATATGTGAGAATCACCTCCATGTGTAGCAGTAAACCATCTCGACAGGTATGAAATATTAACTTCCTCATGCAACCTGCTAGTGTTGCATCTCAAGCTGTGTGTTCCCATACATTACTCACAGCACATCATACAATTCTGTTTTGAACTGCCATAAGAATTAGGGATACATTCAGAAAGGCAATAAAAAAATACCCACTTTTGCAGCTGTGTATTCATAAAAAAAATTACATGTATTTTTAAATGCAACTAGTGTAAGAATCTTAATTTGCTTTTATATCAGCTTTCTGTCACCCCCTGCCCATCAGACTGGGATAGGGTGGCATTAAGAGCTATTCAGGCTCTATTGAAGTGCACATGTGCCAATAGGAAATATATTGAAATGAGAAGATAGCAAGACCATCCCAGTTGTGGAGTTCAGATTTGTTTATCCTCATTTTTGTGTCTTTTTATGTTGTTCTTTAATTCACTGCTAAACTGATTATCCTATTACATTATTATTGCATATCATGACCTTAAAACAGGGGTCCCCAACCACCGGGCCGTGGCCTGTCTGCAGGACAGGTGCGGCATGTTGGAGCCAGGCATGCGGCATGTTGGAGCCAGGCGGGCGGCATGAGATCCAGGTGGGCGGCATGAAACCAGGCGGGCGGGATATCGGAGCCAGGCTGGCGGGCTGCATGAGAGCCAGGCGGGCGGCATGAGAGGTGGGTGGCATGTCGGAGCCAGGCGGGCGGCATGAAAGAGCCGGTGTTCTCCCAAAATAGCTGGGTGGATGAGAGAAGCGTGTGGGCGGATAAGAAAAGCGGGCAGTGAGAGATGACATCATCTCTCTCTGCCCGCCCCGCATCACCGCTCTTCCGCCCTCACAGCCCAACCTCTTCAATGTTGGAATTGCAGAGAGGAGCAGAGATGACATCATCTCTCACCGCCCGCTCGCATTTCACTATCCTTCCCTCACTCAGAACTGGCCACTGCACATAACTGGCCACTGTACTAAACTAATTGGACCAGTGCTGCCACCAATGCAGTGGCAACACACATCTGGTGGCAGTGGCAGGTGACAATCAACATCTGGTGGCACTGGCAGGTGACAATTCACATCTGGTGGCACTGGCAGGTGATGTGACAATTCACATCTGGTGGCACTGGCAGGTGACGTGGCAAGTGACAATCCACATCTGGTGGCACTGGCAGGTGACGTGGCAAGTGACAATCCAGATCTGGTGACACTGGCAGGTGACGTGGCAAGTGACAATTCACATCTGGTGGCACTGGCAGGTGACGTGGCAAGTGACAATCCACATCTGGTGGCACTGGCAGACGACATGGCAAGTGACAATCCACATCTGGTAGCAGGCAACATGGCAAGTGACAAGCTGCATCTGGTGGCAGGCGACACCCCCAGGGCTCCCACTGATTCTGCCTTATGGTGAGTTGAACAATTTCATAGTATATTACCATGTAGCAATATTAATAATGCGCTTCAATCACCCTGACACCATAACAACCATGGTGCCGGGATGAATGAAGCGCCAACACCAGCCATTGCCCCGACAAATTGCCCGCGAAAAATCGCTCCCCCCGGGCCTCGGCACAATCTTCTTCCACGCAGCTGGTCCCCAATGCCAAAAAGGTTGGGGACCGCTGCCTTAAAATATATCTAAAGCCAAAATGCAAGTTTTAATTAAGTATGAGAATGTCTGCTTTGTTCTGGGACGCCTTAAGCACGTTCCTATTGGTTAGTACAATCATGTTGATAGCGCTGATCAGTAAGTGCTTGCCATTGCTTGCATTAGGCTGTTACACAGTCTCCAGCATTGTGTAGGGATGTCTTACAGTGTTGAACCCTTATACTAGCCAGAGAGGGCAGCGGAAGATGGGGATTATTGCATTAGGAACCCCGAAGGCTGGGGGGAGCATTGTGAGTTTATTTTTTATGTTTTTGAGAAAAGTGAATTAACCCTGTAAACTTCACCTTCTCACACCCTGCTTAGATCTAATTCCTCAACCTTTTTAATCAATCTTTTCTTGGATTTCCCTGATCATTCTTGCTCCTAATTATCATTGTCACACGCATACAGGGGCGGATTAATGCACAGGCTGGTCTAGGCTGCAGCCTAGGGCCCTATGTGTGCAAGGCCCCCCGATTGGCCATGATATTTTTATTAATTTGTATATATTTATGTATATGTAGAATAAAAACCATGCCTGCGTGTTATACGAATACGCTGATAAATGTTTTTTTTACCAACAGGGGGCGGGGATCGGCGGTCCACCCCGGGTGCCACCCATTGGGGGGGTATCAGGCCAGCTGGGACAGCGCTGCCAGCATACTTTAAAGTTGAGAAAACATCACTGCCAGCCCTTTCTCATGCACAGCTCCTTGTGTATCACTCTTAATGTAAATGGAAGTCTCTTAATACCTCAATTAAAGCCGCTCTGTCTGGCCTCTCTCCTCCTCCCAATCCACCTCCTTCCCGAGTGTAGCCTTTGATTGCAGGAGGAGAGCGGTCATGTGACCATCAATGAAACAGCAGAAGAGAGCAGTCACATGACCGGGTCATGAAGAACGGCCTTAATTGAGGTATTTAGAAGCTTTGATTTACAATGAGTGACACAGGAGGAGCGGTGTATGAGAAAGGGCTGGCAGTGATGTTTTCTCAACTTTAGAGTATTCTTTCCCAGGAGACTGGGGGTCTCCTGGGAGTGCAGGGGGGCTTTATAATGAAAGAGGCCTGTGTAATATGCAGTCAAAGGGGTCTGTGTACTATGCAGATGTCTGTCTACTGTGCAGGGAAAGGGGTCTGTGTACTGTGCAGGGAAAGGGGGCTTTGTTATGTGCAAGGGGTCTGTGTACTGTGCAGAGGGTTGCGTACTGTGCAGGGAAAGGGGTCTGTGTAATGTGCAGGGGGGCTGTTTACTGTGCAGGTGGGCTGTGTACTGTGCAGGGGGCTGTGGGAAGTTTTTTTCCTGAAACTTCCCTCTTAATGTTAGGGTGCATGTTATATGCACTCTGAACATAAACCAAGGCGCCACTCTAAGTGCAGTAAAAAACATGGAGTTTAATAAAACTGAAAAAGGTATTCACAAAGGTACATAGTGAACAAGCATGTTGGCAAAAGCTGCCGGATATCCTGGGAGTGAGTCTGGTCCGTTTCCTGGATTGCCGTGGTGTTCGATGGACAGGCTGATCCGATGGATGCTAGCACTTCCTGCCGTTGGAACGTATGATTGTTCTGCTGTTGATTATTGCTTGCTTTTATGTGCTGCTGTTTATGGTATTTGTATGGCTTTTATTTTATTGGAATATTACACAGCGTTTCGATTGGTCTCTGTCAGGATGTTGTGATTTTGCCTCAGTTAAACAGTAGTTGCTGCAGACGTTTTTGACCTAACTGTTGGTTTAGAAAGGTAAAATCTGTTACCAGCTTGCAGGTGTATTTTGAATGCTTTTTTTTCTGTGGCATTGCTGTTTATAGTAGGCTCATGTCTAAACGTGTTTGGGCTGTAGACCTGAGAGTTGCACTTGAGGTGTGTAATATAGGTCTACCCTTTTACACATGGCATTAAATAATTTTTTTTCTGGTAAAGCATGCTTAGGAGGGGGCCACACAAAAAGTAGCCTAGGGGCCCATGACCACCTTAATCCTCCACTGCATGCATATACCTTGTATTCCCTAAGTTCACCATCATTTCAAGTTTCACTAGTTTGTTCATCTTTTCACACTCAACTATTCCCGTTATCACAATAACATCAGCATACACTATGCACTGTACTGTTCTATGCAGTACGAGATTATTTCTTAAAGTGGTTGTAAAGTCTTAAGGTTTTCTACTCTAGGTCTGGTGTACTATCCCTAACAAGGCTAAGGGATTGATTTAATAAAGAAGTAGTGGCTATTAACGCAGTAAATTAATGTTTATTTAGCTTAGTAAAGAATGAGAAGCTTTATTCACATTGAATACCCAATTATAAGCAAGGGGAATTACAAAAAACAATATAAAATACATTTTCTTGCATAATTTGCACAACCAAAGTGAATATAGCTTCAGCTTATACAGTAATTTAAGTTAATATACACTTTGCAAGGTGAACATGCTGTATTCCTTTAGTAGTAGTATTTCTACATACACATTGTCTTATCCCCTTTTTATGTTTAGATACAAAATACGCTATTCGCCAGTCCTTTGCCCTCTGTGCTCTTGTCTATAATATACTATGAAGACACATCTTTTTTCACAGTTTTTCTCCTACATTTACCACCATTTCTGTTGTAATTGTATCCTTGCCCAAAGCTCTTTTTTTCTTCAGATCTTTAATCATTTCCATTACCTTGTCTCAAGTAGGTTCTTCCTCTCTAATGCTTCTGTAACATGTCATCTTTCCATTTCATTTTTTCTACCATATTTATCCTCCTTGACTTCTGTGGTATTTCCATTTACTTCAGCATCTCGTCAAATAATTCTTTCCATTTTTCCTTAATGTGCACTCATTTTCACAAACTGTAGCAACTGATTGCACGTCGATTTCCTGCAAGGAAACAGCTTTTAATTGATTCTTATTTTTTTGCTGTGTTTCCCAGTTTCAACATTTTGTTGAAGCAAGCATCACCTCATCCCAGTTTTTTTCTGCTCAGTTGCTTCTATCATTTTCCATCTGACCTACAGAGTACATTTTTAGGATATTAGAGGCAGAACCAGGGTAAATAAACCATGGGATACAAGCCCTTCTACTAATTAGGTAATACCACGTGCTTTGCATGTACAGGACCTGTAATTCACTGGACAAGCTGTGCACAATTGGCAGTAACAATTAATGTACATGAAATATGTAATGTGAACCTCTTCAACATTAAATGTTCACACTGAACTCTTGATAATAATTTTGTCTTTTATTCCTTATGTAATACAATTCTATAATCATACATTATGTACACATTGTATATATTGGTTTTATACATTTGTACATATGTACGTATGTTTCATACATTTTGTACATATTGTTTGTTTTACCAGATTATTAAAACATAAAGTCACATGTGTATAGGTTAAGTTACACCTCTTTTCCTCCAAATGCATTAGGAGACCCCTTGTATTTTGCAATGCCCTGGAAGTGAACAACCATGTTCACTATATGGAACATTTATGCATTAATGCATGGTGATCATATTTCCACTTTCAGAAGAGAATAAATTCAGTTCATTTAATCTTGCTGAGGACCTCTATGCCTCTTATCAATTTAGTTGTTCTCCTTACACTTTCAAGTTCCCCAACACCCCCCTACAGGGGTAAGGATAGTCTCTCACTCTATCTCTCTCACTTGAGTATTTTAATATAGACTATTTCTCTCTCTCTGGAGCTTTTTAAGATAAGAAAATATTTTGCTTGCTTTAGAAACTGCTGCTTTGCATTGCATGCTTTTATTAAGTTTAGGATATGGGTGTTCAACCCATATGCTTCTCAATTATTCATTTTCCTAGTTGTACTCCCTTAGAATGTATGATGCATGCATGTTTTTAACTCTCAAGTTCATAAGTTTCTATGTATCTTTGAAATCTAAACCTTGGGGTACACCACTAATGACCTCAGACCATTTGGAGTATGAATCATTAATCATTACTCTGAACATGGCTTTAAGCTAGTTTTCTGTCCATTTAAAGACTCAATTTTCTAAGCCTCTAGACCTTAACTCACACATTAACCATCTGTGGAAAAAAATGTTCTAGCACCTTCCTAGTTAGGCTGCTAGGTAAATTTAGTTTTTCTTCTTTAGTCAAGGGAGCAGTGATTGTTTGCTCAGTTTTTTCAGAGTTTCATAGGCTGAGAGTTTGATTGTCTCCCCAGCCTGAATATTAGTCAGAGCCTAGGCAATCCCTGGGGAGGTGTGCCCAGTTGGTCACTGGGAAGCTGATAAATAGTTTGCAGCCTAGGAGAGATTGTCTTTGCTAGTAAGGATGGCTCACTGCCTCAGAGGGGGCTGTTGTCCATCTGAGTCAAGTCTTGGATTATGCTGCTGTTCTCAGAGGTCCTGGGACTGGAGACCTGGAAGGGAAATGGAACTGGCTCCCAGGCTTCACCAAAAGGATCTGGTGTTTATAAGGATTTTTCTCACTCACCGGGGAAAGTCCGGAGGAAGCCGAAAGGTGGCAGCTGTCCTGGGGACTCTTGAGTAATGACCCTGAACTGATTCCTATTGATTCCTGGTGATTATGTACCCTTTGGGATATTGTAATCTTTGTAACTTTCAAATGGTGAAAGTGTTAATTAATTTTCTGTATTTTTAAATGCCCTTTACTTATTCTTTATGGCTTTTTTTTAACATTGGCCATGAGCCAGGGGTCTTGGAGAGCTCCCCAAAGCATTGGAAAATTAAGCTTTTTTATTTTACCCAGATTTTCTTTCATATGAGCATTGGCATTTACCTGTGCACTGGCATACAGCATAATTCCCTGAGCCCTTTTCACATTTAGTAGAATGGCCATACACACATGCACAGGTAAACGCCAATGCAAAAACCATCAGTGTTTCCACAAGTATGGCAGCATAGAGCCATTCACTTGAATGGGTGGCTGTACACAGCACCTGCAATTCCCCAGACATGGAAAAGCCCTGGGAATTTCACGCTAAAAAACTAGCAGTCTCTAGATGTCTATGTGCATGAGGCTTTAGGGGTCCTCTTCTTCCATGTATTCTGTCATTGGTCCCAACATAGACAAAGACAGCTAGGTCATTTGTCTATCTGGCCCACCACATGCCTAACCCTGACACCAGGGAGAAAGGAACAAATTCTGTTAAAGGTGATCTGGGTGAAAAATTATTCTATTACCACTAAGTGTCTTGGCCTTCCTGTATTACTTTCACCATCCCTACTAGATGGGCTACTCTCCTGGATGTTAGTGGTAGCACTGACATCTAGAGCTGTCATCTCTGGGCTGCCTGCTACCTGTTATTCATTCTTTACCCATCTTGACAAATTTGCTGTGATGCTCAAACGCAGGACTAGCCTTCCTTTTGTGTGAACCTCTACCAATTGCTCTACAGTAACTACATTAACCCACCTGATCATCCAGATTTACCCTCCACATTAATCTGATTATTGCCTGCTCTCTGTACACAAAGGTTCTATTAGCATGGGTTCCAAAGGATAGCTGAACAGAAGACTCCTCATGGTTGTAAAGTCTCCTTAATCTTACAATTCACTCTTCCAGATCTCTTAGGCTGGCTGTATACTGATCCAAATTTCCAAACTGGCTGGTCACTACTGGATTTTGATTAGTGTGCAGGCTCCCCCACTCTTCAGAAGTTGTGTAGAAGGGAAATGTTGTAAAATATTCCATTGATCAGTAGCTGCAGCCAATCAGCTGCAGCCGCTGATAGTTACATAATTACATAATAAGGTTGAAAAAAGGCCACCTAGTTCAACCAATAGAAAAAAAAGGTAAATAAATAAAAAGTTGGTGCTGCTATTAGAATACAATGTTCTGGCAGAGGAGACACTTCCATCCACCTCATTTGTGGTCCGAACCATATGTGGTCAGAGATGTTAAACCACAAAAAAACAAAAATAAAAAAGCCACACGTATAACCACCCAAAGGCTACCTCCTCATCATTTATTGAAACATGGGTAAATCAGCATCAAAAACATATATCTCCTACAGGAAGCCCACCCCCCCCCCCAAAAAAAACATTCCAACCACTACCACCTCCCCTCACACAAAAGTTATGCCCTCCCGTACCCAATTGTCCTGAACCCCTAATACAAAATAAATGCAGCCCCCCAGAAGGAGCTGGGACAGAAGTGATTGTATACAATAGAATCCCCCTAAGATGGAACCCCTAATCTATATGCACCTACACGCTGGATGGACCTAAAGTCTGTGTATATCATGGGACCCAGTGGCACCCAGAACTTCTGTATGAGGTAGTTCTGCACCTTAAAGCCACAATGGGCGAATCCAGTTCAACACCTCAATACATACGGTCCTATGACTGAAACCACAATGTTACATAGTTACATAGTAGGTGAGGTTGAAAAAAGACACAAGTCCATCAAGTCCAACCTATGTGTGTGATTATGTGTCAGTATTACATTGTATATCCCTGTATGTTGTGGTCATTCAGGTGCTTATCTAATAGTTTCTTGAAGCTATCAATGCTCCCCGCTGAGACCACCGCCTGTGGAAGGGAATTCCACATCCTTGCCTCTCTTACAGTAAAGAACCCTCTACGTAGTTTAAGGTTAAACCTCTTTTCTTCTAATTTTAATGAGTGGCCACGAGTCTTGTTAAACTCTCTTCTGCGAAAAAGTTTTATCCCTATTGTGGGGTCACCAGTACAGTATTTGTAAATTGAAATCATATCCCCTCTCAAGCGTCTCTTCTCCAGAGAGAATAAGTTCAGTGCTCACAACCTTTCCTCATAACCAAGATCCTCCAGACCCTTTATTAGCTTTGTTGCCCTTCTTTGTACTCGCTCCATTTCCAGTACATCCTTCCTGAGGGCTGGTGCCCAGAACTGGACCGCATACTCTAGGTGCGGCCGGACCAGAGTCTTGTTGAGCGGGAGAATTATCGTTTTATCTCTGGAGTTGATCCCCCTTTTAATGCATGTAAACGTTTATGGGGAACTGTGTCAAATGCTTTTGCAAAATCCAGATACATCACGTCTACGGGCCTTCCTTTTGCTAACCAGAATATGACGTTCCTGACGGCATGAGCGATGCACTACCCATTCACAGGCAGAAGGTAAGTGATCATGTGCTCTATCTGACATATAACTCAGTGACAGGAAGAGAGCCCATATGTCCTGATGAAGAGCAGAATGAAACATGTAGACAAAGGGATGGACCCCCTGATGTACCACACGCTTCAGCTATCCTTTGGAACCCATGCTAATAGAACCTTTGTGTACAGAGAGGTGATAGTGGTGGGAATATTTTTTTTTGGGGGGGGGTGGGCTTCCTGTAGAGGATATATGTTTTTGGTGCTATTTTAACCATGTTTCAATAAATTATGAGGTAGCCTTTGGGTGGTTATACGTGTGTCTTTTTTATTTTTGTTCAGTATTCAGGTTCAGTATTTATAGTGAATACACCCTCCCCTTATTTGTGGGTGGCACCCCTATATATATCTTAGTATGGTCAGGCTCCCAGTACCATGGGTTTTTTGTATGGTCAGAGATGTTACCCTGGATCTCCCAGCCATTCAAATGTCATTTAGCAGAAGTATTTATTATTTTTATTTTTAACAAGTACTTTTACTGTTGCCCTTTTGCTTCCTGCTGAAGGGTATTTAAAAAAGGATATGTGTACATGTCTCCCATGGAAGTGCCAAGCTACCCATGCTTTTTTTTACTTCAATGGAGTTTGGGTACTATTTTCAGGAAATGTTTCATGTGTTCGACTAACATCCAACAAACTGAAATTTGCTGGTTCTCTAATCACTAGGAAACCTTCCAAAAATGTGGAATAGATGCACATCTTTTCTAACTAAGGATAGTTAGAGTTCCACTTTAAGACCAAACAAAGGGAACTACTTTAAAAATCAGTATGGTGCTGGTGTGTACTGGATTTTCCGATGCCTCCACTATCTCAAAAAGTAATTTTTTCTCCACTCTAGCCTGGTGAAATTGACCTCACACCATGTCAATACAGTAGAAGCTAAGTAATATCCTGGCTTTTTATATTAACTACTTTCAATGTAATGCCTACATCTTTATCCTGTCCAGGACTAATGTTTCAGGGATGGGGGTTTGGGAAGGGGGGGGCAGTGGGAATGTTTCCCATGTCTTCATTTTGTGACCTTCAACAGCAAAATAAATGACTCTCTTCTGGCATCATTATACTACTCTTCATTTTAGTACTCTTATGCTGCGTACACACAACCGGACTTTTCAGCAGAAAAGGTCCAATGGAATCATTCCGTTGGTCATTCCGATCGTGTGTGGGCTTCATCTGACCTTTTCTGTTGAAAATTCTGACGGACCTTAGAAATAGAACATTTCAAATCTTTCCGACGGACTTGACTCCTATAGAAAAAAACGTTTGTCTGTTTGCTAGTCCAACGGACCGAAAACGACGCAAGGGTAGCTATTGGCCACTAGCTGTTGAACTTCCTTTTCTAGTCCGGTCGTACGTCATTACGTTCGAAACGATCGGACTTTGGTGGGATCGTGTGTAGGCAAGTCCGTTTCGACGGAACTCCGTAGAAAAGTACTTTCGAGTTCAGTCTGTCGAGAAGTCCCCACGAGTGTACGCGGTATAAGGGGTAATTCACTCTGTTGCTTTGCTTAAGGCTGGGTACACAGCGGTGCACTGCAGTTTGGGTGCAGTGAAATTGTATGCTCAACTTTAGGTGTGATCCCATTGATTTCTATTAGACTGTGCATTATCTGAAAGCATATCAAAGATGCAGTATGCAGGGTCTAATAGAAGTCAATGTGATTCCACATAAAACCATGTGTAAAATTTGCATACAATCACGCTGCACCCAAACTGCAGCACACCCGTGTGAACCCAGCCTTAATGTAAGGGTTGTGGGTACACCGTTGTCTGCTGAAGCATAAGAAAGGATTTACCTATCTGTATTCACTTTCTTTAAAAAAGCACCAAATCAATTTTCGTCATGGGAAGAACCCCCTTCTGATGTAGAGCTTCTGAGCTTTGACAAAGGTGCATGCTTGAAACACATTAGCTGTGGTACCAGTCTTTTTAAGTTTTTATGCAATTTTTACTACAGTTCCCTGCACATCAAAGAAGAAGAGCAAGGTGAGCAAAACAAGACCAACTGCACTGCAAATTATTTGGCAGGGAAAATAGCTTATACAAGGTCTGTCTGGAAAAAGTCCAGCCATTGTTAATATAACGAGAATGGTTTGCGTGACATCAATGTATAGTAACCTGGTAACCAAGGAGAGTGTACTGGATTGCACATGTGTGAACAATAATGACTTCACTGTACTAGTCAGTGGGGGTGCTAAATGCCGTGGAATGAATATGTGTGCTGTCGCACACATATTCAGTTAGCAGAGTTAGTAGAGCAACAGATCTGCATTAAATTTTGCGTTAAGCTGGGACATTCCTCCGTGGAATCTATTTGGATGATTCATAAGGCTTTTGGGGATGATGCAATGAGTGCAGCACAATTAAACATGTGGCACAAATGCTTCAATGATGGTCAAAAATCTGTTCCAATTGATCCATGTTCTCAATTAAGCAGAACACCTGAGAATGTTGAACGTGTACAGGCTGCAATCAACAAAGATCAGCGACTGACAGTGCGACAATTAGAAGCTGAGGCAACTCTAATGCCACATACACATGGTGGGGCTTTCCGACGGGAAATGTTCGATGTGAGCTTGTTGTCGGAAAGTCCGACCGTGTGTATGCTCCATCGAACATTTGCTGTTGGAATTTCTGCACACAAATGTTTGAGAGCAGGTTCTCAAATTTTTTGCCAACAAAACCTGTTGTCGGAAAGTCCGATCGTGTGTACACAAGTCTGTCACACAAAAATTCACGCATGCTCGGAATCAAGCAGAAGGAGCCGCACTGGCTATTGAACTCCCTTTTTCTTGGCTCATCGTACGTCTTTTACATCACCGCGTTCTCACATTCGGAATTTTGGGCCAACATTTGTGTGACCGTGTGTATGTAAGACAAGTTTGAGCCAACATCCTTCATAAAAAAATCCACGGTTTTGTTGTCGGAAAATCCGATCATGTGTACGGGGCATAACAAGAAATTTTGCAGCAAATTTTGAAGAGTGGAAGAGATGCTGGGAGAACTGTGGGAGATCCAAAAGTGCCTACTTTGCAGGGGACTGAGGTGTCATTGTCGTATGTACAATGTTTCTGGTATCATGTATCTTCGTCAATGAATGTCTCTATTTTCCATATTACATTGCTGGATACTTTCCAGACTAGGGATGAGCTTCAAGTTCGAGTCGAACTCATGTTCTACTCGAACATTGGCTGTTCGCAAGTTCGCCGAACAGCGAACAATTTGGGGTGTTCGCGGCAAATTCGAATGCC
Source organism: Lithobates clamitans (assembly GCA_037952925.1). Taxonomy (NCBI): domain Eukaryota; kingdom Metazoa; phylum Chordata; class Amphibia; order Anura; family Ranidae; genus Lithobates; species Lithobates clamitans. The sequence continues at coordinate 789,605 of JBBGZY010001704.1, read as the reverse complement.
GCGGAACACCCTTTAAAAGTCTATGGGAGAAATCAAAAGTGCTAATTTTAAAGGCTTATATGCAAGTTATTGTCATAAAAAGTGTTTGGGGACCCGGGTCCTGCCCCAGGGGACATGGATCAATGCAAAAAAAAGTTTTAAAAACGGCCGTTTTTTCAGGAGCAGTGATTTTATTAATGCTTAAAGTCAAACAATAAAAGTGTAATATCCCTTTAAATTTCGTACCTGGGGGGTGTCTATAGTATGCCTGTAAAGGGGCGCATGTTTCCTGTGTTTAGAACAGTCTGACAGCAAAATGACATTTGGAAGGAAAAAACTCATTTAAAACTACCCGCGGCTATTGCATTGCCGACAATACACATAGAAGTTCATTGATAAAAACGGCATGGGAATTCCCCACAGGGCAACCCCGAACCAAAAAAAAAAAAAAAAAAATGATGTGGGGGTCCCCCTAAATTCCATACAAGGCCCTTCAGGTCTGGTATGGATATTAAGGGGAACCCCAGCCAAAATTAAAAAAAAAATTGACGTGGGGTTCCCCCTAAATTCCATACCAGACCCTTCAGGTCTGGTATGGATTTTAAGGGGAACCCCGCGCCAAAAAAAAAAAAAAAACGGCGTGGGGTCCCCCTAAAAATCCATACCAGACCCTTATCCGAGCACGCAACCTGGCAGGCCGCAGGAAAAGAGGGGGGGACGAGAGTGCGGCCCCCCCCCCTCCTGAACCGTACCAGGCCACATGCCCTCAACATTGGGAGGGTGCTTTGGGGTAGCCCCCCAAAACACCTTGTCCCCATGTTGATGAGGACAAGGGCCTCATCCTCACAACCGTGGCCGGTGGTTGTGGGGGTCTGCGGGCGGGGGGCTTATCGGAATCTGGAAGCCCCCTTTAACAAGGGGACCCCCAGATCCCGGCCCCCCCCCTGTGTGAAATGGTAAGGGGGTACTTACCCCTACCATTTCACTAAAAAACTGTCAAAAATGTTAAAAATGACAAGAGACAGTTTTTGACAATTCCTTTATTTAAATGCTTCTTCTTTCTTCCTTCATCTTCTTCTTCTTCTGGTTCTTCTGGCTCTTCTGGTTCTTCCTCCGGCGTTCTCGTCCAGCATCTTCTCCGCGGCGTCTTCTATCTTCTTCTCCTCGGGCCGCTCCGCACCCATGGCATGAGGGGAGGCTCCCGCTCTTCTCTTCTTCCTTCTTCTCTTCTTCATGTCTTCTGCGGGCCGCTCCGCAGCCATGCTGGCATGGTGGGAGGCTCCCGCTGTGTGACGGCGTCTCTTCGTCTGACGGTTCTTAAATAACGGGGGGCGGGGCCACCCGGTGACCCCGCCCCCCTCTGACGCACGGTGACATGACGGGACTTCCCTGTGACGTCACGGGGAATGCCACAGGGAAGTCCCGTCATGTCACCGTGCGTCAGAGGGGGGCGGGGTCACCGGGTGGCCCCGCCCCCCGTTATTTAAGAACCATCAGACGAAGAGACGCCGTCACACAGCGGGAGCCTCCCACCATGCCAGCATGGCTGCGGAGCGGCCCGCAGAAGACATGAAGAAGAGAAGAAGGAAGAAGAGATGAAGAAGAAGATGAAGAAGAAGATGAAGAAGAGAAGAAGATGAAGAGAAGAGCGGGAGCCTCCCCTCATGCCATGGGTGCGGAGCGGCCCGAGGAGAAGAAGATAGAAGACGCCGCGGAGAAGATGCTGGACGAGAACGCCGGAGGAAGAACCAGAAGAGCCAGAAGAACCAGAAGAAGAAGAAGATGAAGGAAGAAAGAAGAAGCATTTAAATAAAGGAATTGTCAAAAACTGTCTCTTGTCATTTTTAACATTTTTGACAGTTTTTTAGTGAAATGGTAGGGGTAAGTACCCCCTTACCATTTCACACAGGGGGGGGCCGGGATCTGGGGGTCCCCTTGTTAAAGGGGGCTTCCAGATTCCGATAAGCCCCCCGCCCGCAGACCCCCACAACCACCGGCCACGGTTGTGAGGATGAGGCCCTTGTCCTCATCAACATGGGGACAAGGTGTTTTGGGGGGCTACCCCAAAGCACCCTCCCAATGTTGAGGGCATGTGGCCTGGTACGGTTCAGGAGGGGGGGGGGGGCGCACTCTCGTCCCCCCCTCTTTTCCTGCGGCCTGCCAGGTTGCGTGCTCGGATAAGGGTCTGGTATGGATTTTTAGGGGGACCCCACGCCGTTTTTTTTTTTTTTTTTGGCGCGGGGTTCCCCTTAAAATCCATACCAGACCTGAAGGGTCTGGTATGGAATTTAGGGGGAACCCCACGTCAATTTTTTTTTAAAATTTTGGCTGGGGTTCCCCTTAATATCCATACCAGACCTGAAGGGCCTTGTATGGAATTTAGGGGGACCCCCACATCATTTTTTTTTTTTTTTTTTTTGGTTCGGGGTTCCCCTGTGGGGAATTCCCATGCCGTTTTTATCAATGAACTTCTATGTGTATTGTCGGCAATGCAATAGCCGCGGTAGTTTTAAATGTGTTTTTTCCTTCAAAATGTCATTTTGCTGTCAGACTGTTCTAAACACGGGAAACATGCGCCCCTTTACAGGCATACTATAGACACCCCCCAGGTATGAAATTTAAAGGGATATTACACTTTTATTGTTTGACTTTAAGCATTATTAAAATCACTGCTCCTGAAAAAACGGCCGTTTTTAAAACTTTTTTTTGCATTGATTCATGTCCCCTGGGGCAGGACCCAGGTCCCCAAACACTTTTATTGACAATAACTTGCATATTAGCCTTTAAAATTAGCACTTTTGATTATTCATGTTCGTGTCCCATAGACTTTAACGGTGTTCGCGTGTTCGAACGAATTTTTTTCCTGTTCGCATGTTCTGGTGCGAACCGAACAGGGGGGTGTTCGGCTCATCCCTATTCCAGACATACCACGCATGTACTGTATAGGCCTTTTAGCTCCATATGTGACTGTTTGCATGTCTTTAAGGATGGTCCCGATGTTCAAGTCAACGTAAGTTTGACTCGAACATTGGATGTTCGTTTGTTCATAGAAAGTTCATAGAAAGTTTACCCGCCGAGGAGCGCTCCATAATGCACTGCGAGATTGCAGTGCAGTGACGGCTGCTGATTGGCCAAAACATGCACCTGACCTGCATGCTTTGGTCAATCAAAGCACAATGAGCTGTGAGAGACATGATTGGCTAAAGGCAGGGGGCCTTTGGCCAATCATGGCGCAGGGGCAAGTCCACTCCCCACACTATATAAGGCTGCTTACGCGGTGGCCATATGTAGTGTGCTGGAGTGGAGATAGCGTAGGCAGGTTAGTTAGTGGATAGAGCATGTATCAGTGTAGTATTATAAATTGAGTGCAGGCAGTGTAGAATATATACTACAGCGCAGTCAGTGTAGATAATATATTACAGTGCAGTCAGTGTAGTATATATTACAGTGCAGGTAGTATAGAATATATATATCACAGTGCAGTCAGTGTAATATATATATTACAGTGCAGTCAGTGTGACTATATATTACAGTGCAGGCAGTGTATAATACAGTGCAGTCAGTGTAGTATATATATTACAGTGCAGTCAGTGTAGTATATATATTCCAGTGCAGTCAGTGTAGAACAGTGGTCATCAACCCTGTCCTCAGGGCCCAATAACAGGCCAGGTTTTATGTATTATTACCTTGGGGAGATACCGACTAGAATACTGCAATCACTGAGCAGCAAATGATATCACCTGTGATGTATTTCAGTTATCTTGCAAACCTGGCCTGTTAGTGGGCCCTAAGGACAGGGTTGATGACCACTGGTGTAGAATATATACTACAATGCAGTCATTGTAGAATATATACTACAGTGCAGTCAGTGTAGAATATACAGTGGGGACGGAAAGTATTCAGACCCCCTTACATTTTTCAGTCTTTGTTATATTGCAGCCATTTGCTAAAATCATTTAAGTTAATTTTTTTTCCTCATTAATGTACACACAGCACCCCATGTTGAAAGAAAAACACAGAATTGTTGACATTTTTGCAGATTTATTAAAAAAGAAAAACTAAAATATCACATGGTCCTAAGTATTCAGACCCTTTGCTGTGACACTCATATATTTAACTCAGGTGCTGTCCATTTCTTCTGATCATCCTTGAGATGGTTCTACACCTTCATTTGAGTCCAGCTGTGTTTGATAATACTGATTGGACTTGATTAGGAAAGCCACACATCTGTCTATATAAGACCTTACAGCTCACAGTGCATGTCAGAGCAAATGAAAATTATGAGGTCAAAGGAACTGCCTGAAGAGCTCAGAGACAGAATTGTGGCAAGGCACAGATCTGGCCAAGGTTACAAAAAATTTCTGCTGCACTTAAGGTTCCTAAAATCACAGTGGCCTCCATAATCCTTAAATGGAAGACATTTGGGATGACCAGAACCATTCCTAGAGCTGGCCGCCCGGCCAAACTGAGCTATCGGGGGAGAAGAGCCTTGGTGAAAGAGGTAAAGAAGAACCCAAAGATCACTGTGGCTGAGCTCCAGAGATGAAGTGAGATGGGAGAAAGTTGTAGAAAGTCAACCATCACTGCAGCCCTCCACCAGTCGGGGCTTTATGGCAGAGTGGCTCGACGGAAGCCTCTCCTCAGTGCAAGACACATGAAAGCCCACATGGAGTTTGCTAAAAAACACCTGAAGGACTCCAAGATGGTGAGAAATAAAATTCTCTGGTCTGATGAGACCAAGATAGAACTTTTTGGCCTTAATTCTACGCGGTATGTGTGGAGAAAACCAGGCACTGCTCATCACCTGTCCAATACAGTCCCAACAGTGAAGCATGGTGATGGCAGCATCATACTGTGGGGGTGTTTTTCAGCTGCAGGGACAGGACATCTGGTTGCAATCGAGGGAAAGATTAATGCGGCCAAGTACAGGGATATCCGGGACGAAAACCTTCTCCAGAGTGCTCAGGATCTCAGACTGGGCCGAAGGTTTACCTTCCAACAAGACAATGACCCTAAGCACACAGCTAAAATAATGAAGGAGTGGCTTCACAACAACTCCGTGACTGTTCTTGAATGGCCCAGCCAGTGCACTGACTTAAACCCAATTGAGCATCTCTGGAGAGATCTAAAAATGGCTTTCCACCAACGTTTACCATCCAACCTGACAGAACTGGAGAGGATCTGCAAGGAGAAATGGCAGAGGATCCAGGTGTGAAAAATTTGTTGCATCTTTCCCAAAAAGATTCATGGCTGTATTAGATCAAAAGGGTGCTTCTACTAAATACTGAGCAAAGGGTCTGAATTAGGGATGAGCTTCGAGTTCGAGTCGAACTCATGATCGAGTCGAACTCATGTTCGACTCGAACATCGGCTGTTCGCCAATTCGCCGAACAGCGAACAATTCGGGGCAAATTCAAAAGCCGTGGAACACCCTTTAAAAGTCTATGGGAGAAATCAAAAGTGTTCATTTTAAAGGCTTATATGCATGGTATTGTCATAAAAAGTGTTTGGGGACCTGAGTCCTGCCCCAGGGGACAAGGATCATTGCAAAAAAAAGCTTTAAAAACGGCCATTTTTTTGGGAGTAGTGATTTTAATAATGCTTAAAGTGAAACAATAAAAGTGTAATATTCCTTTAAATTTCATACCTGGGGCGTGTCTATAGTATGCCTGTAAAGGGGCGCATTTTTCCCATGTTTAGAACAGTCTGACAGCAAAATGACATTTCAAAGGAAAAAAAGTCATTTAAAACTACTCGCGGCTATTAATGAATTGCCGGTCCGTCAATACACATAAAAGTTCATTGATATAAATGGCATGGAAATTCCCCACAGGGGAACCCCGAACCAAAATTAAAAAAAAAAATTATGTGGGGGGTCCCCCTAAATTCCATACCAGGCCCTTCAGGTCTGGTATGGATATTAAGGGGAACCCCGCGCCAAAATAAAAAAAAATGGTGTGGGGGTCCCCCCAAAAATCCATACCAGACGCTTATCCGAGGATGCAACCTGGCAGGCCACAGGAAAAGAGGGGGAGACGAGAGAATGCCCCCCTCCTGAATCGTACCAGGCCACATGCCCTCAACATTGGGAGGGTGCTTTGGGGTAGCCCCCCAAAACACCTTGTCCCCATGTTGATGGGGACAAGGGCCTCATTCCCACAACCCTTGCCTGGTGGTTGTGGGGGTCTGCGGGCGGGGGGCTTATCGGAATCTGGAAGCCCCCTTTAACAAGGGGACCCCCAGATCCCAGCCCTCCCCCCTTTGTGAAATGGTAAGGGGGTACAAAAGTACCCCTACCATTTCACAAAAAAACTGTCAAAAATGTTAAAAATGACAAGAGACAGTTTTTGACAATTCCTTTATTTAAATTCTTCTATCTTCTATCTTCCTTCGGTTTCTTCCTCCATCTTCTTCTTCTTCTGGTTCTTCCGGTTCTTCCTCCGGTGTTCTTGTCCGGCATCTTCCTCCGTGGCGTCTTCTTCCCTTCTTCTCCTCGGGCCGCTCCGCATCCATGATGGCATGGAGGGAGGCTCCCGCTGTGTGATGCTTCTCCTCTTCTGACGGTTCTTAAATAATGCACGGGGACTTGACGGGGACTTCCCTGTGGCATTCCCCGTGATGTCAGAGGGGGCGGGGTTACGTAACGGTTACTACAGTGCAATGCAGAATGCAGCTTTGCAGGGACAGCCCCAGGGGTGATTCACACCATGCCAGCTGGAGCCAGGAATGGTGGTGTGCAATAATGGCTCAAACCTCCTGTCCGCCCTTAGACACGGAAAGTTGACACATGTGCCATGCCTGGCACATGTCCTCAATTTGGTGGTGCAGCGTTTCCTATGTATGTACCCAGGGTTGCAAGATGTGCTAAAGCTAGCCAGCAGAGTCTGTAGCCATTTCAGGCAGTCATACACAGCCAGTGCTCGGTTGGCTGAAATTCAGCGGGAAATCCACCTGCCCGTAAACCGCCTGATTTGTGACATGCCCACCAGGTGGAACTCGACTTTGTTAATGCTGCAGTGGCTATACATGCAGCAGAGGGCCGTCAACGAGTACAGCACGAAGACAGGCTCAGGCCGCCTCTGCTTTTTTTCCCAACACCAATGGCTGATCATTAGGGATACATGCACTGTATTGCCACCATTTAAGGAGGCCACAAGGATGGTGAGCCGTGACAATGCATGCATCAGTGACACAATCCCTGTTGTGTTCCTGCCAGAGCAGACTCTGCGTGGCATTATGGACAGGGCACTGAAAGGAAAGCAGAAGGAGGAAGAGGAGGACTTCCTTTCCTCTCAAGACCCGCTTTATCCAGAAACCATCATTCCTATGTCACAGAACACACAGAAGGAGAGAGGGGAGGAGGAGGAGGATTCTAGCACTTTCATAGGCTTTGAAAGAAGAGGAAGACATGCATCAATCTGTAAATGATAGCTTTCCAACCCCAGGACCCTTGAGAGTAGTACGTGGCTGGGAGGAGGAAGTTCCAGATGCTGTCATTCTGAGTGACTCTGAGGAGTCTGCTTCTCAATCCTTGGCAAATTTGAGGCGCATGGGCAACCTCATGCTTCAAAGCCTGCAAAAGGACCCAAGAATACGTGGCATAAAGAAGAAAGATGATTACTGTTATAAGGAGAAGGTCTCAGAACTCATCCCGTCCCCACAGAGAGTGCAGAAGATAAAATCTCTTGAGGACAGTCATTTTTCCTGAGTCCAGTAGGTGACAGTGTCGTGGAAAATGTCGTTTTGAGTTTTCTGTTGGTCAAGAGAGAAGCTTGGAGAAGGCGTCCGCCTAAGTGAGGCATTTTGGAATTTTTTTAGTCCTTGATGCCCAGTGCTGTCAGCTTCCACATCGGCAGTGTCTGCATCACATGGTGGACGATTACCTTGGGGCAAAAACAAAGATGGAGAACTTTCCAACTGACAATCCATTGCACTGACTTACTGGGTCATGAGAATAGACCACTGGCCAAAACTTTCCCAAAATGATATTCAGTTGTTGGGCTGCCCTGCATCCAGCGTGCTTTCAGAATGGGCATTCAGTGTTGCAGCAGGTTTCGTTACTGATCATAGAACGTGTCTGTCCACAGACTCCGTGGACCATTTCACTTTATAAGAATGAATCAGTCCTGGATTACCAGCTATGAAGCCCCTGATGCAGATGTCACTGATTAAGCCTTTTTGGGATGTGGAACCTATGCAGGACTTTGAGGCTGCCTAGCTTTGAGCGTATTCAATCATTTCATCTGGAAGAATATTTTTGGTATAGGTTTTATGGACACAATTAACACCCAAAGTCCAATTTTTCTGTACCTGTTTGACAGGTGCATATCATTGTAATTTGTAGAGCAAGGCCAATTCTTGTTTTCATCAAGATTACCTCTATAGGGTTACGGTGGGAAGGCGCCACGACACCCAAAGACCAATTTTTATGCACCCGCTACTTCTATACAAAGTCAAAGTGACACCGGAATGTATCCAAAAAAATCTCTAATCTTGTTCCCAGTGCACTACATTGTGGCCTCAGCATACAAACTGGCTCCCCAGCTGTTGCTGAGCAAAAAGAAAGGCAGCTTGCATTTTTTTGGCTTTATAAATGCTATTATTGCTGCAGCAGATTCTAGACATGGTACAGATAGATGTACCATGTCTAGAATCTGCACAGGTAGACTAAGGGGACCCCCCCAGGCACTATATTGGTAGGATTTTTTTTCATTTTTAGGCTTTCGCTTTAAAAAATCAAAAAACCACTGTTCATTTAAAAATGAAGTTTTTCACAAACTTTTTTTCTTATTGATACATGTCCCCCAGGGCAGGACCCAGACCCTTATAACCATTTTATGTCCAATTACTTACATATAAGCCTTCAAAATGGGCACTTTAGATTTTTGAGGTTCGGGCCCCATTGACTTTAATGGGGTTCGTTATTCGGGTCCAAACTTTCGCTGTGTTCAGAAGTTCTGGTGCAAACCGAACAGGGGTCCATTCAGCCCATCCCCAGTATATACTACAGTGCAGTGCAGAGTATATCGTGCAGTGCATAATATATACTACAGTGCAGCGCACAGTATATAGTGCAGAGTATATACTACAGTGCAGTGCAGCGTATATATTACAGTGCAGTGCACAGCATACAGTGCAGTGCAGAGTATATAATACAGTGTACTGTGAATAACACATTATAGTGCAGTGTATATAATAACACAGAATAACACAGTGTTGTGGTGCTACTGAAGTGTCGGTGTATCACCACTGATCCCATTTTTTGTTTTGTTTGCAGTATTAGGTTCTGTTGCTGCATTATTAGCACCCCCCCTTCTCTGTCGCAGGTGTTATTCCTTCTGCGTCAGCACAGCAATGGTATACCTTTGATTTTTTTTTTCAGTGGCACAGCAGCACTAAGAATATTTAGGGCATAATTGCTGCCCCCCCCCCCCCCTTCTGCGTCGCAGGTGTTTCTCTTTCTGCATCAACAGTGGTTCCTTTTTTCTTTTTTTGGCCTTTCTTATGTTTTTTTTACATTTATTTTATTTTAGTTTTTGCAGCAGCAGCAGCAGCAGTAAAAAAAAAAATTCTCCACAGTTGCTGCATCGTTATTTTCTTAAAAAAAAAAAATGGTTTATAGTGCACCAAGCACAAAAGTATTGCACCCAGGCACCATATTCCCTTCCCACATTCTGTAATAAAGAGTTATAAAAATCCCCCCAAAAAATTAAAAACAATAATAAAATGGTTTATAGTGCACCAAGAAAAAAAAAAAATCCCCATCATGTCTGGAAAGCCAACAAGGAGAGGCAGACGCTCACAGGCCACTAATAGAGGGCAAGCAGCCTCTGTGTCTACAATGAAAATTGGTGGTCGTGGACATGGTGCATCCTCTGCAGGCGAGGCACGTTTGTCCTTTTTTTCCATTGCTGACCGTGTTATTGAGCCACAACATGCAGAAGAGTTGGTAGAGTGGATAACTAAGCCATCCTCATCCTCCTTATCCTCTGTCACCCAGGCTCTTACTAGTTTGGCTTCCACTGCAGCTGCCAAAGCAGCCTATTCCACTGGCTCCTTGTCCACAGTTACTCCTTCCGTAGCCCCACCATCATGCACAGAGGAGTCTCCAGAATTTTTTGATCACAATGTTGGTTACATGCTCCTGGAGGATGCGCAGACATTTGAATGCTCTAATATTGGTTTCCAGTTTGAGGAAGGGAGTGACGTGAGCCTAGAGAGAGGGGGTGCCACAAAAGGGCAAGAAACTAGCAGTCATGTTTCCCCAGCTGCAGCATACTGCCAAGTTTACTCCAATGATGAGGAGGGAGGGGATGATGAGGTCACTTACTGTACTTGGGTGCCTGAGAGAACAGAGGAGGAAAGTGAGGAGGAGGCACAACTCCAACGAGGATGGATGTTCTCCAGGGGCCAGCTTATGGGCAGCCACCCTATTGCATCACACCACAGAGCTCCACAGGTGCAGGGAGCTGCTGACTCCTCACTGACTTACAAAAGTTCATTGGTGTGGGCTTTTTTCAACACATGTGCAGTAGATTTCAGATTTGCTGTTTGCAATCTTTGTCTGAAGCGGATCAAGCGTGGCCAGAACACCAACCGCTTTGGCACCACATGCTTGACAAGACATATGATGACCTGCCACTTCTCCTTGCTCCTCATCTGTGATCTCTACCCCTACTATACCTCAAGGCTTCTCAAAAACCTTCACTGAGAGGTATGATTGTATAGCAATGGGTGCCACAAGTACTTGCAGCCAATCTGCTAGCAGTACACCACCTGTTGATTTCAGCAGGCAAATTTTGCTACCCCAGTTGCTGAAAAAAAAATACTGTCCCAGCCATCCACATGCTCAAAGTCTAAATGCTAGCTTTGCAAAATTGCTAGCACTACAACTGCTGCCTTTTCACCTGGTAGACTCTGCCCCCTTTCATGAATTTGTGGAATGTGCTATACCACAGTGGCAGGTCCTAAAAAGAAATTTCTTTTCACGTAAGGCCATTCCAGCTCTCTACCGTCATGTGGAAGGCAATGTTTTGGCCTTGTTGGACAGAGCGGTCAGCAGCAAGGTTCACATTACTGCTGATTCATGGTCCAGCAGGCATTGTCAGGGAAGTTACATTTCCTTCATGGTGCACTGGGTAACACTGCTGGCATCTGGCAAGGGTTCAGGACAGGGTTCAGTGCCGGAGCTTGTTCAGCCACCACGCCTCCAAAAAGCTGGTGGTGATTCTGCCACATCTGTATGCTCCACCCCCTCCTATTCTTCTCCCTCTATGGCCTCTTCTGCTGAATTGTTCTCTGAACCAGTAGTGCTCCCTAAGCGTTCATGGGGCTATGCAAGCAGTCAGGCTAAAAGATGCCATGCAGTGCTTCAGTTTGTCTGTCTAGGGGACAAGAGCCACACTGGGGCAAAGATTCTGTCAGCTCTGCAGGGGCAGGCTCAGAAGTGGTTGACGCCATGGCAGCTTGAGCCAGGAATAGTTGTATGTGACAATGGCACCAACCTTCTCTCCGCCCCCCAACAGGGACACTTGACACATGTTCCATGCTTGGCACACGTCCTGAATTTGGAGGTGCACCATTTCTTGAACAGATACCCAGACTTACAATATCTTCTGAGGCAGGCCAGAAAAGTCTGTGGCCATTTCTGACTGTCATACAATGCCAGTGCTCAGCTGGCTGACATTCAACGGGAATTCAACCTGCCCACCAACCGCCTCATTTGTGACATGCCCACCAAGTGAAAGTCAACATTGGCAATGCTGCAGCAGCTGCACATGCATCAGAGGGCCATCAACGAGTACCTGTGTGAGTATGGCACAAGGACAGGCTCAGGGGAGCTTGGCTTCTTTTCGCCACGCCAGTGGCTACTGATAAAGGATGCATGCACTGTCCTGTCACCACTTGAGGCCACAAGGATGGTGAGCAGCGACAATGCATGCATCAGTGACACTGTCCCTCTAGTATTCCTGCTGGAGCACACTCTTCATGGCATCATGGACAGGGCACTTGAGGCAGAACAGCGGGAGGAAGAGGAGGACTTCCTTTCCTCTCAAGGTCCCCTTTATGCAGATAACATTCCTGCTGGGCCACCAAACACACAGGAGGAAGAGGAGGAGGAGGATTGTGTCAGCATGGATGTGGAGGATAACATACAGCAGTCTTCAAGGCATGGTTTTCAGTCCCCAGAAACCCAAGGAGTTGTACTTGGCTGGGAGGAGGTAGTTCCTGACAATGTCATCCCTAGTGACCCAGAGGACTCAGAATATCATGCCTTCAAACTTATGCTGCATGGGCTCCCTATTTCTGCAAAGCCTGTGAAAGACCTGAGGATTTGTGGTATCAAAGAGAGTGATCATTACTGACTGGCAAACCTTCTTGATCCACGGTACAAGGGTAAAGTTGCAGAGCCTTCGCAGGATGAGCAGTCTTCAGGACGCCTTGAAGAAAAATTTGCGTAATACCTTTCCAAACCCTGGAAGGTTACCATTTCCTGGACAACAAGTTTACAAGTTTCTGAGGCTTTGTTCGGTCAGAGAAAGAGCGGTGGAGAAGGTGGTCGTTGACCAATGCCTTTAAACAATTCTTTAGTCCTCAGCATCCAGGGCTGTTAGGTTTAAGCAACCATCACCAGCGTCTGCATTATATGGTTCAAGAATATCTAGGGGCAAGAGCAGACTTGGAGACCTTTCCAACTGAGCATCCACTGGGTTACTGGGTCTTGAGGACGGACCACTGGCCAGAACTTGCTCAATATGCAATCGAGCTACTGGCCTGTCCTGCATCCAGCGTGCTTTCTGAACGGACGTTCAGTGCTACTGGAGGGTTTGTGACAGATCAAAGAGTGCACCTGTCCACAGACCCTGTCGATAGGCAGACATTTATCAAAATTAATCAGTCCTGGATCAGCATCTATCAAGCCCCTGATGCTGATGTAACTGCATCCAACAAGAGTAACTGTGAGGGGGGTTACGGTGTTCAGGCACCACCAACACCCAAGGCCCAATTTTTCTGCACCTGTTTGACAGGGGCATGTGACTTCAATTTTTTTTTACAAATTTTTAACAGCAGGGCCATTCCTGCGCCCAAAAAGAGTAACTGTGAGGGGTTCTAGTGTTCAGGCACCACTTCGGATGGGCGAACGGTTTGGGCCGAGCATAAGTTTGGCCTGAATAGGGATGAGCCAAACAACCCCCAGTTGGTTCGCATCCAGAACATGCGAACAGGCAAAAAATTTTTTGGAACACGTGAACACCGTTAGAGTCTATGGGACACAAACATGAATAATCAAAAGTGCTAATTTTAAAGGCTTATATGCAAGTTATTGTCATAAAAAGTGTTTGGGGACCTGGGTCCTGCCCCAGGGGACATGTAGCAATGCAAAAAGCAGTTTTAAAAACGGCAGTTTTTTCGGGAGCAGTGATTTTAATAATGCTTAAAGTGAAACAATAAAAGTGTAATATTCCTTTAAATTTCGTACCTGGGGGGTGTCTATAGTATGCCTGTAAAGGGATGCATGTTTCCTGTGTTTAGAACAGTCTGACAGCAAAATTACATTTCTAAAGGAAAAAAAGTAATGTAAAACTACTATCGCTAGCGCCGGCTATATAAATTGTCGGTCCGGCAATACACATAAAAGTTCATTGATAAAAACGGCATGGAATTTCCCCACAGGGGAACCATGAACCAAAATTTTAAAAAAATGCATGGGGGTCCCTCTAAATTCCATACCAGGCCCTTCAGGGAACCCCCACGCCAAAATTTTTTTAAAAAATGGTGTGAGGTCCCCCCAAAAATCCATACCAGACCCTTATCCGAGCATGCAACCTAGCAGGCCACAGGAAAAGAGGGGGGACGAGAGAGCACCCCCCTCCTGAACCATACAAGGCCACATGCCCTCAACATTGGGAGGGTGATTTGGGGTAGCCCCCTTAAAGAACCTTGTCCCCATGTTGATGGGAAGAAGGGCCTCATCCCCTCAACCCTTGCCGGGTGGTTGTGGGGGTCTACGGGTGGGGGGCTTATCGGAATCTGGAAGCCCCCTTTAACAAGAGGACCCCCAGATCCCACCCCCCGTGTGAATTGGTAATGGGGTACAAATGTACCCCTACCATTTAGCAAAAAAAGTGTCAAAAAAGTTAAAAAACACAAGAGACGGATTTTGACAAGTCCTTTATTAATTTCTTTCTCTTTCATCTTCTTTCTTCTGGTCTTCCTTCGGTGTTATTCTTCTTCCTCCATCTTCTTCTTCTCCATCTTCTTCTTCCTCTGCTCTTTTCGTCCCGCATCTTCCTCCGGCTTCTTCTCCACTCCGTCTACATGATCCGCCTCAGTGGGAGTCTTCTGCCTTGTGACGCCCGTAAACGGGTGACCCCGTCCCCCTCTGACAACACGGGGAAAGCCACAGGGAAGTCCCCGTGAAGTCCCCATGAGTCAGAGGAGGGCAAGGTCACTGGGTGGCCCCTCCCTCCGTTATATAAGAAGTGTCAGAAGAACCGAAGCGTCACACGGCGGAAGACTCCCACTGAGGTAATTTATGCTCCTAGAACGCCTGATGGTGCTCCCTGCATGTTGGGCCTCTCTATGTGGCCAGGCTGTGAAAAAGTCTCACACATGTGCTATTGCCATACTGAGTCAGGAGGAGTAGCATAATGTGTTTTGGGGTGTAATTAGAAGTATGCTTATGCTGTGTGTGAGAAATACTTGTTATTATGACAATTTTGTGTAAAAAAAAATTACAACTTCAAAAAACTCACTATGCCTCTTACTAAATACCTTGGACTGTCTACTTTCCAAAAAGGGGTCATTTGGGGATATTTGTACTGTCCTGAGGTTTTTTGGCCCTCAAAAAGATAGGCTGTTAGGCCGTTTTCACTTTAAGCATCATTAAAGTCACTGCTCCTGAAAAAACAATTGTTTTAAAAACTTTTTTTTGCATTGATGCATGTCTCCTAGGGCAGTACCCATGTCCCTATACACTTTTTGGGGACAAGATGCTTTGAGGTGGAGGCACAGAGCCCCCCTGCCCCAAAGCATCCACCCCCCTATGTTGAGGGCATGAGGCCTGGTATGGTTCAGGAGAGGGGGTGCTTGCTCGTCCCCCCTATACTGAACTCCAGGCTACATGCTCGGATAAGGGTCTGGTATGGATTTTGGGGGGGACCCCACACCAATTTTTTTTCATTTTGGTGTGAAGTTTACCTTAAAATCCATACAAGACCCAAAGAGCCAGATATGGACTGGGGGGGACCCCCACGCCATTTTTTTCATAGATTTTTCATCTATATTGCCGGGAGCAAGTTTATATTATTTTTTTTCTTTAGAAATGTCACTATTGCTGCGGCATGTTCTACACATCACACAGATTTGCCACTTTACAGGCAGACTTATGCCGCGTACACACGGTCGGACTTTTCGTCTACAAAAGTCTAACGGACGCCGACGGACCAAAGCCGGCTGACAATCCGATCATGTGTGGGCTTCCTTGGACTTGCAGCGGACTTTTCCAGCCGCAAATCTGACGGACTTAAGATTTGAAACATGCTTTAAATCTTTACGTCGTAACTACGCCGGACCCAGAAATCCGCTCGTCTGTATGCTAGTCCGACGGACAAAAACCCACACTAGGGCAGCTATTGGCTACTGGCTATCAACTTCCTTATTTTAGTCCGGTGTACGTCATCACGTACAAATCTGTCCTACTTTTGTGTGATCGTATGTAGGCAAGTCCGTTCGTTAGAAAGTCTGCCGCAAGTCCGACAAAAGTCCGCCAAAAGTCAGTCGAAAGTCTGTTGGATGGGGTGTCGGACTTTTGTAGTTGAAAAGTCCGACAGTGTGTACGCGGCATAAGGGGACCCCACCAGGCACAATATTTAAAACAATATTTACTTGTTATTGTTTCACTTTAAGCATCATTAAAGTCACTGCTCCTGAAAAAACAATTGTTTTAAAAACTTTTTTTTGCATTGATGCATGTCTCCTAGGGCAGTACCCATGTCCCTATACACTTTTTATGGCAATAACTTACATATAAGCCTTTAAAATGAGCACTTTTCTGTTCAAGCTGTTCTGGTGCAAACCAAACTGGGCGTGTTCGGCCTATCCCTACTTGTCTTTCGAATATAACCACTTGGTGACCGTATAACTTACATATACGGCAACAAGGCGGCTCTGCTGTGCAGGATCATGTACCTATGTGGGTCTGGGATGTGCATGCGCACTGCCAGCAGCCCACTCCCGCTGTGATTATACATATCAGGAGCTGATCTGCAGGTGCCAGGAATTCAGTGTCTGCCAGCACCTGCCAATCATTAGGCAGAGAGTCAGAACGGCTATGTAAACAAGGCAGAATGCCGTTCCATGGATCCATGCCTTCCCCTAGTAAAATCACCACCCATACAGTACACAAACACTGGCTAGGCACACAGTTAACCCTTTGATTGCCCCTGATGTTAACCCCTTCCCAGCCAGTGTCATTAGTACAGTGACAGTGTATATTTTCAGCACTGATCACTGTATTAGTGTCACTGGTTCCCAAAAAGTGTCAAAAGTGTCAGTTAGTGTCCAATTTGTCTGCCGCAATATCGTAGTCCTGCTATAAGTTGCTGATTGCCGCCATTACTTGTAAAAAACACATAAAAAAATTCCATAAATATATCCCATATCCCATAATTTGTAGACGCTAAAACTTTTGCGCAAACCAATCAATATAGGCTTATTGGGATTTTTTTTAACAAAAATAGGTAACAGAATACATATTGGCCAAAATTGTTAAAGAAAATAGATTTTTTTAAAAATTTTAGTGGATAGGTTTTATAGCAAAAAGTAAAAAATATTGTTTTTTTTTCAAAATTGTCGGCCGTTTTTTGTTTATCGTGCAAATAAAAAATGCAGAGGTGGTCAAATACCACCAAAAGAGATCTCTATTTGTGGGAAAAAATGACAAAAATGTTATTTGGGTACAGCGTCGCACGGCCGTGCAATAGTCAGTTAAAGTAAACAATGGCCTGGTCAGGAAGTTGGGTAAATCTTCCAGAGGTCATGTGGTTAAATCTGCACTTCTCATTATTCTCTTGTCATATTTAGGTATCACTTCTGTATCAACTTATAGGAGCTAATGTTAAGAGTGCCCAACTGAATAAACTTTAGGTGTCAGACATTGGTAAAGCTGATAATTACCCATTAATAATATTAAGAATGTTGTCAGTACTATCAATTTAAACATTTTATTAAATCACATTATACATAGTGTACCTGATGTTACAGAAAAGCATTGAATAATGTGGCTGGGAATCTTGAATCTGGACTTGTTCCGTTACCTATGCTTTATTTTACATAGCTAGCAGACCCTCACTCAGGCTTGTCCTGGCATCCTTTGCTCAGAACAAAGTGTCTGTCATGTAGTCTATCATTTGGATTAATGCCAGAGTGTGGACCTTGACAGCAAGTCAATCTACACTCCTGTCAGACTCCCCTTCATGTCTGGGCTTAGTGCCCTTTTATTAGAGGGGAGTGTCTACCATGTAGTCCTTCATTTGGATTATTTTCTGGTTTTGATAAATGCCATTAAAGAGAGCTTTCAACAACTTTTGCTATATTGGAAAATATACAGACAACAGATATTGTTGACATTTTTCATGCGTTATTAACATTTACTCAGCATGCTTGAATTCCCTTTAAAAATAATTGTCTCAGTTCACAGGAAGTGCTGATAATATTAGAAGAATGGGCATGCAGTTTTTAGCTGTTCTTGTTAGAAAAATGTTCAGGATATATTACAGTTGCCTTAAGAATGCAAGGTTGCTTTATTTTGTTATGCATAATGTTACTACTACTTAATATAAATTTGAAATCTATTAGCTGGTGACCTGTTGACCTGTTGACACCAAAATGCAGTGTGCCGTAGGTGTATGCATTTTGATGTATTGAAGCACATTGCAGTGCACTGCGTTAGACAACCCATGCAGCTTAAATGGGTTGCAACATGGGCTTATGCATAAAAAGGGTGCTATTTACATTTTATCACAGCGCAATGCAACACCCAGGATTCTATGCCTTGTGTTTTGCTGCAGTGCGTTACTGTGCGCAAACGCTGTAAATGTGCATTGGGGTGTCAACACAGCACACCAACACATGTAACCAGAGTAATGTGTACAATATCACATTTTGGTAAATCTTGGAATTCTGTAGTTCTATAGATTCTGAGTGTGGAAAAGAAGAATCTGGTTGGCCGCACATCCAATAAAATCACCTTTATTAAGACGTATTCAGACTTTATAAAGACATATTCAGCGCTCATGCGCTGTGGGAAGCCCCAAGGATTCATAACCAGCTTCCCAAAGTCAACATGGTGGCACGAGGGGCCTAAAGATCAGCCAAGAACTGGCTAAGGTGAAGACGGTGCTGGATTCCTGGACAAGTAAGTGTCCTTTTTTTAAAGAGTTTAAATGAATGAAGATCCTTTTTATATTTGTACTAAGTACGGTAATTAATAATCTGTCTTTGCTAAACTACGATTCTAAACTACAGATTTGGTTATACATCAGAAACTTTGTGTCAAATATGATCATAGCTGTAAAGTATTTTAATTAAAAACAACAATATATATTTGTTAAGAAGGCCAAACTTAGATCAGTTGTGGGTTAACACTGTAAATTTTAACATGAATTTAATTTGTATATACAGGTTGTAGATCCTACCTATAGTAACTAGAGCTAACGATGCAGACCATTAGCTGGTGTTCTGCCAAGGACCCTTTCATGGAAGTTGGACTTAGCTGCAAGCTACCCCCAGGTCACTTACAGGTACTAACAGCTGCAGAGAAGGGCAGACGCCCATAGAGCTGTATAGTGTAGATAGATGCAGAGACCCAATGGCTGGTGACTCAGGTAGAATACGACACAGGGTACTCTTGTAGCTGTATTAAGTGTTAGCAGGTGACTGTACAGAGCCAAGGGAATTTCCCAGATATTTCTGCCAAGATTCAACCTATGAATTTTATGTAATTCCCTGGTGAATTTTGATAGTACAGTAGCAGCTATTTTCCATTTTGATTTATTTCTTGCCCAAACATTCTTGCCCAAACATTCTTGTTTAATAATAGGGAGGTCCTATTGTTCAATTACTGACATGTTCTCCATGGTGCTGAAACTGTGTTTCAGTAAAAGGAGGTTGACAAAAATGTTTTGGAAAGATATAATAAAAAAAAACACACAGTTGGAGTCCTCCCATTCCAGAACAAACCAGCCTGGCACATCAAGTATGCAGGCTGGTATTGCCATGGCAAAGGAGCTACAAATGTCAATACAAGCCTTCAGAATTGGGGGGGGGATGATTTGAAGTGTGCTTCCCAAAAACTAGGGGGTCTCCCCCCAAAACATTGGGTTTTGTCAGCATGGTTGGGCTTATGTTCCATCTGCCTGACCCCTTCCCCAATAGGGCAAGTAGGTAGTTACCCCTCCCTGGCAAACTGGTTTTAGGGGTCCCTTGAACTCCGAAACTCGATTAGTGCATGCGGGTTGGAGAAAGTTTGAAAATAAATGCAGAAATAAAATCACTTTATCTACTTTTCGGGTTCCTGCAGTGTCTCAAGATATAATAATGTCAATGTCTCAAGATGTAATATAATAATCAGCTAACGCATTTCACGCTCTGCGGAGCGCTTACTCATAGCTGAGTAAGCGCTCCGCGGAGCATGAAACGCGTTAGCTGATTATCTGTACATTCTATCCATGGTGCTTTGTACATGATTTGTTCCTGATTTTACAATAAAGAAATTTTGTTGGATTATATTCTCCTGGTGTGCGGCTGTCCGGACTTTTTTCTTCCCTCACAACAATGATTTTATTACCTATCTTGAAACATGTACCATCTCAACTATTACAGGTGGCTGACTGCTGTATCTCAATATCTTTCTTGATAAAAATCTAGAAAAATCTCCTGCCTTGGTGATATCAATACTTTAAAAATAGATATCCTTCCTTGTTTTCTTAATATTTTCAATTTGATTCCCATTCCTCCACCTAGGGGATTCTTTTCCTCAACTGCTAGCCCAAATAACCGAGTTTGTGTGGGGGCCCCGAAGACCCAGCCTAAAAAATTAGTCCTTACAAAACCTAAAATGGTAGGCGGCCTAGGTCTACTGATCTTCAAACTGTACTACAAAGTTGCCCTATTGACTAGACTCTCTGACTGGTTCTATCATAAGTCTGATAAATGTGTGGTCCAATTAGAACAAAATTACTATTCATTGGATCGCCAGGCACTTCCCTGGCTGCCGCCTACCCAGTGTTCCCATCCATCCTCTATTCCTTTTTTGATCTGGCCCCTTCTCTCCCTATGAGAGAGATTCATTGTTTCCATTGAATTTTCTCACCATAAGGGCTCTTTGACTCCTGTATTTGACAATCCCACCT
This sequence comes from Lithobates clamitans, assembly GCA_037952925.1. Taxonomy (NCBI): domain Eukaryota; kingdom Metazoa; phylum Chordata; class Amphibia; order Anura; family Ranidae; genus Lithobates; species Lithobates clamitans. The sequence goes on along the minus strand of JBBGZY010001704.1, from coordinate 769,212 downwards.
TTGGCCCTGTTATTCAGACAGCCATGCTAGCTGCCTTGTCCCAGAAACATTGGCCCTAAATAAAACATTTCCATCCTGACTATACTATTTCTAGGGCTTTGACTTTCCCACTGGAAAAACAAATGTTAAACAAATCATTTTTAATAAAATTTCTAGCTGAGTCAATAATAAATACACCCTTTAGCAATTTCATTTTTTTTAAATGATATGTGTATATATACACTTACAAAATTTCTGTGCATTGGTTGTGAATGTGGCCAGGTTTGGTTCATGAACAGTTTCACAAACCTTATTAAAAATTTGAAGCCTGCTATTTTTGAGGTGGTCCTCATTGAAGTCTGGGGTAGAGGAAGGGCCCCAGAGGAATCTTTCTCGTCAATTCTGCCCATTTGTGAGCACAATATAGTATGATTTTTCCCTGTTGTACAGAATTGTAAGCATTTATTAATAACAAAACATGCTAACAATATGGCTGCTGTGAGCTTACACTTTTATAGTTAGGGGCAAGGTTATCCATTACTTCAAAATAATAGCTCTTGTGATTCTGCTGAAAAGGGGCATAGGCTATTCACTGCATTATGAGGTGCCCCCTATTTCTGGCAGCAAGCCTGCAAAGTTTTTCGGCCAAATGTTTGCAATTAATGAACCCACTGAACCCCAGAGATTTACGGTAAACCCATGGTAGTGGCAAACCCAACCTTCATCCCTACTGAACAGGAGCGACTCTGGATTTTTGAACTACTGTATACTGTATGTGAATGTACACCATGAATCATGTGGGTAGTCACCTACAATGTTGTTTATCTATAAATGTATTGTGGTTAATAATAAGAGCACAAGAGAAATGCACGTATTCAAAAAAGAAAAAGAGCAATGTACACTAGATGCAGTGAAGATAAGACATTAATTGACAAGAAATTTGCAATGTGTTGTCAAATCACAGGAGGATGTCTCCCCAGGTGCATAAGCCTAGGCGGTCAAAATCCCCTCATTATTAGCCAGCTAATGGGGATGAATAGTCCAAAGAGCAACCCAGGCAGCTGTGCAGAGTGTGATTCCTTTAATTTGTTATCAAACACTTGGTTTTGCCTAGGAGGTAGCTACATAATCACATCATCAATTACAGATACAAAAATGTAAAATATCAATTATGTCTGTTGTAGTCTACATGCATCCAAAATTCAACATTCTTTGTGACATTATTATATTGTGTACCTTCTACGTATGAAAACTGTTTCAGAAAACTCAATTTTAATGTAATGTTCACCTCTTCTAAGAGGTAGATACATAATCACATCATCAACTAAAGATACAAAAATTTAAAATACCAATTACTGTATTTATCGGCGTATAACACACACTTTTTTTAAACTAAAAAAACAGAGGGTAAACCATGCCTGCGGGTTATACATCGATATCTGTTTTTTTTACCAACGGGGCGGGGACCGGGTGGTCCGCCCTGGGTGCCACCCATTGGGAGGGTGTCAGGCCAGCCTCCCCACCTCTCCTGGCCCTGGGGCAGCGCTGCCAGTATACTTTAAACTTCAGAAAACATTACTGCCAGCCCTTTCTCATACACCGTTCCTCCTGTGTCACTATCAATGTAAAGCTAAGCCTCTAAATCCCTCTATTAACGCCGCTCGTCCTGGCTGCTCTCCTCCTCCTGCTTCACCTCCTCCACGAGTGTAGCTTTTGATTGGAGAAGGAGAGCAGTCATGTGACTGTCAATGAAAGAGAGGAGAGCAGTCACATGACTGAGTCCACGGCGTTAATGGAGGTATTTAAAAGCTTTGATTTACAATGAGTGACACAGGAGGAGCCGTGTATGAGAAGGGACTGGCAGTGATGTTTTCTATACTTTAGAGTATGCTGGTAATGCTGACCCAGGAGACTTGGGGTCTTTTTGGAGTGCAGAGGATGAGGGGGGACTGTGTACTATGCGGGGGCTGTGTACTATGTGGGGTCTGTGTATTATGCGGGGGTCTGTGTACTATGCAGAGGTCTGTGTACTATGCGTGGGGCTGTGTACCATGCGAGAGCCGGGCAGGTGGCTTGAGAGCCAAGTGGATGAGAGAAGCAAGCGGGTGGGCATAACCCCTGACTCACCACTCTTCCACCCTCACAGCTGGAGTTCTGTCAGCCTCAATGTCGGAGGTGCGGCGGGGAGCAGAGAGATAACATCATCTCTCACCACCCGCCCCGCATCACCGCTCTCTTCCCCTCACTCAGAACCCACCACTGCACAGAGGCCTGCCTCTGTGCTAAATGGACCTGTGCTTACACCTATGCAGTGACAGTTCACATCTAGTGGCACTGGTGGTTGACGTGGCAAGTGACAATCCACATCTGGTAGCATGGCAAGTAACAATCCACATCTAGTGGCAAGTGGCATTCCGCATCTGGTGGCAGGTAGTTTGGCAAGTGACATTCCGCATATGGTACCAGGGGATGTGGCAAATGACATTTTGCATCTGGTGGCAGGCAATGTGGCAAGTCACAAGCTGCATCTGTTCGCAGGCAACGTGGCAAGTGACATGCCCAGGGCTCCCACTGAGTCTGCATTATGGTGAGTTGAACTATTTCATTTATTACTACAATGTAATAATAGAAATAATGCGCTTCAATCACCCTGACACCACATCAAGCATGGAGCCGTGGTGATTGAAGCACTAACACTAGCCATTGCCTTGACAACATGCCCACGAAAAATCGCTTACCCCCCATGTGGCAACCCTCCCCCAGGCCTTGACACAATTTTCTTCGACGTAGCCAGTCTCCGGTGCCAAAAAGGTTGGGGATCGCTAGTCTACATGCTTCCAAAATTCAACCCTTTTGTTTTTTGGAATTGCATTTCTATTTATTTTTTTCAAGGTTTAAAAAAAGGAGCATAGGTACAAAATATTTCAGTAGCAAGAAAACTGTCATGTGCATACAACATCTCTATATAAACAGAACAATATTATACAATCTGTATAAAACAGTTACAGGGTATACAAAGAAAAACGACTTTGATCCTACTTCAGTCCATTGAATATAACTGAAGTTGGATCAAAGTCAGATCGCCAACTTAACTGACCCGACTTTGGCTTGCGACTTACCAGGGCCTCTTTCCTACAACCCTGGCTGTTGGTTGTCGGAGTCTGCAGCTTATTGGAACCTGGAAGCCCCCTTTAACAAGGGGGCCTCCAGATTCTGGCCCCCCACCCTATTTAAATGCGTATGAGGTACATTGTACCCCTACCCATTCGCCTAAAAAAAGTGTCAAAACTAAAACACAGCTCCGTCGTCTCTTCCGATCTGTTCTCCCCTCTACGGCTCTTCTGCATGCCCTGCTGACGTTTTCTGCCTCTACCGGTTCTTCTCCCCTCTCTGAGTCTTTTCTGCTCTCCGGGTCTTCTCTGCTCTCTCTCCAGTTTTTCTCCCTCTGTCCACTGTCTTCTGCCTCTGCTGGGTCTTCTCTGCTATCTTCTCGCTCTTTTGCTGGGTCTTCTCCAGTGTCTTCTCCCTCTTTCGATGTTGACTCAGCGCTCTCTCATGCACTAATGCCGGATGTGCGTGTGCCACTACTAATATTGGCATGGGGTGGGGTCACTGTGTGACATAATGCGGATGCCCCGCCCCTTATGATGTCACCGTCCGGGGCATGATGGGCGGTGAGGCCATAAGGGGCGGGCCTTCTGTGACCCCGCCCCATGCCAATTTAAGTAGTGGTACGCTGCGCACCCCACATTAGAGCGGGAGGCGGCATTGAGTCAACATCAGAAGAAGAACAGAGGGAGAAGACAGCGAAGAAGAAAAAAAGCAAAAAGATAGTGGAGAAGACCCAGCAGAGGCAGAAGACAGCAGACATAGGGAAAAGAACTGGAGAGAGAGCGGAGAAGACCCGTAGAGGGGAGAATAATGGGTAGAGGCAGAAGACGTCAGAAGACCCAGATAGGGGAGAACATATCAGAAGAGATGACGGAGCTGCCTTAATAAATTACTTTAAAAACATGTGTAATGTGTTTTATTTTTGACACTTTTTTTAGGTGAATGGGTAGGGGTACAGGGGGCAGAATCTGGGGGCCCCTTGTTAAAGGGGGCTTCCAGATTCCGATAATCTCCTCGCCTGCAGACCCTGACAACCAACGGCCAGGGTTGTCGGGAAGAGGCCCTTTTCCATCCCAAGGTGCATTGGGATGGGGGGCTTAGGGCCCCCCTACCCCAAAGCATCCACCCCCCCATGTTGAGGGCATGCGCCCTGGTACAACTCAGGAGGGGGGCACTCACATGTCCCCATCCCCTTTCCTGACCTCCTGTGCTGTGTGCTCAAGTAAGGGTCTGGTATGAATCTTGGGGGGACCCCAACATCGTTTTTTTGGTGTGGGGGTTCCCCTGAAAATCCATACCAGACCGAAGGGCCTTGTATCTTCCCTGAGTGGGACCCCATGCCAGTTTTTTTTACATTGTGCGTGGAGTTCCCCCTAAAGATTCATACCAGACAGTGCCTGGTATTGTCGGGTATCAAAGTCGGATCCCTGTTCATTGGAGTGGGACGCATGTCAGACTTCAAGTCACAGGGCAAAGTCAGATCCAAAGTGGTACGACTGTCGTGACGTACCAGTGTGAACCTAGCCTAATAATGGAAAATCCTAGACAAAAGTTTACATCATCTGGGGACCCTTAAGGAAGGAGTAAGGCCAAATTTGAATTGGTCCCAAACATCCCAAATCTTAATAAATTGTGGTAGAGTATTGCCCATGGTAGACTTAAGATATTCTATTCTCCAGATATCTACTATAATGTTCAAAAACTGAGTTTGAGAGGGCGGGTCGGTATATAGCCAGCACAGCGGACTACACTCTTAGCAGCTAATAAAATGTAGGTGATAAGGCTTTTAACACATTTAGCGATGCCCAGGAAGGGAAGGCCGAGCAAGTAATGGATAGAATCTACAGGAAGAATCAATATTCTTTGTGACATTAATATATCGTGTATCATCTACATAATAAAAATGTTTCATTAACTCCATTTTATTACAATGTCCACCCAAATGTCCCCGCGTATCCCTGAAAAGGAGGGAAAAAAGGGGAAATAGACATTGTGGGGTATATTTACCAAAACTAGCACACACAGAATCAGGTGCAGCTGTGCATAGTAATCAGCTTCTAATTTCAGCTTGTTCAAATAAGCTTTGACAAAAAAACCTGGAAGTTGATTGGCTACTATGCACAGGTGCACCAAATTCTGTGTTCACCAGTTTTAGTAAATCCTTATCTTCATTAACCACTTGCTGACCACCCTATAGCAGTTTCACTGCTACAAGGCGGCAGCTGTGTGCCGGATCACGTATATATATGTGATTTGCCATTTCCACCTGCAGGGGTGGGCCTGGGCCACCGACATGCCGCTTCTGCTGAAAAATATTGACAGCAGAAGCTGTTCTGTGGTTTCTAGGCACTCAATGTCCTCTGGCACCCGCCGATCGTCAATAAAGAACACAGAATGGCGATCTGCCTATGTAAACAAGGCAGTGTGCCCTTCTAACAGGTGGGAAGGGATGGATTGTGTGTTCCTTCAAAGCAGGGGTTACAATCAATTTCTTCCCCTAGTAAAAACAGCACACAGTGTATACCAAAACACTGGCTAGGTACACAGTTAACCCTTTGATCACCCCTGATGTTTAACCCCTTCCCAGCCAGTGTCATTAGTACAGTGACAGTGTATATTTTTAGCACTAATCAGTGTATTGGTGTCACTGGTTCCCAAAATGTCAGTTAGTGTCCAATTGTTCGCCGCAATATTGCTATCCCTCTATAAGTTGCTGATCACCGCCATTACTAGTAAAAAAATTTAACAAATAAAAATTCCAGTATATATCCCATAGTTTGTAGACGCTATAACGTTTGCGTAAACTAAGCAATATACCCTTATTTTTTACCAAAAACATGTAGCAGAATACATTTTGGCCTAAATTTATGAATAAGTTTAAATTTTTCTAAATTTTTTATTGGATATATTTTATAGCAGAAAGTAAAAAATATATTTTTTTTCCCCAAAATTGTCGGTCTTTTTTGTTTATAGTGTAAAAAATTAAAACCGCAGAGGTGACCAAATACCACCAAAAGAAAGCTCTATTTGTGGGGAAAAAATGACATACATTTTATTTGGGTACAGCATTGCATCACTGCGCAATTGTCATAACACTGTGCCGTATCACAAAAAGTGGCCTGGCCATGAAGGGGGGTAAATCCTCAAGTCAAGTAGTTAAGAAATGGTGAAAAATGTAAAGCTTCATTAAGACATGGTATAACTGTTGCCTCTAAATGTATCCATTTACTAACTTTCCAAAAAAACCACTCCTCCTGATTGCCGAGACACAGCAGCGACGCCATTGGCTCCCGCGGCTGTCAATCAAAGTCAGTCCGCCAATCAGGGGAGAGAGGGGGCGAGACCAGCTTGGGGCTCCGTGTCTGAATGGACACAGTGGGCTGTGACTGGGCTCCAGTGCCCCCATAGGAAGCTGCTGGCTGTGGGGACACTTCATAGGAGGGAGGGGCCAGGAGCAGCAGAGAGGGTCCCAAGAAGAGGAGGATCTGGGCTGTTCTGTGCAAAACCAACTGCACAGAGGAGGTAAGTATAACATGTTTATTTTTATTTATTTTTCAACAAAATTAGCCTTTACAATCACTTTAATTAAAAAAATGGGAAGAGGTTTGGGGTTGTTTTGGGACAATGGGCTTTACAGTGCATTTGCAATGGGTCAAAGACATGTCTCCAAACCTCATTTCTCTTTGGAACTCCCTTATGTAATACATAATATATTCCTTAAAGCCCATCTCCTGGAAAAGGAAAAACCTTTGCTTGCAGTGGGGATGTCCATGTAGGTCTTAAGTGGCTGCAAAAAGCAGTTATACTGTCCTAATCCTTCACTCCCCTGGCCACATGGGCTCTTCTCTACATCCTTGTACTTCAACAGTGAACTACCACTCAGGTCCAATGTGGGGCTATAGATTCTGCATTGGACTTGATGATGTCAAAGGATCTGTGACTCCATACGGGAAAAAAGCCTTACAGCCTGGAGGGAACTTGTGAGAGAGGAGGATCAGGTAAGTAATACTGCTTTTTTTTCCCCCTAGACCTAAACAAGCATTTAAACCTCACAGTGTGAAGGCAGCTTCACTATAAGGAGTATTTCCCTTCCCTTGAATTAAGTTTTAAAGTTGTACTTTATATTGTTTTATAATTATATGAGAAGCCGGTCTAATCACTTAAAGTGATTGTAAAGGCTCATTTTTTTTTTTTTTAAATAACAAACATATCATATTAACCTCCACTGTGCAGCTCGTTTTGCACAGAGTGGCCCCGAACATTCTCTTCTGGGGTCCCCCGGAGGCTCTCGCGGCTCGTCTCCACATCAGATAACCCCCTAGGAGAAGCACTCTCCCGGGGGGGGGAGATTACCTTGCGGGCGAGCTCCCGAGTCCAGCATTTGCATCCATAGACACGAATGCCGGACTCTGCCCCGCCCCCTGGCGCTTGCGTCATTGGATTTGATTGACAGCAGCAGGAGCCAATGGCTGCGCAGTTATCAATCTATCCAATCGAGAGCTGGGACCCCGTGGAGAGAGGGAGAGTGCGTCTCCACCGACAGAAATTCAGGGCTCAGGTAAGTAAAACGGGGGGGGGGGGGGGGGCGATCACTGCCAGGTGTTTTTTCACCTTCATGCATAGAACAGAAGGGTTTTCAGCCCCTTTAATTATTGTACTGTATAAGTGAATGTGACAACTGGAGCTCTCCATTGTGCTGAAACTGTGTTTAATACAGTTTTCACACTTGGAGGACTAATTTCTTTAAAAATACATTTGTAATAACATTAAAAGCACAGTCCCTCCTGACATTGCAATACTAGGACACCAGACATGAAGGCAGATAGGTTGCCATCCTCTCCCTAGTGCACTGGTTTTAGGAGTCTTTTGGACACCCAACCCTTTAACCATTCATAGAAGTGTTAAGGATTTAAAATAAATCACAGAGGCTTGTTTAAACATAATATAAGCTCACCACATGTTACATTCTGTACATCTCTTTTAGATCTACCAAGTATTTACTGCAAGAGCATGTCTAACTGGATATGAATTGATAGAAAGGTTTAGGTCCTCATATTACATAGTTTTGGTAGATCTATAGTTGTTTGTACAGAAAACTGAATGGCCAGAATGTAACATGTATGACACGCCTTAAAAATAAAATCCAGACAGATATGAAAGACACAGCTAAATGCAGTTGTGTACTTATTAATAAAACATTATATTTAATTTAAATAATCTATTGTAAGTACCTGAATTTGACTTAAAATCGACCTCTTGAAATCCCCATGTACAAACACTTACACTAGAAGAAGAAAGAGTGAACTGTGAGACAATCAGTTTTGCAGCATGAAAATGTGCTGACAAGGAACAAGATGATAGGAGAAGAAAGAAGAGTGACTTTATCAGTCTGTTGCTGCTCTTTTACTGTCCAATCAGGCGCCTGGAAGTGAAGTAAGAACACCACTGTATTCCTTCTACAGTCTAGAACAGGGATATGCAATTAGCGGACCTCCAGCTGTTGCAGAACTGCAAGTCCCATGAGGCATAGCAAGACTCTGACAGCGAGAAGCATGACACCCAGAGCTAGAGGCATGATGGGACTTGTAGTTTTGCAACAGCTGGAGGTCCGCTAATTGCATATCCCTGGTCTAGAACTATAGCAAAGAAAGTTGTATCATCCAACTGGTTGTACTGTCTGGCAGAGTCGTGTAAATCTCAGTATTGAATGAGCAGTAATACAAATACTTTGACATGTAAAACAGCTCCCATACATGTATTTAGCAGTTGGCCTGGAATTTAAACTAAAAAAGGCAAAATATAAATATTTTATTTTTATATATATATATATAAATATAAAAATGTAAGTTTTAAGCTAACTGATGTCTGTTGCATTTTGTGTGTACTTTTTTTCTGAATTTAAAGTTGCCCAGGGGTAAGAGATGACAATTGTTCACTTTGGCAGTTCTCTGGCATATTGAGTAATGATCTCAAGTCTGCTGTTTGCCCGTGACCCTGGGTCCTAAGTAAGGTAAGGAAAGGTTTTGTTTAAAAATATCATTAGCATGTTGATGAGGGAGAGATGGAGAAACCAGGGAAGGCAAAATATAAGCAGAGTAAACTTCAGCTTTACTATTTTGATAAAAGCAGAGCTACAATATGCTTTTGCCCAACAAATGTGTTACATTAGAGAATATTGTATTAGTATGTGTCTTAGTCTTAGCTTAAAATTCCTGCCTTGGTCTGAGGCAGGATCTCAGGGACTCATCATTTTCTCAGTGTAATGTCTCCATAGTATCTTTAGCTTTTAGTTCCCCCAAATTCATCACTCGCTGGGATAACAGCATTCTGGTTAGAGATACTAAACAATATCTTTATTCTCCAAAAATAATCCATGCACTTCCACTACTAAAAGTGTTATTAAACCCACAACAGTAAAATCAGTCTGTATATGCAGTAAGCATGCTTGTTATACTCACTGTGGAACTTAAGGGGTTAATCCTCCGCATTGTGTAAAAAAGGCTGTTTGATCCTGTCTTCTCTGATCCTCCCCTTCTTCCACAGTCCCCAATACATCTCCTGAGAGAAACCCTGAAGTCACTCTGCATATGCTAAGTTTGGTGTGAATTTTGGGAGAGTGCATGTGATCAGCACAGGGCCAATTGGCACTGTCCAGGCAGAGGGTCAAGTGTCCTGCAGCCTTAGAGGACAATCAGGTGGGAATGAAAACTCCTTCTACAAGCTTTAACCAGACATTCATAGAAGTCATAAGACTGCAGTACAGTATACTGCTGATGAGAAAAGGTATTTCGCAGTTTACTGTATATTTACTAAAATAATTGCATTTCCATGTTCTGTGTACTGTGTGAGATCAGATATAATGAATGCAGAATCCTGGATTTTGTAACACTTTAATGGCCCTGTCATTTATTTTTCATTATATTGTTATTCTGCCTCATTGTAATGCCTTCCATGAGCTTCCAATTGTTTTAAATGAGCATTGCACATTGGTTGCGGCCATGTGTACTGCTCTATGCACTCTACAAATTCCGCAGTACATGGTCCATAGTTAATAGTCCATTTCAGGAGCAAGCAAGAGAGGGTGGCTACTTTCATACATAGAGTGGGACCATGGAGAACAAGCATAGCCTCCTTGTATCTGGAAATCAGATGACAGCAGCAAAAAAGGGGAATTTGATAATTTTAGGCGATCCCTGAAAATATTCCTCTTCAGAGAAGCCTATCCTGCCTCCATCTAACAACTGCACTATTTTCTCCATTAGCTCATCCCCCACAGTTATTACCCTTTTGTATAACTTGACGCTCCCTCCTAGATTGTGAGCTCTAACGAGCAGGGCCCTCTGATTCCTCCTGTATTGAATTGTATTGTACTTGTACTGTCTGCCCTAATGTTGTAAAGCGCTGCGTAAACTGTCGGCGCTATATAAATCCTGAATAATAATAATAATAATAGTTGAGGCTGAGAGCAATAGAAGATCATATTTTAAGTTAAAAGTACATGCTTGAATAGACATTTTTCTTATTAAACCAGAGTTTAGTATCACTAGGTCTTTCCAAGCAGTCCTAATGAAATTGAATTTTACTTTATACACATTACTATTTTTTACTGTATTGGTATTGGAGATAGGGTGAAAACCCTTGACATAGTAAAAGTAAGGCAGGGGAAAACCCTTCCTAATGGAGTGCCAGATAGCAGTAAAAACTTCCCCTGTCTATCTAAAACTAATAAAAAAATCTGATTAGACATACACTTTATATGTCAAAACTTTAAACTCCAGTTTTAAAGAATAACCCCACTTTTGTTTTTAAAAGCAAACTTATACCAGACAAGTGCAAACAGAAGAGACTGCATGTTTAAAAAGCAATTGTGGGTACGTCTACTTTATTGGCAGCTAATCAACTAACTCATGGGGGCCATAATTAAACTTTATAGGTACCAATGATTTATTTTTGATGAGGAAATGTCTTCAACTAATACTTCAAATTAATAGGAGCTACTATTGCATTACCCGAAAACACACTAATATATTTATGGCTCAACTATAACTGCATTTTCTTAACTGATACATCAACTTATAAGTCTACTTTTGCTGCATTGATAATATTGTGTTAGTCTGGCCAAAATCTGATAAGGACTTAATCACATTTAACAAGAACACTGTTCCCATTTCTACTATAACGTAATCCTACTTTCAGCTTAATTCAGCTGCAGAACACTGGTTAAATAAGCCAGCAGGTGACCAACTTACCTAAGGTGGAACAACTTTAGCCCAAAATGTATTAAAAAACGTGATGCCTAGAGTAGTGGTACCTAAACTACAGCCCATGGAGTGGATGTGATCCTTTGCTTGCCTTTGGCTGTCACATTGATTTAGCGCATATGTTCCCCACTGTCAACAATCATAAAGCACAATCCCCCCCCCCCCAAAAAAAACAATAATGGGCCATATTTCTCCCACTGACACCAATGATGGGGCACTATTCCTCCCATGTGATGGGACACAATTCCTCCCAGTGGCACCAGCTTGATACGTTTCATAATATCTTCTTAAACCAAGGATCTCAACTGCAAATAGTTGCTGTTCAATTCCAAAAAGCCAGTCTAATACCCATGGAAAAACTTCTGAAATATAAACATTAGCCTAAAAACAGCAGAGTTTTAAGCTGGCTATACATAGATCCAAATTTGGCCGGTTCATCAAAGGTGAATAGCATATAAATTGATTGTGCAGTTTAGCTAAGGTAGTTTAATTGTGCTGCTGAATTGGTACACTGTATGAAGAAGTTTTACATAGAACAGGTGCAATGTGAACATAGTGCGGCCTATACCTGAGTTGATCCCTGAAGCAGGGCCTGTTGATGGTAAAGCGATAATGATACTGGAGAGTTACATTACTGCACTTGATCTTCACTGATTTCTCCCATGTAAGAACCCCTTGGGGTTGGTCCTCTGCAGCTGTATATAGTCCAGAACACAGAATATGACAAATCTGCAGAGGAAGTCACACTCGACCAGACCCCCACAGCCATCAGCCAGAATATTTAAAGTAACACAACACCATAATAATTAACACAGACAAAATACAACAACTTACTAACATACAGTAGGCACCTGCCTACATACTGTCTTTCCAATTTGCTCCTGCATAGTCACCCTGGAGACTAAAATAACATCTATGCACTCATCACTGAACTGAACTTTTTATAAAGTTTGTACTGGTATTTTCACATTACCCTGTTCCCTTTGGCCACGCGCATAAATATGGCAGATGGAAACATGGAGCTGCTGCAAGTATGTGTACATGGGGAACAGGTTCTCTATGCTGAGAGCGCGCTCACTGCGTGCTCCCGGGATATTGCCTAACCTGTCATGCGCAGCTCCTGATCGTTGTTTATAATTGAGATCCTCCTATCATGTGACCACTGAGACAGTCAATCATCGCAGGCATACGCATGAAAAGCCCACCTCAGCATACCAGAATTCAGAGCCTCATGAGGTGCCAGCAGAACACAGGATTCACTCATTTATCAAAAAATGTGAACTATAAATAAATAAGCACACACTGTAAAAAAGGCCCTTTATTGTGAAATAGAAATTTCCCATGATGCAAATCCAGCATTAATTACTGTATTTTGCTATATGTTTAAACAGGGTCAGTGGCATGACTCGGGATCCCCATTGGTTTTCTTTGCATGACTACAGCAGACTGGAATCTGACATTTTGTGGGACAGGTCAATATGATTAACGATAGAATGAGTAATAAGAGGTACTAATGTACCCCTACTAATTCCACCTAGGGGGTGGAAATCTGAGACCCCCTTATTATAAGGCTTCCATATTTCAATAAGCCCCCTACCTAGAAATGACCACATCCTTTTTGGGGACAAGAAGTGGAGAAGAGGCTCTTATCTCTTAACGTAGGGACAGAATGCCTTGCAAAGATTGTGATGCTTTGCTACCTTCCCCTCCCCTATTGCAAGGTACACTCTCAATATTGAAAAGCATGTGGCCTGGTGTGGCTCAAGAGGGAGGGTGCCCTCCTTTTCCTTGCCAATCAAGGCTCCAGGTTCTCAGGCCCCGTGGCAGGGCTACTGCAGCTGGTGGGAGAAGGCTCTTCCCACCCTCAACAATGGATAGAGTGGTGAATACCAGTGGGCGACCTCATTTCTCTGTTCAATTCATCCCCATTGTTGGCTGTCCCAATTACAGAGAAGCCTGGAACCATTGTGGTTATGTTATCGTATGTATATATATATATATATATATATATATATATATATATATATATTATGTATGAAACAATGAAAAAAGGTATTTACAGAGATTTGTAGTAAAGGACCTGCAGGGCCTTAAGGAGAAAAGAGAGAGAAGGAGAATATTTAAATGTGAGTTTGATAGTTAGCCTTCCTTCTACTTTAAGACCATTGGGTAATCAAACAGCATCATCATCTATCACCAATAATTAGGAAACTGACCCAAGACACTGATATAGGAAATAAAATGCCTAACCAGGAAGTAGCAGAGTGACCTTTCTAGAAGTGTTTACATCACAAGAGTAGGAAAAAAGGGGAAGTCTACAAGCTGCTCCCTAACATGCTCCCTTTCCATGTTAGGGAGCAGCTTGTAGACTTCCCCTTTTTTTCTGACTTTACCCAGGTGGAAGACACCTAAATGCCCTGGTCTATTGCTGCCCCCAGATCTTTTGGCCAATACTTTTTTACCATCCATAATATACATGCTGTTTTCCTTTTGCTCGCTGGTGGACCTTGGCTCCCCTGCACTGCTCCCTTGTTATGGGCATGGCGGCTCATTTATCCCCGGGAGCTGCGATGCACGAATGGGGATTTCTCTCCCCTGCTGTCTCTCCCCCCTCCCTCCCCTTCGGGATAAAGGGGGCGGGGCGAAGCCACCATGTGCATCGGCGTCATGCTTCTTTGCCCGATGGGAGACTTCCGCTTCTTAGCGGCGTCCCCATCTCCATGGCAATGCATATCATCACAGGCTGGGGGCGGGGATCGCGATTGCGTCCTGCCATCCTTCGGCGGGCGCATTGCGGTTCCTCCCCTTCACTGCCCGTTTTGCATGACGTTAGGGGCGGAGGCCGCGGCGGGTGTCCGGGTATTTAGGCGGGGGTTCTGGCATGGCATACTCTTTCTTCCTGGTTCCTTCACACACTGGCCAGAGATCTCTCCACACTGGTAAGTTATAATCTATACACCTTATACTTATATATGTGATCCTTCAGCACTTTCCAGTCCATTTTATATGCACACTGCGGCATAGCAATCCCTATACAATTTTGTTATATATCATTCCATTTGTTTACATCTCCTCTTCTCTTTCATTACAGCCCAACTTTTCCTTATCATCACTTCACCACTTCTATATTCTGCCACACCAGCTCTCTCTTTTCTCCCATTTATTATTATTTCCATTTTTTCTTTTTCTTTTACCTCCCCCCACATTTCTCTTTACTTTTTCCGTACAAATCCCCCCCACTTTCTTTTCCCATATCTTGCAAGGAATCCCCATACCTGATATTGTTTGTACTCATCTACACAATTTCAGTCTGTAATGACAACTTTAGACCCATTATCGTTTGATATATATTTATTTCATTACAGTGAGCATACCTCTGAAGACCTCCTCATCTTCTGCATTCCTTCTTTTGTGTTCTTGGTACTCTAGCACACAACCTTATACTCCTAGGATCTTTACTCACGTTATCGTTTCTGATATAGATCCACATGCATACCCATATACTCATTCCATTCCATATATTCCCCTACAGCCAATATGTCTTGCAAGATTCATGGGTGACACCTTGGTTCACATCCTCCTTTCACCTCTTTGCCATGCCTGCCCAGCGTCTTGCCTTGGTCCTCCTTGCTGTGGTCTCCGTCCCTTCAGCTCCCGGGGGAGATGTTTCCCGCTGACCCTCGCTTGGGATCAGACTCTGAAGCCAATTGTCTAACCAGTAAGTATGGGATTACCATTTTTGACCTCATACTCTTGTCCCAATCATAACCTATACTTCAACACATCTGTAATTTGTTCTTTACAGACACCAGATGTACACATCAGCCCCTGATGATGCGAGTAGAGCTCGCGAAACGCGCCGGGTTAGAGATGTATCATGTATATCTGTACTATGTATACTCTGTGATATTATATCATTATGGCTATGTTTTAGAGGACTATTATGATATGTTGCTTGTTTCATGAATTGCTATTTATGATCATGTTTTATATTGGATGATGTTTATACTAATAAAATTGTTATCTTTTTTACGCATTTTTGTTGACCTTATGACCACCATGGACACCTCACTCAAAGTCCCACGGGCGACTGTTCGGTTCTACATCACAAGAGTAGGTCAGTGCGCAATAATGCAAAATCCATTGGCAGTTATAAAAAAAAACATAGGCATTTGAACTACAGTAAGCATTAGCCATTTTCCTAGTTCCAATTGTAAACCATGCAATCTTTTGAAAAAATATTATTTTCATTTATTTTGATCAAAAAAAGTATATCGATCAACAGATAGCGTTCTCATTTTTCAATAAAGATATTTTTTGAGATAGGAGAAACGATTCTAAGAAAGTTATTTCAAAGTATCAAAGAACATGGCACTGGCCATTCTTTTCATATCTGTAGGGTGTTGGTACAACATCAGCTGCTAGTTTGCAATATATCTGTAAGTTGACATCTAGTGTAGATTATTTTAAATAAATCTAAAGAAGATAAATAAAACATATATCTCTGTGTTTTTTTAGTAGGTTTGGTGTGTTTCCAAAGATAATGTAACTGTCTGGGGGTGCCACTTGTGTTTTCTCTTTTTTTTATGTTGAAAGCCAAAAAGAGTTTGAAATAAATGAATTGCCTGGTTGAGTTCATTGTTTAAGAGTAGGATTTCCGGATTTCCTTGTCAAAAGAAGTTTATTGAGTATACAATATTATAAAGATACATATAGTAAGTTTACAAGGATCTATAAAGTAAAGAGTAGAATTTCTTACACTTTTCAGAATAGTTATAACTTCACATTTTGCTTGTCCTACTAGTAAAATAACAGGTACGGTGTATGTTATGATCCTGTGTGTTTTTAAGGCTTTAAGGGCTCATAGATAATTTAAACCTATTCTGAGGAAGTATACAGCCTGCCAATGCTTCTAAAGCTTGACTGTCATGCTAATCCCATGGCTTCAGTACTTTCTGATCTTCCAATCCATTATATGTATCCTTCCTACTTTCCTGATCAGTATGGCTGTCTTGGGTCAGTGATGCAAAAAGGATTGTCAAGGATGGCTAGGCAAAAAAAAAATTTTGAGGAAAAGGTCAGCAATGGCCAACTGTTAGCAGGTCTCAGAATATTTATATAAATAGGATATAAATATTTATAAACCTAAAATCAAATGTCATGGGGTATTTAGAAAAATAACCAAATTAGTCCTGAAGAAAACTAGAAATCTTTGGATAGAAAGGCTAAGACAACCAACTGGTCATTTCATAAGAGTTTATTTCAATAACTCTTATATACTGTATATAAACTAACAAGGGGGGTTGTAAGGGATTAGAGAAGGGTATACTTTGAGTTAAAGCGGTGTTAAACCCCAAACCAAAAGAATTTAGAATTCAGAATTTATTTCAGCTTATCAACCATTAGATGTTGTGGCTGCATTGGTTTTCTTTTTTAGCCTTTTTTCTCTGTTTTTACCTGGTGATCTGGCCAGTAATATAGTTGCCCCACTCTTCATGAAGAAGCACAGAGACACTTTTGGACAGCAGTTTTGTCAGTCTGGAGGTAGGGGAGGATTAGATGTACTAGCAGAGGTAGATTCACTAATAAAATGAAGCCAAACTCAAGCTAACACTTTATACGCTGTTAGTGCACACATTTTTTCCCTTTTAAAATATATAACAAAATAAATAAAAGCTGATCATTGTAAGCACTCCTGTAAGTGGTAAATGGTTTGTCTCGAACCTGTAACTGCTACATCTGCAGGACAGCTTGTTCTGTTGGAAAGCTACAGACTTACTGGCCATATCACCAGGTGAAAATAAAATAAGAGAAGCCTAAAAAAGGAAACAAATGCAGCCATCATATCTAAGAACTGGTAAGCTGCAATCAGGGTTGGTGCTCCCACTAGGCAAACTAGGCAGTTGCCTAGGGTGCACTGCCACCTAGGGGTGCAGCTGACCCCTGCCTCTTCTCTTCCTCCTCCTCGTCACTCCCCAGGATCCTGGCAGGGCCGCTGACAGAGGAGCCCAGACAGCAAGGTGTTCAGTGTGGCAGGCGGGTGGTAGTAATTGCAAAGCGGTGTGCGGCTTTCCCCTCTCTCACTGGCTTTCAGATGCTGGAAAGAGAGGGACAGACCAGTGTAACAGGCAGCCAATAGCGCTGCTCTTCTGAGTGGGAGGGCTTGACTGCTACTCCTCCCACCACCTCTTTAGCCAATTAGATTGCCCAGCCCACCACATTTGATTAGAGGATACTAGTGGCCAGAGCAGGGCGGGATGGAGAGGATCCGACCGGCATACCTGAGCATGAAGAAGGTATGATCATGTCACATGCTCACTGGTAATGCCAAACACCTGCTGCAGAAGTCTAATCATCGGTGTGTTCTCCTGTCCTGTGTGTAGATTAGGCAATGATCGAGGGATGACTTCCCCTCCGTCTTCCCACACTGCTTCTTATCTGTGTAAAATATGGAAACAAAGGAAAGGCGCTATACACGTTCATGAAAAACTTTGCACAAAGAATAAATATACAATGCATCAAACCTAAATGTGCACATTAATAAAATAAATTGTCATAATAGCAAGCAAAAGTCCATAAGTGATAAATCCCAACACCAAATCAAAATGTTCTGAGATAAAACTTCTAGTTCTTTCACCACAAGTGCTCAGTATGAAGATGGCCACTCACCAGAGATGTTTGACCCCTTTTTACAGGACGGTCAAAAAAAACGCATTGGTTCAGATTGGTTCCGCCAATAGCATAAATCCACTCCAATGGCCACTCACAATGGAACTTCCCTACTGAATTTCAGAAATGCCCAGATCGTCTCAAGCTTCTTATTTCGGATACTCAGGGTCTCCTGTACATCTCCTGCTGCCTGGCTCACCAACTGTTCTCTCACTGTGCTTTGTCCCCAATCGCTGCAATTTCCAATGATGTATTTTCTAGTTCCTGCGGCAATTCTCTTCAAACACAGGACAGCCACTGATGGTGTAACTTCTTCAGCAGAGATTCAAAACCTCAAAGAGTATACTCAACAACCATGAAGTTTTAAGTAGGGAAAGATTTCAGGGGGAGCCAGGTTGCACAGAGATCTCCTCTCTCCAGACACCATTTACACTGCACACAGGATGGGTGACTGATGATTAGACTTATGCAAGAGGCTTCAAACTTCAGTTGTTTCTATAGAGCTATTTGTGCCAGAGTCCTGTGTCAGCTATCCATGATTTATCTAACTTTTTCCTTGTTATCTTTTAAGGAATTAGCTGTTTGGGCTGGGAGCTTCACAGACCTGTTAACCATTTACTGTCCTCCTTTGCTTGAGAAATTACTGTTAGTAAAGTTTTTTTTTGGCACTTTATTATATATTGTAAACTGCTGTTTTTCCACACTGGTCACTGCTAGGACACACTTTTACTATCTCTGCAGTCTCTGACCATCTCCTGTATTATAACTGCAGTCTCTGACCCTTTCCTGTACCATGTCTGCAGTCTCTGACCATCTCCTGTATTATGTCTGCAGTCTCTGACCATCTCCTGTACCACGTCTGCAGTCTCTGACCATCTCCTGTAGCATGTCTGCAGTCTCTGACCATCTCCTGTACCACATCTGCAGTCTCTGACCATCTCCTGTAGCATGTCTGCAGCCTCTGACCAACTCCTGTAGCATTTCTGCAGTCTCTGACCATCTTCTGTAGCATGTCTACAGTCTCTGACCATCTCCTGTATCATGTCTGTAGTCTCTGACCATCTCCTGTACCAGGTCTGCAGTCTCTGACCATCTCCTGCAGCATGTCTGCAGTCTCTGACCATCTCCTGTAGCATGTCTGCAGTCTCTGGCTATCTTCTGTACCACGTCTGCAGTCTCTGACCATCTCCTGTACCACATCTGCAGTCTCTGACCATCTCCTGTACCAGGTCTGCAGTCTCTGACCATCTCCTGTAGCATGTCTGCAGTCTCTGGCTATCTTCTGTACCACGTCTGCAGTCTCTGACCATCTCCTGTACCACATCTGCAGTCTCTGACCATCTCCTGTAGCATGTCTGCAGTCTCTGACCATCTCCTGTATCATGTCCCCAGTCTCTGACCATCTCCTGTACCGTGTCTGCAGTCTCTGACCATCTCCTGTAGCATGTCTGCAGTCTCTGCCCATCACCTGTAGCATGTCTGCAGTCTCTGACCATCTTCTGTAGCATGTCTACAGTCTCTGACCATCTCCTGTATCATGGATATAAAAAATACTGTGCTAAAGGGTAGGAATAAACATAAGAGTACAAGAGTACAAACATAAGCTGCAACTAAAAAGTGTTATACGACACTGAACAGATAGACAAAACAAAAAGTCGTGCTAAATAGTGAAAAGATCAATTGACATATGTTTCCCATAGTAAGTGCCAAAAATTGTTATAATAAGTGACACAAAATGAAGGTTAAAGTGCAAAATTAGATGCATCAAACTATAAGTTATACAAAATGAAGTGCATAAAAAACACATTGTGTAATGTTGAGAAAAAAGAAATAAAAATTAAAAAATTGTCTAATAGCTAAGTGAAATTACAAAAAAAAAAAGGGATGAAAAACCCCCCAAAATTAATCAATGTTAACAAAGGATGAATCCATATGGTGAACCATAAAAAGTCCAATAAACATGTTGATCCAAAAAGTGATGTAATGTGAAGTTCCACACTCAAGTGACAAGTGAAAAGGTATATCCTCCACCACAGAAAAAGTTGCCACTTACCAGAAATCGGTCATCCCTTGTTACAGGGGACCACACTGAGCGAGTGGCTATAACCCCAGCCCGGGATCTCACTGCCAGGCACCGGACTCCTCAACGTCAGCAGGGATGGTCAGCGGAGGTCAGCGGAAGGATCAGTGGGTAGGCACTTTTCCATTTGGAAATTTGGCTTTGTGATCCCCTGCTATCCCCATGCATCCTCCTAGTTTCTGCTTCTGAGAAAGACTGGAATAGTTCAAGAGTGAGTCATTTTGAGGTGAGAAGGTTTTTGCTTTATGTACTTTGAAACTGTGAGGTGGGGTTTGGAGACTCTCTTGCAGTATAGTGTCTGATAGAAGGCTATATGTCCTGTTAGATTTTGTAGATGGCGTCAAGCTATTCATATGAAGTGAACACACCGACGCCTCTAGCGGCTGCCCTGTCAGTATGAGCTCCGGGCATGTACATCATTATATTTACAGAGCTATGGGAGTGTGGTGAGTATGGTTCATTTATAATTGTTTATGAACTGGTGCTCCCTTCACCCCTAAAATGATTCATTTTTACCTTGATGTATAATTCACTGCAGACACTGCTGCACCTTTATCTGCTTGACCAAATTGAAAACTACATCCCTCCCTACAGGAAGTCTGACACTTTAAGGACAAGTTTGTGGTCTAGGCAGCAGGGTTGCCCTGATTCCTCCCAGTTGTGCTTACTCCAAGACCTACTATTAAGGTATGGGGGTTGGGCTCCGGGTTTTGTGTTTTTTTTTTTTTTTTTGTGGGTGGGGTGGGGGTATTCTCTCTCTTGGTATACTAATATGAACCATGCATGTGCAATGTTATACTGCGTTAAAAAAAAATCCTTTTTGTATTGTGATGCATTCATTAATTTTTGTTTGTTCTTCCTTTATACACCTAAAGTTATGCACAATTTGCTGCTTTTAACATTTATTATTGAATACCTCTGTACTTTTCCTGATGAAGCCGTTCTGGCGAAATATGTAAAAACTTCAGGACGTAGGAACTATATACATGTAACTTCAGTTCTCTCATTAGGTCAGGGTTGAGATAGGTGTGCATACCCAGGACCATGAATGTAACTGTAGTCATATTTTTATCATTTTTTGTGTGCTTTTTGAATAAATGATTTATATATTTTTATACTAATCCATTGCCTTCTCTTGAATATGTAGTACCCTTAAAATCCCATTCTTAATAAATTTCTTGCACACTAATTTTAGGGATGTTGCTACGTTTGTATATTATGTTTTTCCTTTGGTGCTGACCTCTTTGCACAAATCTCCAGTCCAAAAGATAATGTTAAAAGCAAATGAAATTTTGAAGTGCCTGGATAAGTGTCTGGTATGAAGTTATAGAGAAACCCATATCATTTTTGTTTCTTAAAGGGACAGTACACATTTTTTTAAACAAATGTCTCCCATGGCAGTGCTTGGCTACCCATGCCTTTTGTTTTAGTAAAAGCTTGAAAATTGGCTTTGAACAATAAAAAAAATAACAAGTGACATCTCCAATAGACTTCAATAGGGTTCAATTGGGTTTAGCTCAGTGTACATTCAATAGAAAGATGCAAGGAGGCAGGTAAGTGTCTTATTGCAGAAGCGACAACAGGGCAATCAGTTTCATTGCTATTTGCTATTCATTACTACATTAGTGGAAGCTCCACATCCTCCCAGCCTGCATTTTTAGGAACAAAAGGATGAGGCACAAGAAGAAGACAAGAAGGAGCAATCAGTGGAACAGACATCTCGGAGAGCAAGAAGAACATCGTGGTTAAACTATCTAAACTCCAACTGATTGTCAAAGAATTCAAGATACAAAATAAGGCACTTGGCTTTTTGGTTACTTATTTTGAGGACAGATTAGAATTGTATATAATACTAGAACATTTTTTAGGACTCTCTGACTTAGAACCTACTTTGATACGACTGATAACTGCTCTAGACAAACAAATTATTTTTTGGACAATTTTAATCTGACAATGTACATTTTTTTCTGTCAATGTGCCAGTTGTGT
Organism: Lithobates clamitans; assembly: GCA_037952925.1. Classification (NCBI taxonomy): domain Eukaryota; kingdom Metazoa; phylum Chordata; class Amphibia; order Anura; family Ranidae; genus Lithobates; species Lithobates clamitans. The sequence goes on along the minus strand of JBBGZY010001704.1, from coordinate 747,124 downwards.
TTAATAAGTGGTATTGTTCAAGAGGTGGCCAGAACTGGCACAATTGATAATAAGTTGAGAGTTTACTTGCATGCATCATGCACTAACCCCTCTGTTCTATTGTCTTCCCAAAATGTACAAGAACTTGACAAACCATCCTGGATATCCAATCATTGCAGGGAGTCTGTTTTCCAACCCACTCTTTGATTGGCTTCTCCAACCAAAGATAGCTAGCATGTGCTATTTTTAACTTCATACTACTGACTTTCTTAACCACTTGGCTCTTATAGAACATCATTCAGCTCATGTCTATGTATGTAATATGGCTGTGTGCAACCTGTGTGCAACATACATACTGCATGAGGGTGGTTTGCATGTCATTTTGAAACTCTCCATGATTAAAAAAGATGGTTATGCAATTGATGAAGGTTCCACTTACAATTATTTTTGCTTCAATTGTCAATTTTATGAACAAATACAAGGGACTGCCACTGCTACCTACAATTAAGTTTGCACTCGAGTAACGCAATGAAGTGCAGTTTTTGGATTTTCTGGTAACACAAATAGGTTTGTGTAAGATGTTTGCATGGATTCCAGAAATACTTACATATTCTTTTGACTCTCCACAGGTTAATTCCATGAAAAAACACCACTGGCATGGTGTTTGCACGTGAATGTGTGTGCACTTTTTGGGACACACTGGTCTATGCAAATGTTTCTGGTGCTGTGGAGAATGATACTACAGGTATGAGCTTGTTTTGTGGATACAGCAGTTGCCCCAGGGCATGTATCCCTATGGACACTGTTCAAAATGTAATTTCATAACTCATATATTCATGATTAAAGCAATATTTCACTCATCTTATACAAGGAGAAAATTTCCTATATGCATATTTGCAAAATCTACCATCAATGTTATTTATCTCCTCAATTGCCTGTGGAAATTAGAAAATGCTTTGGCAAACACTTTAATTATGTCAGAATAGCAGATTTCTCCTTGCCTGTGGTGTGCCATTTTTTGGGTGGCAAATATGGAAGCTCACAATTTTAATGTACAGAACAAAAAACAAAGAGGAGGATACCTGTTGAGAAAATGCAGCTTACATTTCTTCGGATCTACAAGCTTATTACATTATATTTACAAGTCATGAATGAAGAAGGTATTATTATCACTATCTTTTTATTATACTACTTATTCGCCCACTAGTGATAATTTGTCAACCTGCTATTATGAACGTTTTATTACCTGATGTGGTTGTATATATTGCAAATGATACCCTCTTTCTATTTATATATGCCATTTATTTTGTTTCATCTTTTTTAAGATCTGTATATGCAAGCTATTTATGGCTCATTCCACTTTAAGAAGGCAGTTCATTATCTACATTTGAATTGTTAGACACATACTTTGTTTGGGCAGTGCCTGGTGCACTCTGTCCCAATTCAGCCGGGCTAAACTTTGGAGAAGGTTTGAAGAAGTGGGAGACATGTTACCTCCATGTGGTTGGCACTCCATGGAGTAAGGCCCACAGAAGATAAAATCACTCTGGCATCGTCAGTCAGCACCAGAATTGATGTCACACATGGCTGGCAAAGGAAAAGGGCATTTGAGGTTGGCATATAAAATGGCACTAGCACAGCCTTCTAATTAGGTGGAAACAGGTTTGAAAAAGGGGTTGCTCTGAAATGTTACCATCCCTAGTCCCCTCTATGCCACGGTGTCCAGCATGCTTGTGAAGAAATTAATTATTTGTACGGGCATTAAACTTTTAGTCACCTTTTATACTGTGACTTACTGTTGTCATACTTTGTCTGCCTCTGTATTATTATATGTGTTGTGTACTGCATATTGTATATGGTAACATATGACATACAATATTCTATGTGTGGATAAAAGTAATTTGCGGCAGTATCTATTGTTCTCTTTGATATACTTATTTCTACTATTATATATACTGAGGGATGATTTTTATCCAAGTCACCAATTCTTTATTGTATTAAAAGCTCCCTGTTTTTTAAAATAAGTTTCCTGTTTTTACCCATGTTCCATGAATTACAAGAATGGAAATGGCCGCTTTAGGTATTTTTAACTTTTGGTCTCCAATAAAATGGCGGTTTTGTCACTTCCTGCCTATTGAATATAAATGGATGGTTTCTCCATCCAATCCGGTTCCCTGAGGAAGTCACGAGGGTGGTGATGCAAGGCATAGGACGCCAAACGCATAACGTAACCGGAAGTTATTTACCGCGAACCGGAAGTTGTTGCATATGAGGTTGCAGAAAATGCAGTTTTCCATCTCTGTTTGGCATATCCTCCATTATTTTTATGTAAGCGCATTTTTTTTATCTAATAAACGCTGTTATTTTTTTAATACACTATTGGAGGCTACTTTTTTTCATATGGATCCGGACACCAAACTGGAGGTGACACCTAATTACTCCATCAAGTACCCATCTCTCACTCTGACTGATTCTGGGTCCTCTTATCGTGGTGATTGTCCATGGAATGGACTAAGGCCTTTATCTATGCCCTCTGAGAGCACATTGAAGGAGTGTTTTTACCATCTAAACTACAGTCAACATTCTCCATGTTCTATAATTCTTAATTGTGAACATTCTGAAATTCTTTACACTTTTTTGCACATTGAAACTTTTATATTTGAACTTTATTATTTGATTTATTATATTTTTTACATTTATTTTTATTCAACCACTGCTTTGAACTTTTTACACATTTTGTTTTTGGTTATTTTCATTGCACCAATTTGTCACTGGCTTGAAGTCTGTTGTTCAACAGCATAAGGTTGCTTGTTTATTTGAACAACATACGATATAACTTAGTATCACTTTTATTCTTAATTATGAACATTCTGAAATTCTTTACACTTTTTTGCACATTGAAACTTTTATATTTGAACTTTATTATTTGATTTAATATATTTTTTACATTTAGTTTTATTCAACCACTGCTTTGAACTTTTTACACATTTTGTTTTTGGTTATTTTCATTGCACCAATTTGTCACTGGCTTGAAGCCTTATATCAGCCTGTTGTTCGTCAGCATAAGGTTGCTTGTTTATTTGAACAACATACGATATATCTTAGTATCACTAGGGTTAATATCCCTTTATTTGGGTGTTTTTATTATTGTTTGGATATTCCAGGTATTTAGGCCATGCGCAAGGTCACATATATTTCTGTATATTCATTCCATATACTGAGGGATGTCTAATGCCCTGTACACATGAGCGGACTTTTTGACCGGACTGGTCCGACGGACCAAATCCAGCGGAAAATCCAACCGTGTATGGGCTTCATTGGACCTTCAGCGGACTGTTTCTGTTGAAAATATGACGCACTTTAGATTTGGAACATGTTTCAAATCTTTACGTCGGAACTCCGCCGGACCCAGTTCCTATCGAAAAATCCTCTCGTCTGTATGCTAGTCCGACAGATGAAAACCAAAGCTAGGGCAACTACTGGCTATTGGCTATGAACTTCCTTATTTTAGTCCGGTCGTGCGTCATCACGTACAAATCCGTCAGACTTTGGTGTGATCGTGTGTAGGCAAGTCCGTTCGTTTAAAAAGTCCGTCGGAAGTATGTCAAAAGTCCGTTGAAAGTCTGTTGGAAAGACTGTCGGACCTTTGTTGCCGTATATGCTTTGTGTCAAAGTTTCTCAGTTTGATTTAGTGTGCAAAGCAAATATTAATCAGAGGACAAGGTCACCCATCTCTAAGACTTATTATGAACATATGTCATGTTCTATTATAATAATCTATCTTGAATATGTACCAATACCAGGCGGGTATTGTGCTGCCTCAGCAGCCTGTCTTGTTTGTCTTGTTTCTTGTATTTGGTATGTTCCTCTGTTTTCATACTGTCATCACAAGTCCTTATACTTAAACTTCTTTTAACTAATGAGGTACAACACATTTCACAGTTTGTCATCCTCCCAGCCTTGACTTCCTAATCTGCATTTGGTCACATAGCTTCTCTGAGCACATTGCTATATAACACCCAGTAACTGTCTCTGAATGCAGGCACTGATTGGGGTATTGCCACTCAGAGCCACCAGCCTAAATACCCCCTTTTCCCAGTGCAGTCCTCCTAAGCATATAGTTACATAGTTACATAGTTGGTAAGGTTGAAAAAAGACTTTTCTCTTTCTAATGCCCAATTTTGATGTTACAGTAATTGACATTGATATATATATATATCGATATATACATTGAGATATATATATATATATATATATATATATATATATATATATATATATATATATACTCAGTCTCCACAAAAAAAAACTAAATAAACCCTTCTACTTCTATGAAATGTAGGCACCTAGAGGCCACCGCATGTACCTGTAAGAGCTTAAAAAAGGCTGAATTTTTGACCAAATGCTGAGTTTTTCTTACAGGCAAAGCTTCAGTGCTTCCTTATAGATGCCAAAACCTTATGAATGCAGCAGATTTATTTCTAAATAAAGAACTAATTCAGAAAATGATACCTGCTTACTTATTTACCTAGATAGTATAATAATTATCTTTTAAACCCGCATTTAAAGTAAAAGCAGAAAGTATAAAATGTTTTTCCAGGAATATGTGGAAAAAATCACTTTGCAGCATGTAATACCAGGAAGAAAATCTCATAAAATGGAAACTGGATTTGTAGCACTATTAGGCTCCAATAAATTGACTGATGAACACAGTACAATTTATTGTCTGGTAACACACGATTTCGAAGTAATAACCTGCTTCCGTACATCTCTACATTCCCAACTGGACAGCAGTGTTTAAAAGATTGCTCTCTTAGCAGAAGCCTCTGGCATCTTTCAAGCGAATGTACAAGGAAAGTTAACTTTTAAAGGCATCAGCAGAGGCCCTAGAGGTGAAATAGACTTTCAAAGATCTTGATAAAAGAGGCTGATTTGACAAGGTCTGTTAAAGCAGATAAACTGTTAGCATCACACTTAATCTCTCTACTAAGTGCAACTTAGTGACTGATCACTTCCTTAGAGGAAACTTGTTTCATTTCTTTTTTTTTTTTCTACTAGCACAAGTCTGATTCGTTTTCATCTGCTCTGGGATTCTCAAAGTGTTCAGGATGTGTCAGCAAAATGAGTAGATAATCCAGCCGAAATCATCAGGGATGAAAAAACAAAGAGGCTTTTGTTCGCCTTTTCTGAGACAAGTTCTTGCCTTGTGGGGAGAACGCAAGCAGTGATTGCTTTCATTCCTTTCCCAAATTGTGTTTGTGGTAGATGTTTGAATAACTAAATAGATACATAGTAAAATGCCAAGTCCCCACACAGAAAAAAAAACAGGCAGTATTAACCTACGGTTTAGAAGTGTGAATTGATTCACTAGATAGAAAAGGCCTCAACTAAATGGTTTAGTGATATTTAATGATTTTATTTTCCCCCAGTTGTAGCTTGCTGTTTTTTACTGTAGATACATTGACATCTTGTAATTTTAACACTAGTTATATTGATCTTATCATATCATGAATAATAAAAGGTCTCAGCCATTTAAACCCCATACACATAAGGGATTATATATAACCCAGGCCTTTGCCCAGCCACGTGGTCTCCCTCTTCGGCAGCAGGCCTAAGAAGAATCAATAGCCAAACACATCCCTACCCCAGGCAGGAGGTCCAGGTGAGAACACACCGACTTCCCAAGGTCACTCCCTGAGTATTTATAAATTCCCCATCAATAAACATCCTTGTGGTTGGCCAGGGAAAAATAAATATTCATAGCTTTGACAAGTACAGCCTTTCATACTATTGCCAGAGGTACCGGCGGCGCCTACTGGCAGCAGACAGAAACTGACAGTAACCTGAGCCTAGGAGAAACCTAAAAAAGCTGAACTATCAATTCAGATAAGCTGAATGCAGCTTATTACCACTACATTAAGACACAGCTGCTTATGCTAGGGTGACTACACAAACATGTATAAGGTAATTAAACAATATAAGCTATATCCAACTATTAAATCTTAGTAATTCATAGTAATATATTGTTTATGTACCTCTCAGTACAATAAGGCACGTCAATACATTTAAAACCTTTAGTGGCAATACAGAGGTAAGATCTAATCTGTATTACTAAATCTGGTCACAGGAGCATGCATGTGGCTCAACAATATGTAGTCAAATCTGGAGAAGAGCTACATGAGCTTTGACTTTTGCCAGACACCAGTTGCAATTACCAGCCAAACCTAAATTAGTAACATTCCAGAAATTACAACATCCACAAATCTGTAAATTCACTTTGAATAGTACTGCAAAATATGTGGGTATCACATTCTAGACAAGGAATGTCATAGGGATTCAAAAACTAGTTGCTTTGTTGTACTCTAGGAAACATCTCAGTCAGGGTTTATCCCACACGTTGTTTTGATTGTATATATTTCAATGAATGGAATATCCACAATACAAACAGGCACTGTAAATTCAACAGTTGTCTCTACTGTTTTTTCATACTCACACATTGTATTGTATCTTGGGTGTGTAATCAAAAGTATGGTATCCACTGGGACGTAAAGTACAAGTATGTATTAATGAAAGAGCTTTATCAGTTGTAGCCCCCCTGGCGGTTTTCCCGAGTGTGGCTCGGGGTTAAAATTCAGTCCCATTAGCGGTAACCCCGAGCCACACTCGGGATTGCATTGCAGGATCCTGGGGCGGCGTTACTTACCTTGTCCCCGGGATCCTGCGATGTCCCCCGCAGTGTCCGTGGGCTCCATCCTCTGCCCGAAGCCTCTCCGTGCCAGGCTCCGTTCCCTGTGAGCGTCGCGCCGCACGGGGGCGGAGCCTGGCGGCAAATTCAAAAAACTGTAAAAAGCATAACACATACAGTACTGTAATCTTACAGATTACAGTACTGTATGAAATGATTTCACATCCCTTTTGTCCCCAGTGCTTTGTCCTATGCCCTGCATGCAGTTCTATATTATATATACTGTTCTTTCTGGCTGGAAACTGGAGATTGTCCATAGCAACCAAAAAGTGTCCCTTTACGTCAAAAATGGTTTTAGACCAGCTAGAAAACAGCGATAGTAAATTAGAACACTTGCAGAATTGAGCTATAGTGAATCGTGGGGAAATTTTTTTTTTTCTATCATTTCAAGTTTATTGAAAGAAGAATAGTAACAAAAGAATACACTGTATATTGCAAATTTTGCAGATGCAACTGCGTACTTTTCGTCTTTTTACAAAATAAACAGTTAGTGTGAAACTCGTGTAGAAGTCTAATTGCTTTACAGACATCGCACAGCTAAGGTTATTTCCACTAAGCTGACTTTGTGACTGTATAAAATATAGTATTCCTATCTACACTGCGCAAACTATTGCGACATACATTTCTTATCAGTTGTTCAGATTATTTATTATTGAAAACGAGCAAAAATGTGGTCTCTATGGCTATCTGAGACAATCTTACTCACGTCTATGAGAGAAGTACGTATATCAACGGTATATACCAGTAAGGACATAGGCTATAGGTCAGCCATGAAGGGGTAAGAAATTAGATGTAGAGAAAAAAAAAAAGTAAGTAAAGATGAAGGAAATAATAGTGTGAAGGGCACAAATAGGGGACAGAAGCAGGGCACCCGCTCAAGACCACGACGTCTTCCCCACACCTAATTCAGGTAGGGAAATCTGCAGAGTATTTGAAGAGCAACCAAGGTTGCCATGTTTTGTGGAAACGTTCAACATGGCCTTTGTCTTGGGCCAGTATGTCTTCCATTTCGTAAATTTCACTAACCCTCGATAGCCAATCCCTAACAGTGGGAGTAGACGTAGACAGCCAATGTAGAGGTATTTGAGATTTAGCTGCATTGAGGAGATGAATCGTCAACGAGCGTTTGTATCGTTTAAAAGAGGTATTGGACAAGTGTAATAGACAACATGCTGGGGTCAGTTCTACTCTGGTTTCTGTAATTTTTTTAATTAAGACCTTAACTTCATTCCAGAATGGTTCAATTTTGGGGCAATACCACCAAATATGGGCTAGTGTGCCTTTTTCAGAAAGACATTTCCAGCAAGTGTCCGGTTTTTGTGTATCCCATTTGTGTAGTTTGTCGGGAGTGTTGTACCAATGGGTCAGGAGTTTGTAATTCGTCTCTTGCAGTTTTGTGCTTATGAAACATTTATGTGCTAGAATAGCCACGTACCTCCATTGTTTGTCTGAAATCTCCAATTCAAGTTCTTCCGACTATCTCCTATTGTGCCCGTCCGATGTCTCAGTCCCCGAGCGACTCAGCCACTCGTACGCAACAGAAGTGGCCTTTTCAGTTGGAAATCCCTCCCGACATACCGACTCCAATGCCGTCAGGGGTCTATATAGTGTTTGGGGTTCTTTAATGTTACCTAAATAACTTCTTATTTGGAAGTATGTCCACAGTTTCAATTGGGGTCGGTTTATTTCTGTCTTAAAAGACGGCCAATCCCTGAATTTGTTTTCAGTATAGCAGTCTCCGGCCAACAGGGGATCACCCGCCGGAATCGTCTTAAGAGTCGGGTTATGTAGGCCTGGGATAAAGTCTGGGTTGTCTGACAGGGGCGTTAGGGGGCTGGGAGTTGTGGTTAGCTTTTTTTGTTTAGCTAGCCAGTTAATGATCTTCAGCGTCGTGCCAGTGATCGGGTGCATCCTAACGACATGAGGTAGTGTTTTGATAGAGGACCATGGCAGGTATTTAAGCGGAAGCGTGGCAAGCGTTGACTCTAGTGATACCCAATCTTTCTCTGAATCATGGCAGTGCCAGTCTATAATTCTGGTTATGTGTGAGGCCTGATAGTAGCTGCGGAAGTTCGGGAATTGAATTCCTCCTAGATCTTTGGGTTTGACCAGGGTGCCTAGTTTGATTCTGGGTTTTTTATGTTGCCAGAGAAATCTCGTGACCATTGTATTAAGTTCATTGAAAAATTTCTGAGGTATCTCTATCGGTAATGAGCGGGTCAGATACAGAAATTTGGGCAATATAACCATTTTTACTATGGCCGCTCTGCCGAACCGAGAGAAAAACTTCTCATTCCAATTTGTTAGATCTTTCGCACAATTTTTTAGAAAGGTTACAAAATTTCTCTCATATGCCATTTTTAGAGATGGTGTAAGCCAGATTCCTAGATATTTTAGTTTGGTCCTATCCCAAGTAAATGTTGAGTTCGCCTGTGTTAACTTGAGAACACTGTCTGGAAGGGAGAGGTTCAGAGCCTCTGACTTTGTGTAATTGATTTTTAGATTGGATACAAATCCGTAATGTGCGAATTCTTGTAACAGGTTAGGGAGTGTTGTAGTCGGTTTCGTTAAGAAGAACAATAAGTCATCTGCGTATGCAGCTATCTTGTACTCTCTATTTTTAATCTGGAAACCTTGTATTGCTGTATTCTTTTGCACTGTTCTAATAAAGGGCTCTAGTGAGAGAATAAATAATAGGGGCGATAAGGGGCACCCCTGTCTAGTCCCATTTTTAATATGTACTTTTTCTGATAGAATTCCGTTTATTCTTAGTTCCGCTGTCGGGTTCCGATAAAGGGCCGAGATCCAATTCAACATGTTTGGACCTAAGCCCACCCCTCCACACACCGCCAGCATGAAGTCCCATGCCACGCGATCAAAGGCCTTCTCCTCATCTGTTGAGAGGAGAAAGCCTTCGATCTTCCGCTGTCTCACAGCCTGTGTTAGCAAGAGAGCCTTAGTTACATTGTCTCTGGCCTCCCTGTTTGGCATAAAGCCCACCTGCTCCAAGCCAATTAGTTTTGAGAGCAGCGGCCCCATCCTCAATGCAATGATCTTTGCGAACAGCTTGACATCGAGGTTCAGCAAAGAGATGGGGCGATAGCTAGCACAATCCTCAGGATTCTTGCCCTCTTTCGGTATAACCGTGATATGGGCAGAAAGGAAACCAGGAGTAATACATCTTGGCTTGGATAAGGCGTTCAATGCGTCTTTTAAGGGTTCAGCCAGAATCTCTATGAAGGATTTGTAATATGTGGCGGAATATCCGTCAGGACCCGGGCTCTTGCCTGGTTTTAGTAATTTGATGGCCTGTTTAACTTCCTCTGTTGTGATTGGGGCTTCTAGGAGGTCTGTATCCTCCGTGGGCAAGGATGGAAGTCCGCTATTTAGTATGTAGTCTTGTATGATTTGCGTCCTATCCCCTAGCATTTGTGGTAATTTATGTTGTGGGGACCGGTTATAAAGCTTCGTATAGAAAGCATGGAAGTGTTTAGCTATTGCCTCAGGTGTTACCTCAAGCTTTCCCTCTTTAGATCTGGTTCCAGCTATCTGATTTAATGAGTTTTGTTCTCTGAGGGCCCTCGCCAAGAACCTACCAGCCTTGTCGCCTGACTCATAATAGAGCCGCCTCTTAAAGAAAAGTATCCGTTTGGCCTTAGTGTGGAGAATCTGCTGTAAATCTTTCCTTGCCTCCAGGAGGCTCTGGGCTGAAGTCTCTGAGAGGGATTGTTTATGTGACAGTTCCAGTGACTCAATTTGGGTGAGTAATTTTCTGATCTGGGCATCTCTTTCCTTTTTGCGTCTTGAACCCATCCCTATGAGAACTCCTCGTATGGTACATTTATGTGCTTCCCATACTAGTAGGGGGTCTATCCCAGGTGTGTTATTATGTTTGAAGAAATCGGTGATGTTGCTTGAAAGTACAGGTAGGAGTGTCTGATCAGTTAGTAAAGACGTGTTCAGTCTCCATGTCTGTTGTTGTCTGCTTGTGTTCTGTAGGTCTAGTGTCAGTGAGATAGGTGCGTGGTCCGATATTGTTTGTGCGCCTATTTTCGCGGCGGAAATTTTCGATAGGTCTCTCTGAGGAACAAATATGCAATCCAGTACAAAGAAAAGGGCAGGGGGTAGGGAACAGCCGCAGTTAGCTGCTTCTGTCAGCGGATGTCCCAACCCTCCACACACAAGGGGAAACAAGGGGGGACTATAGCGGTACTGAAGGTAGTCAAGAATTTGATAGAAGAAAATGAAATTGAAAAAAGTAATATAATAAAATTTACATTTTAATGAAGAACAATGTTAAAAATTATTACAGTGTCACATACAGTCGTAATTCATAGCAAAAGCAATCTATACAACCATACGAATTGCACCCAATAATAACAGGGGGTACATATATGACTTAGTTTCTCGACCGGTTTCGCGGTATTCACCGCTTCCTCAGGAGAGTACAGTCTAAAAAGTAACATGAAAAGCATATAATGAATACAAACAGGTCTGCAAATACATGATAGCTTCTTAATACGGTTGCAGCAAAGTCATAATACATAAAACATTTACATACAAATTGGATACAAAAAGGGCAGACATTTGGAATGATGGTACTTTTACTTGGTAATTTATCTATTTTAATGTAGGTGCTTTTCCTTATTAAATATGCAATCCAAACGGGCATATCTGTTGTGTGGTGTCGAAAAATGAGTGTAGTCTCTACCATTGGGATTAAGAAAGCGCCAGGAGTCCACCAATTGGAGTTTGTGTAAGAGTGATTTAATCTTTTTCAAAATTTTATAGGTACTGCAAGTCCTACCATTGGACGTATCCAGAAGTGGATTTAGAGGTACATTAAAATCTCCCCCAAGTATAATGCATCCACTGGCGAACTCCTGTAGCTTCTTCACGATGAGTTGGCAAAAAGTTATGTGAGACTTATTTGGGAAGTACACATTGGCGAGAGTCAATGGAAAGTCATTGTATGAGCCCTTCAGGAACACAAATCTGCCCTCAGGGTCACATAACTGTTCATTTAGTTTAAATGGTGTGTCTCTGCCTACTAGTATCGTGACCCCTTTCGACTTAGAATCAGCTGTGGTAGCATGGAAAGCTCTCGGGAACTGTGGGGATGCTAATTTGGGGATGTTGTTTGTTTTAAAATGGGTCTCTTGTAGGAATACAAATTGAGGTTTACCTTTTTTAAGTTCTCTCAGCAGAGTGGAACGTCGCTCAGGTATGTTTAAACCTCTGATGTTGTGAGAAATCACAAGGGGTCGGTTCCCCAGCGATGAGTATACCATAGTGTCGGCAGAGGAGGAGACGGTCGGAATTTGAATCTGTAAAGACAAGACTGTTATATGAAGTTTGATACTGGAACTCCGCTCAGAAATAAAATATCTCTAGTAGCCCGGGCGGGTGCCCCCCCCTCACTAAACAAAAGGAAAAGTAGAGAAAAAGAGGGTGAATAGGAAGAGAAAAAAGATCAGCAGGGAGTTATTACTATGGAGGTCAATCTCCAGAAATAACTAAACCGCCCCAGCTGGAGAAGTACCCCCAGACGTAATATGAATATCAAGTAAGATTTGTGGGGTCTGTGGGAAGCGACTACGACTAAGCGTAGCCTAGGCTCCAAATGATTAGAGAGCTGTGGTATCTATATAGGTACGGTCTCAACGGAACGCACACGGAGGCTCAAATTAATAAACATATTGATATTATAAAGGTCACACCCGACCAGGATGTGTAATAAGTAAAATTGGGTCTAAACGTGAAAACCAAAACCTGAACTCACAGAATGTAACTTTAACAATTATGTCATCAGACTATCATCTAATTAGGTAGCCTTAGCTGTCACCCATGGATACGCCCCCTGGATATATACACAACCAGGTCAGATCTGCACACATTAAATCTGTTCAAGGCGGTATAGATAAACAACAAAAAAAAAAAAAAAGGGGAGGGGCGGGGGGAGGAGATGAAGTGGCAACAAAACAACCTTTACCCCTATTAACCCTCCCACGTCCACTCCCCTCATTCCCGCACAGTTATGTAAATCTTCGTGTTTTGCAACCGGAATCCCAGTGCTTCAGGGCTGGGTGTTAGTGTAACAGTGAGCCACGTCCAGGGCACATCTGTCATCGCGTCTGGAATCAATGCCACTTCTTCAATCAACAAGAGATGTGGATCTGGGAAGGTAGATCTCCTCCTGGTCAAGCTTCTGAGTCCGCATCCTGAGCTTAATGGCTGTGCAGGGAGCTATGTGATGATGTCATAACTACCCTTCCGGGTGGTGCTTGTGGGAGTGTTCATCCCTTTTTCTTTCCTCTTCTTTCTCTTCTCCCTAGGGGGGAATATCCCATAGGTGACAGCAAGTATGGCATGAACATCTGTGTGGTAAGAGTTATGCTGTGGACATCAGTTTTGTTAAGGGCATGTCCAAGGTGGTATAGGGCTTCTATTCACATTCCTGGGCTCTGGATGGACCGGCCAGTCTCCTCGGAGTATCTGCGTGAGAGCTGTTTCCTTTATTCTGTTTGTGTTTTTTCGGTAGTCTTTTGTCTGGAGAAGAGAGTGGAGAGGTGGAAGGACTCCTGACCAAGGGTGGTTGTAAGATTTCTTCATACCATTCTGGTAAATCTATTGGCTCCAGGTCTAATGCTTCACAGAACTCTGGTAAATCAGCTGGTGAACGAAGGATAGCTTGATGGCCATTATATGCGACTGTGAGAGCGAAGGGAAATCTCCAAGTATATCTCAAGTCCTTTGCTCTCAGTTTCTCCAGCAGAGGTCGCAGTGCACGTCTGTTCTTCAGAGTGATCTGAGATAGATCCTGAAACAGCATAATCGTGGCGCCATTAAATATGGTTTGGTCATTTTGTCTCGGTTTCCGCATAATCTCTTCTTTGGTAGCAAAGCTTTGTAGGCAACAGATTATGTCACGGGGCGGTGCGGTATCTGAACCTCTGGGCCTGAGAGCTCTGTGAGCTCTTACGAAATCAATTTCAGTGTCTTCCTGCCTCTCAAGCAGGCTGTTGAAGACTCTCCGGAGTGCTGTGCTGATCTGATCTGGATCTACTGATTCCGGAATCCCCCTGACTCTGATATTGCATCTCCTCCCCCGATTGTCAAGGTCTTCAATGTGTCTATTCATGTTAATAAATTGCTGCATATGGTTTGACGATACTAACTCTAGTTTGTGGATTGCTTTATCTCTCTGTCTGCCTGCACTTTCGGCCGCCGCCATCTTTTCATTTATCACCATCATGCTTGTTTTCAGATCCGTTATGGCGGCTGAAAACGTAGCTTTTATGTCTGCAGCAAATACCGACATGTCCGCAAACGTGAGCGGGTGGTCCGGTTTGGACTTACCCCTGCTGATGTCTTCAGAAGCGGACAGTGAGTCCTCGCTCTCTCCTTCCTCCTGTGGCGTCGGCGCCATCTTGCTTCTCGGGGTCCCGCTACGGGCCGCTGATTTGTGTCTGAAAATTTCAGCGATGTTGGCGCTGGCAGAAGCCGAGTTTCGGCGTGTCCGTGGTCCAGGTGTCCAGTGTAGCTTTCTGCTCGGCATTTGTAGTCTGTAGGTCGGGTGTTAGGGCTTAGAACCTCCGCGTGTGTCTCAGAGCCTCTTCAGTAAGCAGCCATCTCCGCCGCCGCGCGCCAAGCCACGCCCCGGGGGGGGATTTATTTTATTATTATTATTTTATTTTTATTTTTTTAATTATTTATTTTTATTTATTATATTATAATCTATGTTTTTGTGTTTCAAACTTTATCATACCCGGGATATCTACTAGACTCTTGTTTGGACAGATTTGAGTGTGTTATTGTTAAGAATTACAGACCTACAATATAAAACGCCAAATTTCCATGCAAAATAATTGTACCGCTTTCAGCACCTAAAATCCGAAATAATCATACCGCCAGGGAGGTTAATGCTGACAGATCCACCATGCAACCACAGTATTCAAATTACCCCCCTAATATCGGTCATAAATGACCAAGATGGAGAAAGTATCGTTTAACAACATGGATAGTATGATATACAATATGTAACACGAATGTTCCATGTAGAAATAATTTCATGCTGGCAAGTTTAACCCCTACACGTTTAATGGTAAAAAAAATCTAAATGCCTAAGCAAAATTTTGCAACTTTGACATGTGTTAGTAAAACCGTACATAGCAACACAACTACTTTGTGCATCCAGGTGGATTATAGCTTGTTTTTTTTTTAGGGCTTTCATTTGGTGGTAAATGATTATGGATTTCTCCTGCTTTTTATTATTATCAAGGGAAAACTGGCCCAAAATAGTAAAAGAAATATATATTTTTTTAATTTAGCTGTATATTTCTTTGTACTACCATAACCTTCCACCATAGAACAACCCAAATTAAATTCTCCTGTTCCTGGCAATCCCAGCAATACCACATAGAGTATGTGTACATTTTCTTTGCAAGGAGAGAGAGAGAGATAAGATGTATGCCTCTCCTCCATTCACAGAGAAATAAAACAAGGGGGGCAGGCTTCACAGTTACTGATCACTGTGATAGCCAATCAGAGGCTATCACAGTGATCAGGTGACCTGGAATCTCGAGTCCCGATCATTAGTGTGAGCTGAGAGCCCCTGGTCTCTGTGCTGGGTAGACATGTGCAGAATGGAAAATGTGTTTTGTTTAGTTTCAGATAGATTTGTTATGTTACTAAGTTTGTTTCATTGATTCGTTTCGGAATTGGTTTTATTTTGTTTCGTTTTGTTAAATTAGGTCTGATTTATTAATTTTCAAACTAATTAAAAATTTTTTTGGAACAATCGACCGATTCGAATTCTGTGTGAAGAATAGCTGGTTGTTAAGGAGCAGGCCGGGAAGCCAGCCGATGCGTCCTTAAAGCAGAGTTCCACTCAAATTGAAACTTCTGCTTATCTGTCTCTTTCCCCACCTATGTGCTATTTTTAAAGTGGTCTCCCAGTGTGAACTACAGCAGGAGGCCATGTATAGAGATCTGAACGCTGCACCCCTGTTCTTGTCAATGAAGGTTAGACCTAAATCTGTCTCCCATTTAGTTTGGTATAAGCGTTTCTTAATTTGTGAACAGGTTGTGAACAGGTTTGTAGGTGGGAGTAAAACCATGAGATCCCACCTTTAAGAGGTAGGGGGTTATGATAATACTCCCACACCTTACAGTCTAGGTAGATCACCTTGGGGGTTATTTACGAAAGGCAAATCCACTTTGTACTGCAAGTGCACTTGGAAGTGCAGTCGCTGTAAATCTAAGGGGTACATCTGAAATGAGTGGAAGCTCTGCTGATTTTATCATCCAATCATGTGCAAGCTAAGATGCTGTTTTTTCCTTGCATGTCCCCCTTGGATGTACAACGACTTTACTTCCAAGTGCACTTCCAGTGCAAAGTGGATTTTCCTTTAGTAAATAACCCCCCTTGTCTTTAACTGGTAGCAATAGATGTTTAAGTTGTATCCATTTAAAGGCATCGTTATTTAAAATAGTCTCAAGGACCTCTTTAAGTGTCTCATAACCTAAGGATCTCCAAGAGGCAGGGAAAATGTCACTTTTAATAAGTAGATATACTCACAAAAGAAAATGTAAGGGATCAATATACATCAAAACATGCCCCCCCTCCACTTATCTCTTTTAATTACAACTGACAGTTTTACTGAGCACCATGAGTACAGCTATCACAATACAGTGCTCTTACAGTAGAGATGCTGCTTTCTCATACAACAGCTACTCTGCCCCCCCCCCCTTCTGCTGTCAATTCACATAAGGATTTGTGTATCTTGTGAATGGAGTAACATAATAAAAAGTGCTCTGTCGTTGGCTAGGAGGGGAGTGGGGGTGGGCAGAGTGGCTATATACGACTCTGCAACTGCAGAAGTTGAGACCAGAATGTCCAGCATTGGAGGGCTAGAAGTATGGCAATAGCTATGCTCCCGGTGCTCAGTAAAAATGTAGATTGTAAATGAAAGAGATAAGTGCACAAGGTGGCATGCACTTAACCTATGGTAAACCTGCACATTCTAGAAAGTGTTGAATTGATGGAGTTTAGCTTTAATAATACAAGCTTGGAAATTATTCATAGTTTAGGAACAGGGCGCTTTACAGTGTTCAACAGGGCATAAAGATAATTAAAATGCGATTTACTAAGATTTTGTGGTTGTTATTGCAAGTGTGTTATATTTTAAGTGTTTTCAATGCTGTGTTTTGTGAGAAGTAAAGCTAATGTTGTGCAGTTACATGTCTGTTTGAATGTGTATATATTTGTGGTTATATATAAACCTTTCTGTACATGGGATTTAAAACGTGGAGACTTTTTATTATTTATGATAAGTCACTATAAACACCTGACATGAAGGAAATATTTGTTTAAAGCGGAGTTCCGGCCACAGATTTTTTTTTTTCACGCATCCCATCATAATGCATTAATAACACAAATTAACTTTATATATGTTTGCTAGTTGATAAGAATTCTATTATTTTTAATATACTTATTTCTGGACTTTGCCATGACGACTGTGGGCATGTGAAGCCCAATCGCAACCTCTTCCTGTATTTGCGATGGAGAGTTGCATGCTGGGAAACCAGCATGCACCTCTCAATCTCGTGCATGCACGATGCTCCGCCGGCCGCAGTGCCGATTGTTTAGAAAGTTGCCATAACAACGGGAGGCAATGGAGGAAGTCCCGCCCCATTGTTATGGCAACATAGATGTGATCTATAGATATAGTACCTTAGTCTAATCACTAGCAGAGGTCTCTAGTACTTGGCACCCAAAGTTTTCAACCAGATGTACTATTAAGGCTGGTTATTTGTTAATCTGACAGATTTTCTGGCAAACTTACAGAAGTTCCTTTATTTATTTATATATTTTTAAATTAAAATGTTGGAATGGGAATTTATGATTTTAAGGTCCAACGAGAGCAAATCTAAGATAGAGATAAGAGGAGCAAGGTACGTGAAATGAAAGATCTTTTTTTCAAAGAGAAAATTATATGAATCCATGTCTCATGTTGGAAATATATTAAAAATGATTTTTGTCCACAAGTACTGCGTATACAGACCTTTCTAAATATGAGAATAACTTGTTTAACCACTTAAGGACCGTAAAATTTTCCCCCTTAATGACCAGGCCATTTTTTGCTATAGGGCACTGCATCGCTTTAACTGACAATTGCGTGGTCATGCAACGCTGTACCCAAACAAAATTGACGTCCTTTTTTTCCCTCAAATAGAGATTTCTTTTGGTGATATTTGATCACCTCTGTGTTTTATTTTTTTGCGCTATAAACAAAAAAAGAGCAACAATTTTGAAAAAAATATATATTTTTTACTTTTTGCTATCTAAAAAGAATTAGCAAAAACATTTCTTCATCAGTTTAGGCCAATATGTATTCTTCTACATATTCTTGGTAAAAAAAAATCACAATAAGTGTATATTGATTGGTTTGTGCAAAAGTTATAGCATCTACAAAATAGGGGATAGATTTATGGAATTTTTATTATAATTTTTTTTTTTTTACTAGTAACGGCGGTGATTAGCAATTTTTAGCGGGATTGCAACATTGCGGCTGACAGATCGGACACTTTTGACACTTTTCTGTATTATGTCACTGGCAGGGAAGGGGTTAACATTAGGGGACGATCATGGGGTTAAGTGTGTCCTAGGGAGGCAGTGTACTGACTAGAAGAGGAGAGAGGTCGCTGTTCCTGTCACTAGGAATAGCAGATCTCTCTATACTCCCATGTCAGAATGCAGATCCCTATTCTGGCTCTCTGAGGAGCAATCGCGGGTGGTCGGTGGACATTGCGGCCGGCCACGCACTTTGGCTCCAGAGTCACGCCCCCTATAGCACTTAAAGTGGCCGCCGTACAGCTATGGTGATTCATGCAAGGGAGCCAACTTGCCCCGTATAACGACAGCAGCTGGTCGGCAACTACCGTATTTATCTGCGTATAACATGCAATTTTTTCCACTTAAAATCAGGGGAAAATCGTGGGTGTGTGTTATACACTAATCCCTGCTGTCTCTGAGGGAAGAGGAGCGAGTGTCACTGAATTATATAGAGCAACAATCTCCTGTGTACCCGGTGCTCCGTCACTCACAGACACGCCTCCTCCGCATTGGGCCACTGTTCTGTCTATCATATGAGCAGGGCCAGGAGGTGTGGCTGTGAGTGACAGAGCGCCAGGTACACAGGAGATTGCAGCTCTGTGTAATTCAGCGGCGCTCGCTCCTCCTCTTCCCTCGGAGACAGCAGGGATAATCGAACACTGGCGAGGCTGCAATGGTGGGAAAGGTGAGGCAGCAGATGGGCACTGAACAGGATGCATTGTTGGTCAATTTATAGGCTGCAGATAGGCACTGAACAGGCTGCATTGTTGGTCATTTGTTGGTCAATTTATAGGCTGCAGATGGGCACTGAACGGGCTGCATTGTTGGGCAATTAAATGGCTGCAGATGGGCACTGAACAGGCTGCATGTTCCTTAAACTTCCCTCCTAAAATTGGGTTGCTTGTTATAAGCCTGTGCGTGTTATACACCGATAAATACGGTACTTAAACAAAAATAGAAAAATAATTTTCATAATTGTAATAAAAATATGATGTATCACCTCACGAGTGGAACACAGAATAATTGAATGAGTGATATTTTAATGTAAGTGCTCTAGGTTTTTTAATAAATATTACAAGCTGTACAGTATTGCACTGTGGCGTTTATATTTTACATATACCACGTTCATCAAGCACACGTGAGGTTTGCAGACGCAGCTTCCTTGGTTGTTTGCCTATCGCATCCGGTACCTACCATCTGTGACGATCCGAGAGGACACCTGAGCTAATGCGAGTGGATCCAAGGTCCAAATAAGCGTTCATTGATCTCCCTGAGTAAGGGGAGTCGCTGGGTCTATGATAAGCCTCGAGTGTGAGCTTATTTTTGGGTGTCACGGTTGCGGTCTTTGGATCTCCCTATTGAGCACGGATTTTCTTCTGGGATATTTCTCTATGGACTCTGCTTTTCCCTTTGGACTTTTTTTTTTCTTATGTACTCTATTTTGATTTACACATTTGCTAAGTCAATAGTTATGATTCATGATTCACATTTGTCATGATTTATGTATTATATATAGAGTGCTGCACTTTGTTTATATACAGAATAACTGAGAGTTTAATACGCCTCAATAGACCTAAATGGAAGAAAGGATGAAAGAAGTTTTACCCCCGTATAACCCGCCTTATAAAAGTAGTGCCAGATCACGAAACACAGAACTGGAGAGAAGTCTGTCTTTATTTTTTGTACAATAGTACAAATCTATATTTGGAATGAAAGGATTTTTATTTGGCACAGAATAAGATCAGAAGAGGTGAGGAAGTGTACATCTAGACTGTAAAGGGGGGGGTTATAAAGGGATAGTGGTGCATGGGGGAAAAGATCAATAAGTAGAGTAAGGGTGATAAGGGAGATAATGGTAGAGTAGGAATTGGAAAAACAAAAGAAAGGAATTGAAGTTAAATAGGCCCAATAAGTAGTGAGGGCTGGATTAAATAAGGTGTAAAGGGTTATCTGAATATGTACCCCTGTTATATTGTTTCTCCACCTTTGTGTCATGTCTGTATGAAAAATATTTAGTGTAGCATGTATGACATTTCTGTATTGTAAATTAAATTAAAAAATATATGTATGTTCAAATAAGAGAAATAAAAATTAAAAAAGTAAAAATTTGATACCACTTTCGTGTGGATATTATGGAAACAAAGGATAGCAAATTTAAAGGGACAGGTTAGAATTGTTACCTAATGGGGCATACACACGGTCGGACTTTTCGACCAAACTGGTACGACGGACGCTGACGGACCGAATCTGGCAGACAATCCGACCATGTGTGGCCTGCATCGGACTTCCGACTTACCCTTTGCAGTCGGAAATCTGACATACTTTAGATTTGAAGCCTGCTTCAAATCTTAATGTCGTAACTCCGCCAGACTCAGTTCCTGATGGAAAGCCCGTTCATCTGTATGCTGGTCCGGCAGACCAGATGCGACGCAAGGGCAGGGTACTGCATCTCGCGCTCGCTGCAATAGGAAAAACACGCTGAAAAATGGCGTGGGGTCCCCCCAAAATCCATACCAGACCCCGATCTGAGCACACAGCCCGGCCGGTCAGGAAAGGGGGTGGGGACGAGCGAGCAACCCCCCTTCTGAACCGTACCAGGCTGCATGCCCTCAACATGGGGGGGTGTGTGCCTCGGGAAGGGGGGGGCGCACCTTGTCCCCATGTTGATGAGGACAAGGGCCTCTTCTCGACAACCCTGGCTGTTGGTTGTCGGGGTCTGCGAGCGGGGGGCTTATCGGAATCCCCCTTTTATAAGGGGGCCCCCAGATCCCAGCCCCCACCCTATGTGAATGAGTATGGGGTACATGGTACCCCTACCCATTCACCTAGGGAAAAAGTGTCAATATAAAAAACACACTGCACAGGTTTTTAAAGTAATTTATTAGACAGCTCCGGGGGTCTTCTTCCGACTTCGGGGTCTTCTTCCGACTTCAGGGGTCTCTCTGGTTCTTCTTTGTGCTCTCCGGGTCTTCTACCGCTCCTCCGCTTCTCTTTTGCCGCTCTTTTGCTAGCAGGGGCCCAGACTTCTGCCTTCTTCCTTCAGCCTTCTTCCTTCTGCCTTCTTCCTTCTTCTCTTCTTCTCTTCTTCCGATGTTGACATGACGCTCTCTCCGGCTGGTATGCTCTCTGAGAGCTCCGATGTGACTTATATAGGCGGTGACCCTGCCCCCTTATGCCATCACAGTCCCTGGGCATGCTGGGACTGTGACGTTTTAGGGGGCGTGGTCAATATCACCAGGTGACCACGCCCCCTTATGACCTCACAGTCCCAGCATGCCCAGGGACTGTGACGGCATAAGGGGGTGGGGTCACCACCTATATAAGTCACATCGGTAGCGCTCAGAGGGCATACCAGCCGGAGAGAGCGTTGTATCAACTTCGGAAGAAGAGAAGAAGAGAAGAAGGAAGAAGGGAGAAGGAAGAAGGCAGAAGTCCGGGCCCCTGCTAGCAAAAGAGCGGCAAAAGAGCAGAAGATAGCAGAGGAGCCCGGCAGAAGACCCGGAGAGCGCGGAGAAGAACCGGAGAGACCCCCAAAGTTGGAAGAAGACCCCTGAAGCCAGAAGAAGACCCCCGAAGCTGGAAGAAGACCCCCAGAGCTGTCTAATAAATTCCTTTAAAAACCTGTGCAGTGTGTTTTTTTTTATTGACACTTTTTCCCTAGGTGTATGAGTAGGGGTGCGATGTACCTCATACTCATTCACATAGGGTGGTATTCCGATAAGCCCCCCACCCGCAGACCCCAACAACCAATGGCCAGGGTTGTCGGGAAGAGGCTCTTGCCCTCATCAACATAGGGACAAGGTGCTTTGGGGGGGCCACAGGGCACACCCCCTTCCCCAAAGCACCCACCCCCATGTTGAGAGCATGCGGCCTGGTACGGTTCAGGAGGGGGGCGCTCACTCGTCCCCACCCCCTTTCCTGACCAGCCGGGCTGCGTGCACGGATCGGGGTCTGGTATGGATTTTGGGGGGACCCCACGCTGTTTTTTCGGCGTAGGGGGTTCCCCTTAAAATCCATACAAGACCTAAGGGCCTGGTATGCCCCACAACAGGGCTCGCAAGGTGTCAATCTCGCCGATAAAAGTGGCGAGATTGACTTCCTTTTCTAGTCCCGTCGTACCCGAGTCACGTTCAAAATGAACGGACTTGGCCGTATGTGGGCAAATCCATTCATTCTAAAAGTCCGCCGTAACTCCGGTGAAAGTCCGTCGGGAAGACCGGTCGTGTGTGGGCAAATCCGTCCCTTCAGAAAGTCCGGCGGTAGTCCGCCGGAAGTCCGGCGGGAAGAACGTCGGACCTAGTTTCCCAGAAAGTCCGGTCGTGTGTACGCGGCATAACTTCTCAATTAGGAAATAACTAGGAAAGCATATATATGGGAGAAAAAGAATTACCCTCATAGAGGCTTGAGGAAGTCAAAGTATAAAATAGGTGAGATTAGTGAAGCTGAGAAATTAATTTCTGACAGCATGCTATCACAGTATTCTTCTGTGAAGGATCTTTCGAGTCAGGAGAGCAAAAAAGGGTCACAAAAATGCACAATTTAACACTAAATTCAAGAACAGAAAAAACACAAAACAACACCAGAAGTGGGGTTTCATAAAAAATAATACACTGCAAAAAAGAACATATATTATTATTATTATTATTTAAGGTACTTATATAGCGCCATCAATTTACGCAGCGCTTTACATATACATTGTACATTCACATCAGTCCCTACCCTCAAGGAGCTTACAATCTAAGGTCCCTAACACACATTCACATACTAGGGACAATTTAGACAGAAGCCAATTAACCTACCAGCATGTCTTTGGAGTGTGGGAGGAAACCGGAGTACCCGGAGGAAACCCACGCAGGCACAGGGAGAGCATGCAAATTCCAGGCAGGTACTGCTAGGCGAGAGTGCTACCCACTACACCACCGTGCCGCCATATACACACTAATAGGTGTTCATATAGCACATGTATTGAATGTGAGAATGGGAACTGAACTGTATTTAATGCTGGTTTTAATTCACATCTTTACTCCATTTTTACACCATGAGTTTTATTTAGGTGGTGAAATTCACCAATATGTGTAAAGTCACAAAAATTGGGATCACTGAGACAAAAGATCGCCAGCTTGGATCATTATGTGATCAGAGGAACCTAAACAAACCAAATTATTGAGGAGTTATTAATTTATATTTGTAACCAGAATAAAAAGAGTTCATAGCAAAAGGCATGACATTAGGTCAGTGCCAGATTAAACTCTGTGGAGGCCCCTAGGCAATCGAAACCTTGGAGTGCCCCCACAGGTTTCTTGTGCACTCACTCTAGCTCTATACCATTGATCTAAGTAGCGTGCATGTCAGCGGATAAATGGAGATGACATCACAACTGTACGTTATACGTACGTAGGTTGCACCAAATTTTTTTACAAACTGACAACTAAAAGATGAGTTTTTGAAGGACGAACTGAAATGTGAACCTGATGTCTATGGTTTCTGTACTTTAAGTTATTATTGGGTATATTACATTAATACAGTATTTTTCTATAGAGTCTTTAAAGCGGGAGTCCCGCGAAAAAATTTTTTTTAGATGTCAGCAACTACAAATACTGCAGCTGCTGACTTTTAAAATAAGGTCACTCACCTGTCCCGGGGTCCAGCGATGTCGGCACCCGAGATCGAACCGTCCCTCGATCCTCGAGTGCTGCCGCCGCCATTCTCGGTGAGGGAATCAGGAAGTGAAGCGTTGCGGCTTCACTTCCCGATTCCCTACTGTGCATGCGTGAGTCGTGCTGCGCTTTCTCAATGGTCCCCGCTATCTCCTGGGACCTGTGTCTTTCCCAGGAGACAGCGCAGGAGTGCGGGAGGGGGCGTGACTCCCATGGGAGTCTATTCCCGGAAGTGGGTGCAGATACCTGTCTTAGACAGGTATCAGCACCCCCTCCCCCCTGAAAGCTGCCAACTGTGACACTGGAGGGGGGGAGGAATCCGATGAGCGGAAGTTCCACTTTTGGGTGGAACTCCGCTTTAATGTAACATTTTAGTTTCTTTGAGTAGATTCATTTTTTCTATAGTTTGTAAACAGTTTAGGAAAGCTTCTTTGTAATTTTCTTTCAAGATGAAATTAATATTATTTTAATCCGTTGTCGCTGGGCTCTTAAACTGTGTGGGGCCCATAGGCCGGTGTCTACTCTGCCTATTTGGTAATCCAGCACTGGATTCCATTCAGAGTCAATAGTTCAGTAAAGATCTGAACTTATTTACTTCATTTTAAAACATAAACAAGAAAAATGTATATTACTACCCTGTTTCCCCGAAAATAAGACCTAGCGTGATTGTCGGTGATGGCTGCAATATAAGCCCTACCCCCCAAATAAGCCCTAGTTAAAGTCCTTGTAGGTCTTATTTTCAGGGTAGGGCTTATTTTGGGAGAAAAAGGGTAGGGCTTATTTGGGGGGTAGGGCTTATATTGCAGCCATCACTGCCAAATATACTAGGTCTTATTTTAGGGGAAACAGGGTATTACAAGCATAGGGATATAACAGGAAAGAATACAAAGCATTAAAGGACCTCATGGAGCTTTGAAAAGAAAGACACAGGGGGAACAGAGTGATAGACAAAGGAACTTTGAAAAGGGTGACCTAAAAAGATCACATTTAAACATAAATCATAAACATTCTTTCTGTTTTCACAACAACCTTTAGCAGCTATGTTTGTCAAAAGAATGACACTAAATGTTAGACATTTATTTACTATTTATTTATTACAGTAATTTATCTTGATATTTTCATGTCAGGAACCTGTTGAAGATAATTCAATAATTAAACACTTGAACATGAAGGAACACTTTAAAGGAAAAAAATACATAAATAAAAAAAGGTCACAAGAAGGCATGATAGTATCACTAGATTCCAGAACAAAAAAAACATCAGGAGTAGGGGGTCAATTCAACAATAATGGCCCCCTAAAAAAAAGATTACACTTAAAAATACATTTTCAACATTCCCTCCAACATATAAATAATCTATAGTAGCCATGTTGTCAAAAGAGTGACATGAGATGTTAGAAAATATAAAACAATAAAGCCTAGTACACAAGATGAGATTATCAGACGAATGATAGTCTGTTTGTTTGTTTTTTTTTTTTGGATGCTAGTCTCCATATCAAAAATGAATAGGTTACTAAAGTATGAACATTCTTGTACGACAGAAAAAAAAATTGGAAGTGATGTAATGTATTTGTATTGTATTTTTGGACAAAAAATGTACTGATTCAATGAAAATTGTATGATCTGGTATCGTACAAGAAAAATCTTTGTGCTTGCCCCTTCGGAAGATTTTGGACGACAGCTGTGTACTAACGATCAGATTATTGTGCGATTGCTTCAAAAACTGTATTTTTTGTACGATATTCTGATCGTGTGTATGGAGCTAAAATATTAGGTGATTCATCAAACAAAGGAGGTAGCAATATGAAAATATGGCTAATCAGATCCTTAAAAATAGGGACTGCTATAAGCCTGTTTCATCAGATCAGCCAAATGAACAAAAATGGGGAAATTTTTGCACATACAGATAGGACTGGTGAAAAGAAAGTTATAGATGAAAATACAGCTGAATTTTTGAAGCTATGAATCATATTTTATGCATTACTGAAAATACATAAGAATGCTCATAGACCTATCATTTGGGATGAAGAAGCCTAATGGAAAAAGGTAAACATTTATGCTGATATCATACTGAAACCGCACATTCCTATAAGAGTGAGACCCTTCACATGACACAATTGTTGGATCACATACAATCTCCTCTAGACAACTTATTTCTAGATTTGGATATAAAAGCTTTCTACACATCAAATCCACATGAGAAAGGAATCAAGGTGGTTAAGGAATATTTGGATGAGCTGGAGACTAGTGAGTACAAACAAAATCTGCTTGTGTTATCCCTATTTTATATTAAGGAAATATGCATTTTTGGTACATGGTACATGGATCAGTGACAGGAAGCACATCTGTTATATCATACGCCAACCTGTATCTGGGTGGGAATGAGAAACCTCTGGAATGCTGGCATGGTGAATTCCTTGCAGGTGGGCTCCGGATGAGAGTAGCAACAAGACCCAGGAAGGCTGGTGGTGGTTCGGGCAGCGCACAGCAGGAATGAAGCAGCAGGCTGGTCACAGCAGGTAAGTACTGCAGGCTGATACAGGAAGCTACCGTAGGTAGGCACCTTGAGTGGATCACAGCAGACAGAGTAAAATGGTAGGTGTAGTAAGAGGTCATAGCTAAGGAGCTGGTGGTAGCAGACAGAAGATCAGAGATGTGGTCAGACAAGCCAGGGTCATTCATAGGGCAGGAGACAGAAGCAGATCCATTGGACAAGCCAAGGTCAGAGCCAGGAGAAAGACAAGAGGTATCCAAGAGCAAGTGGGCTCGGTAATGGGTAGTTCAGAAGCATAAGCACACAGGGTAACAGGGATCTGGAAGACCAGTCAGTGGCATCTGTGAGTATCAGTCATTCTTTTAAAAGTCAGAGGGCACCAGAATCTAGCGCAGGTGACGTGCGCTGGTTCGCTTCCAATACATGTGCATGCATTTCTGCAAAAATGGGCACGACCATGTTGGGTATTGCCCACTATGCCAGGTCTCTGTGCAAGTCTTCGCCAGCTTGTTCCCTGAAAACCTCATCTGCAATACACAATTCAGTTTTGGGCACTAGTTCACAAAAAAGGATATTAGGGAACTGGAGAAAGTTCAGAGGAGGGCAACCAAACTGATAAGAGTCACGAAGGATCTCAAATGAGGAAAGATTAGCTGAACTGAATGTATACTCTCTTGAAAAGAGATGATTAAAGGGGGGAAATGATCAACAGGTATAAATGCATAAGTGGTCCATATAGTGAACTCAATGTTTTTCACCTTAAGGTCAGAGGACAAGGGGGCACTCTTTACATCTGCAGGAAAAGAGATTTAATCTCAAGGGTGCATTTCAAGACAACTGCTGAGACACCACTCTTGGCATACATGTGACATCACTGGCTAGGCCCCTCCCAACATGTTTCACCACCAATTAGCATCATCAGGGATGTGGAGCATGATGATGTTTGTCTTGATATACGCCCTTGTTTCCTTTGATCCTGTAAGTACCTGTCTGTTTTAATAAAAGCGTAGTTTTATGGTATAAATATATTTTGTTTCCCCTTGAATTGAGATAAAAATGTTAGAAATCTATGTCCTTTTTTTACAAAAAAGAAATGAAAAAACTCAAGAAAAAGCCAAAAAAAAGAAAAACTTTTTTTATCATTTTTGGTGTATTGATTGCTATGCTTTTTTTCAGCACCTCATTCATGATCATGATCACTGAAAACAACATCAAGATTTGCCAAGCTTACTGCAAAACAAAAGCAGAAACTGCCATATCCATAAAAAGCCCTGGGACTTAAGAGGATTTATATATAGATTAAAGTTCCGAGTTCAAGTGGTTAGGATGGAGCACTGCTAAATGTTGTCTTGCTGAAAGCTATCACAGGCTGGATATGAAGCATAGCTGGATAATGCCTTCATCTGTCTTTTTCTTTCAAAGGCTTAAAAAATTGTCCCATTCATTTTGAATAGTGATGCTTCAAATGCATGGCTATCTGGTAAATGTAATCACTGATATACTTGTAACTAGTAATGTTGACATCAATGGGGCTTGTTTGTAGTGATGTCATCACATTGCGCTTGTCTGCTCACAGCCTGAGGTTCATGGCTGGAGCCTGCAATGCTGCTAATACACAGGCAAGATATTCCTTAGGGAAATAGACACATAGCAATGTACGGGCACCATAGTTTTGGATCATTGTAATGAATATTTTTAATAAAGAGTATTTTACATTATATAGCCCATTCTATAGCCTGTTTATGGTCTCAAGCAAAGACAGAAGATTGTATAAAAATGAACCCCATATTGGCTGGAAAGATGGTGTATTCACGATTCAGGTGTGTTGAATACTGAATTTGTTGCACATATTCTGCACAGGACACTTTATATATTTGTATTATGTATTTTCACACTATTGGATGAATTTTAAATATGGATTGATTACATTGAATGGGTTTGATTGCACTGAACACTTTATATGTTGGAAAATTGTGGTTTTTCATACATTGTTTATTTTTTATTTTTTTTATTTATTCACATGTTTATGGATTGTTTATGTGTATAAATATTGCCATAGTGCAGTCACATTTTTACATTTTGGATTTTGAACACTATTGGTTCTGAATGGCCACAGCTGTAGTAGATAGGTGTGCTAATTTTCACGTGGCAAAGATTTTATGCTGAAAGGTAGCTTGAAATGCCAGCTTGTCAGAATTCACAGGTTTCTCTGCTTGCACTGCAATTTTGATCTATAATAGTCACTGGGAAGTTGTAAAAGCATCTGCTGTATATAGTCCTAGGCATTTTAGATGTCTGCTAACTATAGATTATATTGATTTCTTACCCATGTTAGTTCAGGAAGCAAGAAAAAGTCCATCAAACATCAACATGTCATTCAAGATTTGGATGTTGCCAACACTTGCAATATAACATACAGTGACAGCAACAACTGGGACCCAGCTTCTATTGGCAAAATGTAGGTTAGTACCATTGCAGTTACTTTTGTTGCCCTAGTTAATGGAGAGATATTGGGCAAATATCAAATCTGACAGCTATTTAACACTAGGGGATCTGTTTATAAAAAAAATTGCTTTGTGTCTCATCTTTCATGGAAACATAACAAGTAATACCCATCATGTTTGTAATATGTGTTTAATAATTTATTTGCTGCCTTTCACTAGGAGAAAGTAAAATACCTAACATTCATTCCTAATAAACATCAACTTTCAACCAATGAGAGTTAACACCCTGTGCTAACAGCCAAATGAGTGGAGTGAACCTCCAGCTACAGTGGGAAGTAAAACATTTAGCAGTGGTGGTATTATTATCACAGGTAAATGTGACAGCTTCTTTCTGGTTGTTAGAGAGCTGGCACTTGCCGGCATCATAACAACCAATGATAACCAGTGACTCATACTCACCAGACACATTCACCTGTCAGCCTGGGATTCCCAACTGACAGGTGAATGTAAACAAACAATGGGGCTAGTCGAGCACTTGGTGGATTGGGGTTTTGTCATGATTTCTTATTTAATTGGTCTAATTGGCTCTTTACTTCTGTAGCGATACTCCTAGAGGAGCCGCTAAATTGTTTTGTGATTTCTTTGCACACTTGAAGATGGCACACCTTGCTCACCCAAAACTGAAGTTTTTTACAGAATCTATTAGGCCAAGCATAGCTGAAAAGAAGAGAGGATTAGCAAGTGTACTTATACAAACAATCAATAAGACAATACATTTACTCTCAGAGATATGGTTAACCACTTGCGGACAGCCCGCCATCGTTATACATAGGCAGTTTGAAGAGGAATATCATTGTTATGCCAGCAGCTAGCTGTCATAACCCTGGTATCCTCTTCTTCAGCGAGCGGTCCACTTTTAGATAAAAGTGGTCTCTGTGGTGGATTTTCTGCGAGATCACTTTTATTGGGGGTGGGAGAGGGCCCCCTTCCCACCGCACTTCGGTCATCTTTGCCACTTACCAGTTGGTAGCGGCGGAGACTATCACGTCCACTCTCCTCTGAGCATTTTTATGTAAAAATGAGATCTGAGGTCTCTTTGACTCTAAATCTCATATTTAAGAGGTCCTGTCATGCTTTTTTTTTTTATTACAAGGGATGTTTATATGCCTTGTAATAGGAATAAAAGTGACCCAATTTTTTTTAAAAGGACAGTGTAAAAAATAAAATAAAAAGTAAAATAAATAAGAAAAAATAAAAAATAAATGAAAGAGCCCCATCCCACTGAGCTCATACGGCGGGACAGGGCACATACGTAAGTCACGCCCGCATATGAAAACAGTCAAACCACACATGTGAGGTATCGTTAGAGTGAGAGCAAAAATTCTAGCCCCAGGCCTCTTCTGTAACTCAAAACTGGTAACCTTTAGAAATTTTTTAACGTCACCTATGGAGATTTTTAAGGGTAAAAATTTGTCCCCACTCCATGAGCGGGCCCAATTTTGAAACGTGACATGTTCTGTATCAATTTACTTGGCATAACCTTATCTTTCACAATATAAAATAAAATTGGGCTAACATTACTGTTGTCTTATTTTTTAATTCAAAAAAGTGTATTTTTTCCAAAAAAAGTGTGCTTGTAAGACCGTTGCGCAAATACGAAGTATTGCAATGACCGCCATTTTATTCTCTAGGGTCTGAAAAAATATATATAATGTTTGGGGGTTCTAAGTAATTTTCTAGAAAAAAAAATTATTTTAACTTGTAAACACAGAGTCGGAAAAATAGGCCCGGTCCTTAAGGGGTTAAAGGAGAATCCCAGGAATTGTTTTTCCCATGCAGTGCAGACACAGCATGGGAAAAACATTTCCCAGGATTACTCTGTAACCATATCTCTGAGAGTAAATGTATTTTTTTTTATTGTTTTCATCTAGGGGTGAGGAGAGAAATTCTTACCGAATCCACTGATTCTCCCAGCGCAAGACCGGTCCCTGCCACACCTGCCCCATGCAGTCTAGCATTTTTGTGCGGTGGACTGTTCCTGAAATCATCATGCCTATAGACCAGCTCTGAATGTGAGAACAGCAGAAACAGTCAACCGCTGGATGTGGGGGAGCACCATTTTCGGAGGTTCGAAGGATCAGGTGCATATAGCCTTTCTATGCGCTCGTGGACAAAACAAGCCTGGAGTTCTACTTTAAACACCTGCAGAATTCTAACAGTAATTAACAGAACTGAATTTATTTTACCTAGCAACAGTATATGAAGACAGACCCAACTTATTATAACAGTCCGAGTTTTAGCCTAATGGTTAGTGATTATTGAAGAAAAACATTGGCCAGCAACGTTGGGGCCATTGAAGAAAGCACAACAGTCCCCAGCAGGCACCAGACTAACTTGTACAATGTTATTCTCTTACCAGACCTAGTGTCCCCTCTTCTGGGTCTCTGGACTTGTGCTGTGGTTCAGCTCAAGGGCTCAGACATGAAAGAAGTTGCTGTGGTTTCCCATTTTCAATCCTGCTGAGACAGTCCTTCTTTGCCTTCTTTACAAGCAGTGGGAGTGCTCTTTAGTACAGTGATCACACACCCTCTCATGGAGAAATTGCCTGGTTTCTGAGGCAAGGTCCTGCGCAATGAGAATCTTGTCTGAGGTCTCTCACCAATGTATCTCACCGATTGCGGTCAGCTCTGGCAGGGTTTTGTTCAAGCAGCAGCCCTGTCTCTTTTTCTGACCCCCTGCCAGCTTTAAAACTTCCACTCCCTTTTCCGCTCAGCAGCCTGCAGACACATTTCTCTTTGTTTTGCTGCATCAGCCAATCACCATCTTCTAGCACAGTGGTCATCAACCCTGTCCTCAGGGCCCACTAACAGGCCAGGTTTTATGTATTACCTTGGGAAGATGCAGACTAGAATACTACAATCACTGAGCAGCAAATGATATCACCTGTGATGTAATTCAGTTATCTTGCAAACCTGGCCAGTTAGTGGGCCCTGAGGACAGGGTTGATGACCACTGCTCTAGCATTAATCTACACCCAGCTAGGATGATTGCGACCTTCAATGGAGACACTCCATAGATAAGTATTGCAAACTGGTCTCCTTAAAAATAGTTGCTGCCCTTATGTATTCTGCATGTGAATCTTTTTTACTTTGGAACTTTTTCTCCTCCCCCTCTTTTCAGATTCGTGTCTCTATTCCTATGTGTAAACCTAATAATGAAAATTTGGTCCCATATATTTCATAGTGATTTTTGTTTCAGTGGTGTTATCTATACCATGGTATGCTTTTAAAATTGGTATGTAATAAAGAGGTGTACATTAATTGTATGGCTGTGTGTTAAATAAATAGAAACTTTTACTTTTTGATGAGTGGTTATCAGACCCTCTGTGGAAATTTGTTTTAGCAGTGTCATGACATTTTTTGCTTAATTGGTTTAGGACAACATTCTTCTTGTATTTCTTTCAGGCAATATACTCCCATAGTAATGGAATGGGCAGCAGTTAAAAGTGACTGCTAACCTCAAATCAACCACAAAATAAAATGAAAGAAAAAAAAAAACAATAATTGAAACAAAAAAGCAGCAAAGGGATTGATTGCTGCTGCGGCCATGATCCTGGTATAACCACTTGCTGCCAAGGGTGAAGATACAGCCATGGCCAAAGGTTTTTTGAGAATGACACATATATTAATTTTCACAAAGTCTGCTGCTTCAGTGTTTTTAGATCTTTTTGTCAGGTGTTACTATGGTATGCTGAAGTATAATTACAAGCATTTCATAAGTGTCAAAGGCTTTTATTTACAATTACATTAAGTTTATGCAAAGAATATTTGCAGTGTGGACCCTTCTTTTGAAGACCTCTGAAATTCACCCTGGCATGCTCTCAATCAACTTCCTAGAGAGCAGTGGCTTCTTTACTGCCCTTGACACTAGACCATTCTCCAAAAAGTCTTTGCCTCACTGTGCACGCAGATGCACTCACGCCTGCCTGCTGCCATTCCTGAGCAAGCTCTGCACTGGTGGTGCCCTGATCCCTCAGCTGAATCAACTGTAAGAGATGGTCCTAGTACTTGCTGGACTTTCTTGGAGGCCCTGAAGCCTTCTTCACAAATGCAGTGGGATTTTTTTTTATGGGGTTAAGATCCTTTTCATGGCAAAGAGACTTTGCAATTAATTGCAATTCATCTGATCACTTTTCATAACATTCTGGAGTATATGCAAATTGTCATCATAAAAACTGAGGCAGCAGACTTTGTAAAAATTAATATTTGTGTCATTCTCAAAACTTGAGAATGGCATCCTGTAGGTTTTGAGAAATAGCCATCACTACAACTTTAAAGCGTACGTATTTATACTTTTGCATTCAATTTTAAAACCCCACTATATGTTGGTTATGTGTTCCCATTCACACAGCATGCTTAATATATGTTTTAATTTCTACCTTTTATATGTTTCTTAAGAGGAGGTGTTTCATGCCTGACTGCAAGGTTTTTTGAACAATGTTAGAGAAAGCCTGTCCCAAGTCTGTTCTCAAAACCATTCCATGCAAGAAGCCCAGCCTCTACATTTTTAACTCTTTGTGAGGATAAATCTACTTACAACTGATAGTGAAAATCTGCCTGCACAGTACAGACAGGGTTACCTATGGCAAGCATAACTGCCCTGACCCCTCAAAAACTACCTAGGATTTCTCCTTGTTGCAGAATAGAGCATCTGAAAAAAAAGGTAAGCAGCAATTCCTATTTAAGTTATGAATGTAACAAATATAAAGTAGGTGTTATCCCACTTTGGCTGCAAAAGTGTAAACACCATTTAAGAATCACTACTGTCTTGCTGTCCAAAAGTGGGTACTAGCGTGAGGTTTATGTAGAATTAACATGTCTTCACTTTCTATCCTTTTTCAGTTCTGTTCTCATTCTGCATAGCTACAACAAATCTTTTCAATCATCCCCTTAAAAACATCCCCTTAAATATTTGTGAATCAAGTGTTAAAATGTATTTTTCTTGACTCACTCAGATTATCATAGGATTCAATATTGCCTCGTAAGCTTTCACTAAACCTATATGCTTCCGAGAAGCATATAGTGATTACTGATACAATCAATTCTATTTTTATTTATTTTTTCTATTCAAAAACATTTATTGGCAAGCTTGGGGGAGTACAGGGCCTCATTGACACTATAGAGGGAAGCATATGGGGGTGAAGGGATTCCCCTTGGGTACCCCCTTTTTTTTTTTTTGTTTGTTTGTTTGTTTTGTTGTGTGGTTATGAATGGGTATGAGTGGGGTATGATTGGGGGTTAGAGTTAATATGAAAATGTGGTGAAGTGTTTTATTCAAAATCAGGGGTCTACATAAGCTAATATAATCGGTTATATGGACCTGATTATGAAAATGATGATATATGCAATAGATAAAAAGTGGATATGTATGTGTTGTATAAAAAATGTAAAAATGTTTGTTAAATAAAGATTATAAAAAACAAAACAAAAAAAAAACAAAACATTTATTGTAGGATGAGAGAGATGGGCAGTTTTCTTAAAGTGCTAAATTTTTGGCTAAAATAGTGTTATTGCTATCCCAGTATTACTGTATGAGTTGGCTTACAACAATTAATTACATTTTTAAAAAAATATATACTTTTATGTTTAATTTTTTGTATTATAATATTTCAGGGAATATTTGCGGGAATTATGTGGGATGGAAAAAAATAGCTGCATTATGATGTACTGTATATATGATGATATCTCCTATAGAACAACAGTATACAAATCAAATTTTTATTGCATTTTTTTGTATACATTTAATAAAGTGTAAAAAAAATGCATTAAGGATTTTGGAGCAAGAAGTTTAATTGTCATATAAATTGGTCTTGAGAACACATCAAATTTACTTCATAGAGTGGTTTCACATCCTCATTTTAAATTGAGTTTTGTTTGCATTAGAGGATCTACATCTGCCTCATAGTACTTATTCTGGCCCAAAGCAATTAAATATGTACTTGTTATGTACATAAATCACAAACTCTGCCAAATGAATTATTGGGCTTATGTTGGTATGTTTTCCCATAGGAAAATGAGAAGCACAGCAGAGTTTTCTTAAAACAGTATATACAACTTCTATCACAAATCCAAAAAACAAGGGGGTTTGCTGTTCAAGTAAGGATAGTGGACATGCACACCAGTTTTTTATTTCTCTGGGCCACGTGCCATAACCTCTGTGTTTATACTACCTTGTTATTGGAAATTTAAATTTGCATTCTTGAACTATAGTATGGGTTCTAATTTTTTTTGTGTGTGGTGCCAATTGGGTGCTTGTGGGTGCTGAAACTTGCATAGGTCAAAGTGTTTCTATTGTTTCATTGTACCTGCACATCCTCTATTGATGCCAGGAGGCTGAAGGCTCTTTAGTTAGTCCCAGCAGGCTGGTTTCAGATGCCAGATTGATATAAAGCCTGTCTGCTGCCTCCTCAGCCAAAGGGAAGGGCACTGTACCCGCCTCCTTCCCCAACCTGCCTTATTTGACTTCTAAGCTGTGACAGTTGATGGTGTTGGCAGCTGGATGGGAGGGTGAGAGAGATGAGATGAGAGATCACAGCCTGCTATGGGGGACAGACTACAAGAGGCAGACAGATTCCTCAGCCCCTGCAGTGATCCACAGTGAATTATGTTTCTATACATTTGGTCTAAAGGAAAAGAAACAGCTTCTGCCAGCATGGAGAGAACATGTTTGTTTCTACAGTGTAGGATACAGAAGGTTAGCAGAGCAGCACCAGAGGACAAGACCCTTTATCCAATCAATTCATGCTTTATTCTGACACCTGAAAGGCTTGTGGTAAAGATCCTCAGTGGGACAGTCAAAATACAGACTTCATGCATTCCTTTCTGCCAGTAGAAGTCATGTTTCTTTACAGAGACTTTCTGACAGGGAGAAAAAAATGCAGAATGTCTGTGTTCTGTCCGTCCATTCATCCATCCCTCCCTCAACTTGCTTTATCTTTAACATAAACTTTGCTAGTGTCACACTACAAGATGAATAGATTAAAAAAGGGATCTTGTTCTCTGGTGCCGTTCTGCTAACCCTCTGTTTCCTACATGCTAGAAACAAGCCAGGGCTCTTGCACACAGCCTGCATGAGCCCATTTATTGTAATTGCAGCTGAATTTACTCTGTCCAGGCAACCCTGGTGCAGTGCACAACCTGTAACTGACATGAATGGTTGTACGCTGCTGTATACAGTGGTGTGATCATAAACATAAGTATAATCTCTTTTTTTAATGGTAGTGATGCACTTGTTGCTCTGAAGACAAGCAATGATGTAATTTGCTATTCCTCCAAATGTTTGTCCTGCTTCTGTTTTCACATGAACGTTGACTATTCATTACAATAAAGGCTTTTATCCGAATGCAGCTGACCAGAATCCATTTCTTTAATATTGCTTGTGCTGAGCCTGCACCTGGCTTCCACTTTGAGGAGGGCGTTTTCTTCAGTACACCACCTGGAGCCGTTCACCCTTTTATTCACTTCTTACTCATTATCATTATTACCAATGGCATGTTTTGGAGGAATTGAAGTTAAGGTCTAATCATCAAGCTGCTGGATATGCCCTCGGCTGTCCTTCTCCACATTTAAGTTCTCTGACAAGATAGGATGATATAGAAAACTCCCTTATGTCTCTTTCCTTCTTTCAAGCATGACTTTATGAAAACATTGTTTGGCGGCAAAAGAGTGACAGGTTCTATTCTCCTTGTTGACCAAGTTCAAGAAACATCTCTGGATGGGACTTTAAGACATTCAATTATTCCACACATGTACATCAATTAAAGTAATTTTATTAACCTATTCTTAAAAAAGCACTAACACAAATGAAAGTAAAGAAATATAGAAAAACTGCGCTGAAAAATGATGTTCAAAATTAATAAAAATATATAGTCCTATACAGAGGAATGTCCAACCATCACACGGTGAATAACGTGAATATTCATATGTTGTTAGGTGAAAATTCAAATAGAACAGATCTTATGTGGTGAAATGCTTACCAGAAAGTAAGCCAAACAGGCGAGTGGCTTAAAACCCAGCCTGGGCCTTTAAGGAAAAGCGATCCCAATGGAACAGGAAAGTGAATAAATGGTCATAACTGTTGTATAGATTCTCCAAATTTCTTTCTTCCTCAGGGAAGAAGGAAGTTCATTCAAACACACATATAACACCTCTTTGGTGCAATGCCTCCTGATGAGGTTACGTGAGCTGGCCTGGTCCTCTGTGATATCAACATTTAAGTTTTTCTTTTTTAGAGTGTATGCCTCCATTATGTACACCAGCTCCATTCATATAGGAGTTTATTAGAAGCGAGGCTCATTCGACAAAGTTTTTGCAGTGGAGGGGACTCCGGGGCTCAATTATGGGACTACTCCATAACCTTTTAATATAAGAGCTGTTTTTTATGGGCTGGCATATGCATATGTTCATATGTGTGTTTGAATTAACTCTCTTCCCTGAAGAAGAAACACATTTTAAAATGCATCAGAAATTCAGAGAGTCTATACAACAGCTATGACCATTTACAGTGTCAGCCTCTTGAGCTTGTAACTTTAATTTATTTGTTGTTTTAGTCCATACAAGGATGTTTGCATTCACTCCCTATATGTTTTGCTCCTTGACCCAGTCCATGAGGTTAATTGTTATTCTCTTAAACATATGAATGAAAGGGTGACATTTTTAAAACTGTACTTTTCCATGTTTACCCATATGGTGGCCACTCTGAGAAGATTGAATGGCCTCTTTTACTTTGGCTTCCATGGGCAGGGTAGGAAAAACCAGTGTTTTATGTTACAGGGGCATACAATTAGTTTATGCCCATAGATCTACTTTAAGTTGTAGAATGCTTTACAACATGAGGATCTAATGCCACCGACAACAACAGTCGTTTAAAAAGTGGACTGTATTTTTTTAGATAAACCAACAAAATTCTAGGAAATGAGATGTGTCCAAATGTGCCTGCATAGCAAGAAGATATTTAAGAAATATTCACAATTAAATGACCCCTCCTCACTGCTATACTCTCTGTTCTGTCAGTGGGAAGGTCTTAAAGTGGAACAAAACCCTCCAATTCTTTACAGCCAAGGTGGCCTCTGTTTGATCTACAGTTGCTACGGTGCTGTAGATGTGATCATCTATGACACCAACCATTTGATAGCTTGAGAGTTCAGTTGAGAGCTGATGTTAGAATTCTAACAACTGTAATGCCCCGTACACACGGTTGGACATTGATCAGACATTCCGACAACAAAATCCATGGATTTTTTCCAACGGATGTTGGCTCAAACTTGTCTTGCATGCACATGGTCACACAAAGTTGTCGGAAAATCCGATAGTTCTGAACACGGTGACGTAAAACACGTACGTCGGGACTATAAACGGGGCAGTAGTCAATAGCTTTAGTTTCTTCATTTATTCTGAGCATGCGTGGCACTTTGTGCGTCGGATTTGTGTACACACGATAGGAATTTCCGACAACGGATTTTGTTGTCGGAAAATTTTATAGCAAGTTCTCAAACTTTGTGTGTCGGAAATTCCTATGGAAAATGTGTGATGAAGCCTACACATGGTCGGAATTTCCGACAACAAGGTCCTATCACACATTTTCCATCGGAAAATCCTATCGTGTGTACAGGGCATAATGCTAGGTTTCGACCTGTGTCTAAACTGCTTCTGCTCTGAAAAGTGATCTGTGTTGGGATTGCTTTTTAGAGCTATTGGACCCCCCTATTTTAACCTCATGATTGCCAGGCAAACGAGCCACAATCACTTGCATATCGTTGCAGGGTGTTTGAGGCGCTTCCTCATTAAATGGGTTGCGCATGGTGGGCTTGCTGCCAGTTAAGTGTGACATGTTGGATAATATTTGCCACAAGTGAGAAAGAAAGCATTGTGACTGTGGCATGTGAACACCCCCATATGCAGCCATTGCAGCTTGGGGGGGAGCGATTGGGGGTGGTTAAAATTGTGGCTCAACTCAGCATTTTTTATGTCCCTCAAGTCTAATAAGTTCTAATGGTAATCATTCAAGGCATGAATGTAATTGCTATGGGAAACAGTTAAATAGATGGGTTTAGTTCCTCTTGTATCTAAGAGATTCAAATAGCAAGTTCATCGTACAACCAACCTGTGACTACCAATAGAAAAATGTTGCTGGGGGGGAATTATCCTACAAAAATGCATTTGGTAGATCACATTGCTCTTAGATAAATAGGCACATCGTTCCATATCCTGATATTATTGTAATATCCACAGGCGAGAATCAATGGATATACCTTCATGCATATTATCCAGTGAATAGTAACTCCATTATTTGATGTGATACAAGTTTTGTAATATGAGGATTTGAAAGGATGGGAGCTTGTACAGACCTTATTTTTGTAACAGCCAATGCATTTTGGGGGCTCAACGCTCTCCCTTCATCAGGGCTAACAACTTTCTAGTTGCTTCTTTGGAAGAGAATTATACATAGGACTGCAAGCTATTTGAAAATAAACTATCAATATTCCTTTATGATGCTCAAAAAATATAATCAATGTCGGTAATCGGAGATGACATAAATACTCTAAATTCGTGATGCCCAAATGGCAGCCTTCAGACTTCAAATGTTGCTAATAATATTAGATGAGCTGCTCAATGCCAGGCTACCTCCCTCTCCCTCTTCAGCTCCCTCTCCACCTCCTCCTCCCTCACACTAATTTTTCTGTGTCCTCA
Source organism: Lithobates clamitans (assembly GCA_037952925.1). Classification (NCBI taxonomy): domain Eukaryota; kingdom Metazoa; phylum Chordata; class Amphibia; order Anura; family Ranidae; genus Lithobates; species Lithobates clamitans. The sequence continues at coordinate 707,441 of JBBGZY010001704.1, read as the reverse complement.
GGCTCTCAGTCTCTCCCTCTGACATCACCAGAAGTCCTACCTTCTGGAATATGAGCTAGGAAGAGTAGGTAAGGAGCACCCGTGTCCAGTAAATGCAAAATGGAAGGTGATTTTAAAGGCCTCCATTATAGATAGCAACAATGCGTTTCGTGGGTTACAAAGACTCCCCTCTTCTTCAGGGCCATCGGACAAACATGGAGATATACAAAATATATATATATATAAAATATATATATATACAGAGTATCTCACAAAAGTGAGTACACCCCTCACATTTTTGTAAATATTTTATTATATCTTTTCATGTGACAACACTGAAAAAACTTACACTTTGCTACAATGTAAAGTAGTGAGTGTACAGTTTGTATAACAATGTAAATTTGTTGCCCCTTCAAAATAACTCAACACACAGCCATTAATGTCTAAACCACTGGCAACAAAAGTGAGTACACCCCTAAGTGAAAATACCCAAATTGGGCCCAATATGTCAATATTTTATGTGGCCACCATTATTTTCCAGCAATACCTTAACCCTCTTGGGCATGGAGCTTCACAGGTTGCCACTGGAGTCCTCTTCCACTCCTCCATTATAACATCACGGGGCTGGTGGATGTTAGAGACCTTGCACTCCTCCACCTTCTGTTTAAGGATTCCCCACAGAGGCTCAATAGGATTTAGGTCTGGAGACATGCTTGACCAGTCTATCACCTGTACCCTCAGCTTCTTTAGCAAGGCAGAGGTCATCTTGGAGGTGTTTTTGGGGTCGTTATCATGTTGGAATACTGCCCTGTGGCCCAGTCTCCAAAGGGGGGGGATCATGCTCTGCTTTAGTATGTCACAGCAAATGTTGACATTCATGGTTCCCGCAATGAACTGTAGCTCCCCAATGTCAGCAGCACTCATGCAGCCCCAGACCATGACACTCCCACCACCATGCTTGACTGTAGGCAAGACACACTTGTCTTTGTACTCCTCACATGGTTGCTGCCACACACGTTTGACACAATCTGAACCAAATAATTTTATCTTGGTCTCACCAGACCACAGGACATGGTTTCAGTAATCCATGTCCTTAGTCTGCTTGTCTTCAGCAAACTGTTTGCAGGCTTTCTTGTGTATCATCTTTAGAAGAGGCTTCCTTCTGGGACGATAGCCATGCAGACCAATTTTATGCAGTGTGCGGCATATGATCTGAGCACTGACAGGCAGACCCCCCCACCCCTTCAACCTCTGCAGCAATGCTGGCAGCACTAATACATCTATTTCCAAAAGACAACCTCTGCATATGACGCTGAGCACATGCACTCAACTTCTTTAGTTGACCATGGCGAGGCCTGTTCTGAGTGGAACCTGTCCTGTTAAATGTATGATCTCGGCCACCGTGCTGCAGCTCAGTTTCAGGGTCCTGGCAATCTTCTTATAGCCTAGGCCATCTTTATGTAGAGCAACAATTCTTTTTCTCAGATACTCAGAGAATTCTTTGCCATGAGGTGCCATGTTGAGCTTCCAGTGACTAGTGTGAGAGAGTGAGAGCGATAACACCAAATTTAACACAACTGCTCCCAATTCACACTTGAGACCTTGTAACACTAATGAGTCACATGACACCGGGGGGGGGGTGGCTAATTGGTCCCAATTTGGACATTTTCACTTAGGGGTGTACTCATTTTTTTTACCAGCGGTTTAGACATTAATGACTGTGTGTTGAGTTATTTTGAGAGGACAGCAAATTTACACTGTTATACAAACTGTACACTCACTACTTTACACTGTAGCAAAGTGTCATTTCTTCAGTGTTGTCACATGAAAAGTTATAATAAAATATTTACAAAAATGTGAGGGGTGTACTCACTTGTGAGATACTGTAAATAAAATTATAATTAGTTGGTGCAATTATGTATTAATAAACGTATACATATCATGACTGCAATAGAAATAAAAGTAAAAAGGAACACAAGAGGGAAAAAGAGAGGGAGAGGGTAAAACGGGGAAAGGGGCTATGGGTGGGGGCTGATGGTGACGGGGTTTTCCTGGGAGCTTGGGAGGGGGATGGGTAGGGTTGCTGTGGGGGAAGAAGTAGTTAGGATGGAAGGTTCTGGAATTGCTGGGGGAGGTGAGGGGGTTGTTGGGAGATCTCTAGATGGCCAGGGGGATCTCAAAACCACTTAATTGGAGTGGCGGAGGACAGAGAATGAGAGGCTGGGCTGGAGACATTGTCTGGATCACCTGTCTGCTGATCCATCCAGACTGCTCACCTGTCTGCTGATCCATCCAGTCTGCTCACCTGTCTGCTGATCCATCCAGTCTGCTCACCTGTCTGCTGATCCATTCAGTCTGCTCACCTGTCTGCTGATCCATCCAGCCTGCTGGTCCTGTCTTCTGTGCTGGCCATCTGACCCAACTGCTGTTGATCCTGCCAGGCACTCATGCCATTCTGCACTCCCGTGCCACCTGTCTGCTCTACCAGGGGCCGTGAGTCAGATACGTAAGGGAGGCCTTCCTCTGCACTATCGGGCTTATCAGTCAGGTATGTGAGAACTTGACAGGTGGATGACAGTTGAGACTGAAGAGTAGAGGACAGTGCTGGGGGGAGGGGGCAGTGTCAAAAGATAATGTATGGTATTGGAATAATATTGGGGGGGTGAGGGAAAGGACGAGACTGGGAGACAAAGGCTAAGATGACAGCTGGTGGGAGAGGAATGCAGAGAGCACGGAAGCATTGGGGAAAGATAACAGCTGGTGGGGGAAGATGTAAAGAACAGGCCATAGTGGCAGAGGCGGATGATGCTGGATGTGGATGATGGTGTGGAGGAGGGGGACTGGTAATGAGCGGGCAGATCAAGTGTTGGACAGTGACATCTGGGCTGATCTGTGCAAGAATGGGGAGAGGGGTGAGTGGCTTCAGGATCAGGACTGATGTTAGTCGGGGGAGGGGGAAAGGAATGGTACTAACCAGACAGATGAATGTCTAGGTGTTGCTAGAGACTGTTGCTATGGACTTTGTCCCTCTATTGAGAGACTTTATTAATAACATTTATTTGATCTGTGTACACCTCCAGGGTCTCTACACAAACGAGCGCTGAGTTTATTTTTTGTCTGTTCACTTCTCCTGCTTCCACTCCAGAGTGATTTCCCTGGAGCAGGTGCCACACAGCTGCATCCAGCAAAGAAGCGTTATCCTTACAAGGACCTGGGACTCAATGTGAGTCCACAGAAGGTTAAGCTTCCTGCTGGTTGCAGCTTGTGTCTCCTTGTGGAACCTCCATGGGGTCGAACTGCCTGGAGCCATCGTCAGACGCTGCAATCGCCAGTGTGAACCAGAACAGTTAGGAGCGAACAGGAAGGAAGTTATATGCTTGAATTCCATTGGCTGTTGGGGTAGACCGTTCGACATGAAAAGAAACAAACAAGTATCGTATCATTCGATACAATCAAAAATGTGTATAATACTGTTCGACGTGAAGATTTGACGAAGCAGCTAAAAACGCACGATCGCCGTGAGCGGATATTTACGGTCAAATGCTCCGCCCATATGCTATAGAAGAATTCTAATGTTGTTTGTAGTTATAATAATGTAGTTATTATTACTAGTCAAACAACATTAGAATTCCACTATAGGAAAAGGATTTGACCGGAAATGTACGATCACGGCATCGTACAGTTTCGCTGCTTCGTTGAATCTTCTTAGAACATCCAGCAGACACCATAAAACTTCAATTGACAAATTCAACCTTAATTAATTCAGATTTTTGGACGAATGCATTTTTTAACGAAACAAAATGAATAAAAACAAATTTCAGGAATAACTAAATAAATGTATTTTTCGGATGAAACCGAAATTCCGAAACAAAATATTTCAGTTTGCACATGTCTAGTGTTGACTGTACTGGTTGAGGCAGCATTGAGAAAGGCAGATTGGCACCATGGGATTTACAATTTGACAGGTGGGTGTGGCTGAAAGGTTGAAAGATGTAGATGGGCTTAGTACCTGGATGGGGAAATGGAGATTAATTGGGGATAGAATGAAGGGGTATGTGACCTGATGGGGGAAATTAATACAGAAAACACAATTAGAAATACAGTGGTATGAAAACCCCCAAAAAACAAACAGCAAAAGATGGCACATACAGATATGCACACATACACTATATTGTCAAAAGTATTGAGATGCCTGCCTTTACACGCACATGAACTTTAATGGCATCCCAGTCTTAGTCCGTAGGGTTCAATTGTGAGTTGGCCCACCCATTGCAGCTATAACAGCCTCAACTCTTCTGAGAAGGCTGTCCACAAGGTTTAGGAGTGTGTCTAATGGGAATGTTTGACCATTCTTCCAGAAGTGCATTTGTGAGGTCAGGCACTGATGTTAGACGAGAAGGCCTGGCTCGCAGTCTCCGCTCTAATTCATCCCAAAGGTGTTCTATCGAGTTGAGGTCAGGACTTTGTGCAGGCCAGTCAAGTTCCTCCACCTCAAACTTGCTTATCCATGTCTTTATGGACCATGGTTTTAATAGAATTTGGTTACTTTGCACTTTTCTGCACTACAATGTTTTATGGAATGAATGCTAATTTGTTTAGGATACTTATATTTATTTATATTAATTAATTGATTTTCTGGAGATTTATTATATCAAGTATATTTTATATTATTTAACATTTTATCAGCACTAATTAGCACTTTATTGAATTTATACATATATATGCATTTTATACTGTATATTTATATATTTTAGGTGTAGCAACTATTTAGGGTTTGGTATATTTAAATGTATTAATAATTGTAATATTATTATTTATTAAGTACTGTATATAGGGACTAGTATAGTTTACCTTTTTTTGGTTCTTGTGGGTAGATTTGTATATAGCGCTGTTTTATTTTGGTTGTTATTATGTGAATAACTACTTTGATATTTTGAACATCTGCTCTGTGGGGGAAAGGGGGATATATAATGATTTTTTTTTTCATTTTCAATAAATATTTTTTTACTATTTTGTTAGTACAGTTTCTAAAGTGACAGCTTTGCCCCAGTGCAGCCTTGTCAGTGCAGCTTTGCCCCAGTGCAGCTTTGCCCCAGTGCAGCCTTGTCAGTGCAGCCTTGTCAGTGCAGCATTGCCCCAATGCTCCCTTGTCAGTGCAGCTTTGCCCCAGTGCAGCCTTGCCCCAATGGTTAGTGCAGCCTTGTCATTTCAGCCTTGCCCCAGTGTCCATTACAGATTTAAATATGGCGCCGCGGAGTTCGCAGGGACTCTGCGGAGCTGAACGAGCGCCGCTGAGATCACAGTGACTGGGCGGAGCCGAGATACACATAGCCGAGTGTACTGGACTCTTCTCGGCGCTGCTCACAGTCACGCCCAGTCCCGCCCTATGATGGACATAGCACAGGTCCAATGGCGGGACTGGGCGTGACTGTGAGCGGCGCCGAGAAGAGCCGAGTGCACTCGGCTATGTGTATCTCGGCTCCGCCCAGTCACTGTGATCTCGGTGGCACTCGTTCCACTCCACCGAGTCCCTGCGAGCTCCGCTGCGCCATTTTTAAATCTACACGCTATGTGTATGTCAGCGGCGATCGCGGCGATCGATCAAAATTAGTGGGGATTGGCGTATAACACCCACCCACGATTTTCCCCTGATTTTAAGGGGAAAAAAGTTTCTAAAGTGACAGCACAGCAGTAGTTATTTCCTATGATGTCTCATTGAAATCTTAAACAGAGGCATTGGGACGAAAGAGGAAAGAGGTGAATAAGCTACTGCCCTGACTCCTGTGTACTCTGTGTATTCATTTCAAATTGACCCACTGAGGTCTGTAACAACAAGATTTTTAAAACAGGAGGGAAAGGAAGCTTAAAAACGTGAAAAGCAGACCAATTCCCTTATGAAGCCAATCACGCTTGCTGCAGGTAAATGCATAATTTTAATACGCAATTTTTCATATAAAATATTTCTAAACTAAAAATCCAAGATGTAAGATACTACTAGTCCTTAGATACTTTAGATTAGGATTCTGTTTAAATACTGCTTGCAATGCACTTAAGCCTGTCTGTTTTATTTACTAAGACAAATCTGCATTGCTTTAAAATGTATATTACTGCTGAATGTTGTACGTTTAGTATTTTCAGTACAGTAAATATTGTAATGCAATAACAGTCATGCTTGCATTAGTTCTGCTTCATTGCTGCCCTTATTGCTTTGTAAAATTCTGTGGTAGAATCGGTTGTATGAACAGAATTCATTTTTTATACCAAAACAGCATTTCCCATCAAACAATGTTGTACCATTCCAGATTACATTCTCTTCAGCAAAAATTTTAACTGTGTGTGGAAATGCTGAGTAATTACTGGCTCTGTTTCTGTCTATTGCTCTCTGTGGAGATTTCTTCCATTATGCTGTAATCTTATGGAAACACTTACTGATTCTCAACTCAACAGAAAAGTCTTACGACTTAAAACTGTTTTGGAAAGATGATAATATTTAATTATTTGTTCCATTTAAATGGATCTTTGTACACTGGGTACTTTCTCCATAGAACTATTCAAATTCATTATAAATAGAATATGATATCAAAGAAGATGCAGATCAGGCAAGTTAGCAGTATGCATAAAGCAGAGAGAAGTGCACAACAAGAATATACCCCTCTGACAATCTGTCTGCTTTGACCTTTTAGTTTGCTTTGCAGTACATATATTTGGCAACAATTGCAAAATGTTATCCCTGTTACCTTTACAGAGGTATTCAGACGAAAATATAAAAAATAGGCATTTGCTAATCGGTTAATAAAGTGTACCTATGTCCAGATTATGCACATTAAAGTACACAAGCCCTGACTACGGACATAAAATGACATATTCTTAAAGTGTAGGTCCGCCCACCGCTACAAATATAAAAGTCAGCAGCTACACATACTGCAGCTGCTGGCTTTTAATAATAGGACACTTACCTGTAATGGAGTCCAGCGATGTCTGCACCGCAGCTGATGTTTACATCAGCTGTCACGTGCATGCCGCTCCCTTATGGCTTCATACCGGGAACCCTACTGCGCATGCATAAGGCTCCGCTCCTCTCTCCTACTGGCCCAGCGACAGGGGAGGAGGAGGGAGCCGAGCGGTCAGCCGAGCGGCGATGTCAATATCCGTGGCTGTGGGTCCCGGATGTGGGAACAGGATACCTGTTAAAGGCAGGTATCCTGTCCCCTTCCCCCCAAAAAGAACCAATTGTGGCACGGGGGGGGGAACAAATGAGTGGAAGTTCCACTTTTGGGTGGGACTCTGCTTTAACAAGCAATAGAAAAGCTTTAAAATAAGCCCTCACTGACTTATGTAGCTAAATGCACTGTAGAAGAATCAGTTAACAAGCTCTGAGTAGTAGAGGAAACTGCTTTGGGGCAAGGTCTGGTGGAAGACTAGGCTTTGGTTGCCACATACCTAACAACAGCGGGCGTGCATGGCTGTGCGGCTTATGGGTTATACTTTTTAATATCCATTGAAGTCTGGAGTCAGAGCGAGCTCCTTCCTGTGGCCGACACCCACAACAGTGGGCTTAAGATCACAAGTGGCTGCAATCAAATGCAGCCATTTGTGCCCGTCAAATGCAGCCACTTTTGCCCATCAAATGCAGCGACTTGTGCCCATTATATGCAGCCATTGTGCCCATTAAATGCAGCCACTTGTGCCCATCATATGCAGCCACTGTGCCCCATCATATGCAGCCACTGTGCCCCATCATATGCAGCCACTTGTGCCCATCATATGCAGCCACTTGTGCCCATCATATGCAGCCACTGTGCTCCATCATATGCAGCCATTTGTGCCCATCATATGCCGCCATTTGTGCCCATCAAATGCAGCCACCTGTGCCCGTCAAATGCAGCCACCTGTGCCCATCATATGCAGCCACTTGTGCCCAGTATATGCAGCCACTTGTGCCCATCAAATGCAGCCACTTGTGCCCATCAAATGCAGCCACTTGTGCCCAGTATATGCAGCCACTTGTGCCCATCAAATGCAGCCACTTGTGCCCATCAAATGCAGCCATTTGTGCCCATCAAATGCAGCCACTTGTGCCCATCATATGCAGCCACTTGTGCCAATCAAATGCAGCCACTTGTGCCCATCATATGCAGCCATTTGTGCCCAGCAAATGCAGCCACTTGTGCCAACCAAATGCAGCCACTTGTGCCAATCAAATGCAGCCACTTGTGCCCATCATATGCAGCCACTTGTGCCCATCATATGCAGCCACTTGTGCCCACCATCTGCAGTCATTTGTGCCCAGTATATGCAGCCACTTGTGCCAATCAAATACAGCCACTTGTGCTCATCAAATGCAGCCACTTGCGCCCATCATATGCAGCCACTTGTGCCAATGAAATGCAGCCATTTGTGCCAGTCAAATGCAGCCACTTGTACCCGTCAAATGCAGCCACTTGTGCCCATTATATGCAGCCATTGTGCCCATCAAATGCAGCCACTTGTGCCCATCATATGCAGCCACTGTGCCCCATCATATGCAGCCACTTGTGCCCATTGTGCAATATCTTTTGTATCTGTGTTGTACATGCTTTTCAAAATTAGTTTACAAGTGAAAAGCTGCACCTTTTATTTATCTTTACTTATCTTTAATAAGTTCAAATTTGAGGGGTTGAAGGAAGATCCCCTAAATGTATTTAATTGCATTCCTGTGTGATGTATTCACCATGTCTATCATCAATAGAAGAAACAGAAGAAGATTATTTCAGCACACCCTGTGAATTACCTGATACCATAGAAAGAATACATCCATGTGCATGAATATTATGTTTAAAATGTGTGATTTTTTTCTACAACAGGCTTTTTTGTGGATAGTTCTTGTACCCCATCACCATTCCTTGCCTTTGTGTTTGAAGGAAACTTGCCCCAGGCATTGAAATGCTGTTGTTGTCTATTCTGTCCAGAGTTCCATTTATAGGCTTCCCCTTCTTGAAAGAAGATCCTATCTCTCATGATTTTTTCTCTTTTTTTATTAAAATCCCTTTATTGAAATTGTCCAGATGATTATTAAGTGTTCTATCTTTTTCAGCAAAAGACCCATGTGTTTTCAGGGGTGATGGTTGTACATTAATCCGATCTAGTTCTTTGCCTAAAAACGTATTATCTGTTTCTTGTATTCAGTGATGAGTAGCATCATCATACCTTTAGAACATTTATTTAGGACCTTTTCCTATTCCTTTTTGAAGTCTACGCTGATGTTTTCAAATGAGGGAAAAACTTGGACTCTCAAACCAAAGGGATTTAATTTTTTCCCTGATGTAATTTTCCAAAGATTGAATGTGCCAGTTTAATATGGATTTTTTTCGCAGACATTCTGCCAAGATTAAAAAACATAGATGTAAGTTTAGACTCAATCAGCTATTTCTGCCTAAAGCTTTTTTTACATACCCTGTTATACGATTATCTCACTCTTTGCCCCTAGATTCAGCCATTCTAAAAGTCATCAAACAAAAAAAGAAAGAATAATAAGTGAGTTATTAAATACGCAGAAAGCCTCAGAAAAAGAGTGGGGGAAGAGGGGTATTTTCTACCCACTCTATAGCATAAATTTTAGATTTTTTTTGTGGTATTGGCCACATCCCTATGTTATCAATTCATTGAGGATTTGCACATTTTTGTGGCCAATTTTTGGAGCTGCACCAGTCATTTTGAGTGGGTCTTCCTTCGCTCCAAAAACATGCCATTCACCAAATTTTGGCAATGAACCAGGTACATTTAGTGTTGCCTGTTTTGCCACGATTGTTGTGCATTATGTTGCACCTTCGCACCGCGTTTGGGATGTCATTTAGAAATTAGCCTGTTTTGTTGCGATTTTGGAATTGCAGGCAGAATTGCTTGATTCTGCCAGAGTGAATGGAGCCTCTGTGTTTATAACTGCAACAGAGTACAGGTTATCCTGGCCTAAAGTTTCCCCCATTATCAGATATGCGATGTGATAAAGGCTTGTATGGCACTGTGGTAATAGCATTTCAATGCCTTATTTATGCTTGATCAGAGGCAGAGCTACTATATTGCACTTAGGGAAAATAATCATATGATAGAATACAATATTCAGGTTGTATAGTTGGCTAAACAATTACGGAGAAAACATATTTGGGGGTGCTTATGTTGAATCATTGTAAAATGAGCAAAAAGTGTGGCCTGGCAGTATGGAAAGTGAAAAGAACTCTGAGGTGCAATACTAGAAAGACCACCAATCAGAGGTCCTGATTCTCCTATATAGATCTTCAGTTAAACCTCATTTAGGATACTGTGTCCAGTTCTGGAGACCTCACTTAGAAAAATATATTGATAAGATAGAGCTGGTCCAGAGACAAGCAGCAAAAATGGTGAGATATCTGAGGGGCAAACATATCAGAAGAAACCGCAGGAACTTATTATGTACAGTTATGAGGAAAGAAGAGAAAAGGGACATGAATAAAACATTTAAATACATTAAGTGTGTGAATAACATTCAGTATTTTCATTGTGAAACTAATATCAAAAACATGGAACATGACCTCAAACCAGCAGGAGGAATGGTCAAAACTAACCTTCGAAAGCATTATTTTTCCAAAAGAGTAGTTAATCTTTTGAACAGAGGTAGTGTCACGTACCTAGAAGAAGAGCCCGATATGCAGAGGATGGCCTCTCTTATGCCTCTGACTCAAAGCCCCTGATAGAGCAAATAGGAGGCGCAGGAGTGCAGAGTAGCACGAGTGCCTGGCAGGATCACCAGCCAGTCAGTCTGGAATTCCAGATGGCACTGTGCAGGGTGGTCAGCAGACTGGAATAGCAGACTAGAGGCTGGAACAGACAGGGAGGAGGTTCCCACAGGACTGGAACTCAGGAGGGACAGGAAAGCCGGGTCATACACAGACTGGTATACTGGAACAAGGCAGAGGCAAGAGCAGGGTCACTTGAACAAGTCGGGTCAGTATCAGGCAGATAGCAGAAGGACCAGAGGAGCAGGCAGGTACAAAGTCAAGACAAGCCAGGGTCAGATGCAGGCAGACAGCAGGAATAGTCAGGGGCAATCCAGGTAATACACAGGAACAGATTCAGAGTAGCAGGTAACATGCAGGGGACGCTGTAGATCAGACAGCAATGTTTCTGTGAGTCAGCCTGGTTTAAATAGCACCTTTGCGCGTTGAGACCCACAATCGCACACCAGCTTGCAAAGATCTTCTGTTTCTGGCAAGCCTTTCCTGACAATGCCCTCCTCCAAGGGGCAGCCTCCGGATGCCCAACCGGGCCAACTTCTCAGGATGGCACCTTTTAAAAGAGTGGATCAGTCTCTTAGTGTGGATATTACCTTCAGGCTCCCACAAGCTCTATTCTGGTCCATACCCCTTCCATTTAATCAAGAATTGGACTTTTTTATTTCTCTTCCTGCAATACAAGATTGCTTCTACCTCAAATTCTTCCACTCTGTCAATTATTAGAGGTTCTGGAGGATCCATATTCCATTCTGGAAAAGAATTGGGAACAGAGGGTTTTAACAGAGTCACATGAAAGACAGGGTGGATCCTGAATGAGTCTGGTAGTTCCAGCTCATAGGCTGGAGGTGGGAAAAAAGACTGCGCTAATGTAGAACACAAGCTGCTAACACTCAAACATACAAAGTTCAAAGTGAAAAATATAATAATAATGTAGCGCTACTAAAAAGTGAAAATAAATCACAAAAAATGGAAAATAAATAGCACATCTAAAAAAAACAGAAAACAATATAAATTGGCTATGCTGAATATAACCCAGTGAGGGTGTGAGAAAGAATGTCCACAGAAAATCTTAAATGGTATATTCCTCTGGTGAGAGTAATCCCAATCATGAGATAATCAGTGTAAGGCTTGTCTGTAGTCAACAACAGCGGAACTCAAGATATAAATGGGTACTCTTACCAGCTGTGATGGACCCCAAATGCCATACGACAGAGGGATCAGACAGGCTTGGGATCTTATATTATGCATATCAGATGTTGCTGTATTCATCAGATGTCGCTCAGATACTGGACACAGATGGAAGAACCCGTTCAAGGTGGTATCCTCAGCTCCTGGACCGTGAAGCCTCCAAGTACTCCCCTATTAAATAGCCATCTTCAACGATGTTCCGTGGGGGGTCCAGGGAATGATCATGTAAAGTAGAAGGAAGGAGAAGGACTCCAATGGTGCAGGTCAAAAACCAATGAGGTTTATTAAGATTAAAAGTTCAGATGGTAAACACCAATCAATAAAAGTGATCACAGGAACAGATAAAAATTAAATAAAAGCAATGTGGGATACAAGAAATGCTAGCCCGACCGGTTTCGACACTAAGGGGTCTTTAACTGGGGCAAAAAAGGCTGTAAGGTGTGGTCTTTCTTTTCTACAAAGAAGATACCTGCCGGGAGGTGGATGGGCGGATGAAACCCTTTTTCAGATTCTCATCAATGTACTCCTTTAATGTCCCCAGCTCCAGCTCTGTTAGAGGGAAGATTCTCCCAAAAAGAAATTTGGCCCCTGGAAGGAGCTCAATAGTACCATCATAGGCCCGGTGGGAAGGAAGAGTCTCTGCTCCCTTTTTCCTGAAAACGTCCATGAAATCATGATGATCCTTCGGGACTGATTGGCATGGTTAGTAGAAATTGATAGGCACCTACGAAGCTTGGCTGGACAGGTTCTGACATAACGCCCTGGTTCTCCACTATACAAGCACAGGTTATTCAGCCGACGATGTTGGCATTCTTCAACCATAGGTGAGGGACGGAGCAAGCCTAGTTGCATAGGTTCGAAAGTATCCGTGTAAAAGCTGACTGTGCTGGAGGAGCTGGATTAGAGAAACTAGGGACTCTTGGTAACATCCAGGTGGGACAAGATGGTCCTGTTGCTCTCTCCGATCTCCATTTCCTCAGGCGCCAGGGTATGGACAGGTTGATGAGTCCATCCAGGGTTTGGGGTACCCCAACTCGTGCCAGCTCATCTTTTAGAGGGTCTGACAGCCCCATACAGAACTGGTAGCGGAAGGCAGCATCATTACAATTAGTGTCGGCACTCCAACGTCTGAACTTAGCAACGTAGCCTTCCGCCACCCTGCGTTCTTGTTGTAGAGTATGCAGTCCAGCTTCAGCGGTTGCAGAAAGCTGGGTGTCCTCATAAAGCTGGGCCATAGCATCAAAAAAGGTAGTCAGGTTAGTTAAAGCTGCTGCTTTCTGTTCCAGGAGGTGGTGTGCCCAGGCTTGGGGCTCACCCTGTAGCAAGGAGACTGCAAAGCCCACTTTAGTGGCCTCTAAGGAGAAGGTACATGGCTGTAGAGCAAATTATAGTTTGCAGGCATTGCCGAATGCCCTGAATTTACTGCGTTCTCCAGAAAACCTTTCAGGTGTGGGAACTCTTGGCTCAGGAGGAAGCATAACTAATGCAAGAGGAGAGGCTACACTGGCTGAGGAAGCAAAGGGATGTGGAGACCCCTGGCTGCCGGCTGGATATGATAGCACTTGAACACATTCCTCCAATCGGGTGTAGCCTTCTTGTAGATTTTTGAGAGTCTGTGCTAGGCCTATCAGATGTTGGCATAGTTCCTCCATAGGAGAGGTTCCTCACTCAGGTTTCACATGGCCGTATGATACTGTCACGTACCTAGTAGATGAGCCCAATATGCAGAGGAAGGCCTCTCTTATGCCTCTGACTCAAGGCCCCTGATAGAGCAGGAATAGTCAGAGGCAAGCCAGGTAATACACAAGAACAGGTGCAAAATTGCAGGTAACACATGGGGGACACTATAGATCAGAAAGCAATGTTTCTGTGTGTCAGCCTGGTTTAAATAACCCATTTGGTGCCAGGGATTGCGCGCACACGCACCCCCAATTGCGCACCAGCTTGCACAGATCTTCTGTTTCTGGCAAGTCTTTCCTGACAGGTAATGAGTCGGTCAACAGTAAGGCTGCTTTCACACATGCGGACAATTCATTTCATCAGTTCAAAGAAAAAACTGGATGAAGTTTACAGCAGTTTTTTATCAGTTTGTCATCATTTGTCATCCATTTGCCATCTGTTTTTTACATCCGCCAGCTAGAGCCCTTACCCACTTGAGTCCGAGAGACATTTTTTCATGCAAAAACTGACCGTTTAGATCTGTTTTTCGTCAGATCAATTTTTTTAATGGAAGAAAAATAAGCTTTGATCCATTCAAATAAAATGATTTTGACAGAAGCAGATGTAAAAAAATGTAAGTGAATGATCATCCGTTTACATCCATTTTTCCATAGAGATGCATCAATGTCTTCACCGTCAATGGATGGATATATTATATATGATGGATGGATATATTATATATGATGATATATTCATCATTTTTTTTTTTTTTTATTAAACCAACAGGTTGAATGAAAAAAATGACCCGATCCACATTCAATGTGGATGGGGGAATCCTCCCACAGTGCTATTGTGTTCTGACGGTGAGCAGCCTTCCCGGACGTCAGAATACAATGATCAGTACTCCCAGCTATAGCTGGGGGCACTGATCTATCAGGGAAAACCTGACAGGCTGGTTGTACAAAAGTCAATCAGTAGATCAACATCTGTACAACCAGTGTACCCATACATAGATTGAAATTTAGCCGGTCCCTACTGAACCTGCTGTATTTCAGTCCATGTATGGCTAGCTAAATTTAAACAAGTAACACAAGAAATATATACATAAAGCAGCGCTAGTGAAAATAAAATGAATAATATATGACAAACGATCAAAGTATATAAAAAATAATGTGAAATAAATTAAAATAATACATCAATGTACCATGTGAATTTACTAAATGATTAATATAGCGCTAAAATAAATTGTCCATACAAAGTGTGTCCAAAAAGAGAAAGAAAACAACGTCCTTCTTTAGCATTCCTCCATCCATGTAGAAACCATTCAACAAAGTTTGAATACAGATCACCTTTCATATCATTATTCAATAGTAGAGGAGAATTCACCACCCTGTGACACGGTTACAAGCACCTCTTACAATATTTGGTTGACCATCATGTTCTGCAATGGTCTAATTAAGCTCAGCACATAAAATCCAAGGATGGCATACAAACTCTCTTATCAACTGATGTCACCAATGGATGAAAAATAACCCCCCCATCTCCCATAGTAAAGTATGTTTAAAAAAATCTTCCCCTTTATTTTATAGAAAGTGATTCCCAAATCCACATTGAGTGGGTGTAAAACAATAAAATAGATTCCACAAAATTCAGTATAGCGGGCTGATAGCTCCGGCATAAAGAGCGCTAAGTTGGACCGGCAAACAGCATGGACCGACGGTGATACATGATGACATCATGAACAAGTCATGCCCCATCTTATAAATAACATTAGGGCAGGTTTTTCCTGTTTCTCCTTGGAAAAAGCCTGCCTTAATGTGATTCATAAGTTGGGGCGTGACTTGTTCATGACGTCACAATGCACATATTCGCCAGCACACCGTAGACCATCAGATATCATACAAAATTTTTATTGCAGAAAGATCACATCACAAGGGACCAAGTACAACCAAGTGATGATCAATGTCTGACGAAGGGATCCTGCAGGGCTCCGAAGCGTTGCACTTGGTCCTTTGTGATGTGATCTTTCTGCAATAAAAGTTTTGGATGATAACTGATGATCCAATTTTGTAAAATTATTATATGCTAAAGAAGGACTTTGTTTTCTTTCTTCCTTTCTTGACGCGCTTTGTATGAACAACTTATTTTCAGTGCTATATTATTAAGTTTGTAAATTCACATGTTACTTTGATGTAATATTTTCATTTATTTCATGTAATTTTTTTATATACTTTCATCATTTGTCATAGTGTGTATTGTTCATTTTATTTTTACTAGCGCTGCTTTTTGTTTATATTGATTGCATAACTGGTATTACAGTTTCACAGTGGCTGCTTGCACTTATTGTTTGATGACTTAGCGCGGATTTATTTTATATAATTTCTATTAACACAAGAAATATAGCTATATTAATGCCTTAATTGGAACATTTAAACATTTAAAAGTGTACAATGCTTTTAAAAGCACAAGCTTTTTAAATGCCTTGGGTTTCCTAAGACTGTGGTCAGAAGAGTAGATTTTTTTTAGTTTATAAAATTTGGACTCCTTGTGGAGTGCAAAAACAAGGGAAACACCATTTTTATAGAGAGCATATATACGTAATAGAAAATAGCCTGTATCAAAGAATTTTTTTTTTCCAAAAACAAACTTTTTTCACATTGTTATCTTATTAAAAATAACACAAAATAGCAACCTAAATGGTAATAATAAACTATCATAAAAATCTAAAAGTACAGCATATAGTAAAATAATATCATTGTACCCTGTTTCCCCAAAAATAAGCCCTACCCTTAAAATAAGACCTAGCGTGAGTTTCTGGGATGGCTGCAATATAAGCCCTACCCCAAAAATAAGCCCTAGTTAAAGTCCTTGTAAAATCATGTAATCCGTTCTGTAAAAATATTATATAATGTGCAGTGTGTCACCTGGTGTAACTTTATTGTGGAAAATACCTTATTTACAGCGCCGTTGGGCGCTCACATGACCCCTGGAGCTCTGCTCTTCTACTCTCGGCTGATGTCAGCAGCCCCTCCCTCTACAGCACTAGGAGCGGGGCTGATGTCAGTGGAGATCTCAGCCCCACCCTCTGCAGTATTCGGAAGAAGTTCTCTGGCGGGTCACGTGAGCTCCCAGTGGCACTGTAAATAAGGTATTTTCTACAATAAAGTTACACAAGGAGACACACTGCACATTATATAATCTTTTTACAGAACGGATTACATGATTTTACAAGGTCTTTAACTGAGGTTTATTTTTGGGATTACAGAATTTCACAATGTTGACTCACGATAGTTATTTCAAAATAATATGCCAAAAAACACTTCTTTTTTTTCACTCTTCAATTGATTTAGGCCATCCAAGATTAAATATTCCTTATGAAAATTGATATATCTATAGGTGTTTCACTTAAAGTGGTTGTTTGCCCAGAAAAAGAAAAGCCTGTAAGGCAAAGGCATAATGAGCTAGTATGCTAGTATGCACCCCATGCTAGCTCATTAGGAAGTACTTACCTTAGAACGAAGAGCTGGCATCGCCTCCCGGTCACCGCTGAGGGAGCTGTTCCCTGTGCGTTTCTTCCGGGTTCATGGCTCCGGCGCTGTGAGTGGCTGGAGCCGCGATGACATCACTCCCACACATGGACGCGGGGGTCCCCTTTCCGGCAAGGAGCTCTGATTTTCCGGCAGTGTCCGGACCTTCAGAGTGCATGCGCTGCTGACATCAGCGGCTGCATGCAAGGTGAATTTCTTCTAAACCGTACAGATTTAGGAGGAATTCATTTTAGCTACAGGTAAGCCTTATTATCAGTTTACCTGTAGGTAAAATGTGAAAGCGGGGTATACAACCACTTTAATCCTTGTGTTTTGCCCTGGCATGTTGCTTACAAACAAAATATCTAGAGACACTATGATACTTAAAATTCTTTTAAAAATAGTTTTTGAATGTTGCACATATCTAAAAAAAAGTTTCTCTGTGAACCAAGTTACATAGGAACCCATACAGGCATTGCAAATTACAAAACTACTTCCATAAGACTTATGAAATGAGATATTGAAAAAAGCAATATCTCATAAATAATAAACACACAAGATAGACAATTGGAGTGATAATATTTATAACTCCCCTTTTCTGTATTTTCTTGTCAACCTAAACATTTTGAGATCAAAGCTAATTTAAAAACCTACAAGGAACAAAAAGATCCGCCTCCATGGAAGGCACACGCCATATGACGCGTCCTCGCAGGTAACAGCTCCTTTAAAACTGTGGGCTGGACCACACTGTGTCGTTGCTGAAGACACCGTGTGGTCCCGCCCACAGTTTTAAAAGAGCTGTCACCTGCGAGGATGTGTCATATGGCGTGTGCCTCCCATGGAGGCAGATCTTCTTTATATTTTTTTTCGGTCCGTCTGCGAAGGTAAATGGACTATGTGGGATAGTTTTAATTTTTTATGTTTTAATAAAGGACTTCTCCCATGGTGTGTGTTGGTTTTTTTTACCATTTTCACCCTTTTTTTGTGAAATGGTACAGGTACAATGTAACCGTTACCATTTCAAACAGTGGGGAGGCGGGATCTGGGGGTGCCCTTGTTAAAGGGGGCTTCCAGATTCCAGTAAGCCCCCCACCCGCAGACCCCCACAACCATCGGGCAAGGGTTGTGGGGATGAGGCCCTTCTCCCCATCAACATGGGGACAAGGTGCTGTGGGGGGGCTACCCCAAAGCACCCTCTCAATGTTGAGGGCATGTGGCCTGGTACGGTTCAGGAGGGGGAGGGGGCTGCTCTCTCGTTCCCCCTCTTATCCGAGCATGCAACCTAGCAGGCCTCAGGAAAAGAGGGGGATGAGAGAGCGCCCCCCCTCCTGAACAGTACCAGGCCACATGCCCTCAACATTGGGAGGGAGCTTTCGGGTAGCCCCCCAAAGCACCTTGTTTCTATGTTGATGGGGAGAAGGTCCTCATCCCCACAACCCTTGCCCGGTGGTTGTGGGGGTCTGCGGGCAGAGGGCTTATCAGAATCTGGAAGCCCCCTTTAACAAGGGGACCCCTAGATCCCGGCCCCCCCATTTGAAATGGTAACAGGTATATTGTACCCGTACCATTTCACAAAAAAAGTGTGAGAAATTGTAAAAAAATAACACACACCATGGGAGAAGTCCTTTATTAAAAAATAAAAAAATAAAACTGTCCCACGTAGTCCATTCACCTCCACCGATGGACCGAAAAAAAAAAAAAAGAAGATCTGCCTCCATGGAAGGCACACGCCATATGACGCGTCCTAGCAGGTGACAGCTCTTTTAAAACTGTGGGCTGGACCACACGGTGTCGTTGCTGAAGACACCGTGCGGTCCCGCCCACAGTTTTAAAAGAGCTGTCACCTGCGAGGACACGTCATATGGCGTGTGCCTCCCATGGAGGCAGATCTTCTTTATTTTTTTTTTCGGTCCATCTGCGAAGGTAAATGGACTATGTGGGATAGTTTTAATTTTTTATGTTTTAATAAAGGACTTCTCCCACGGTGTGTTGTTTTTTTTTACCATTTTCACACTTTTTTGTGAAATGGTACAGGTACAATGTACCGTTACCATTTCAAACAGGGGGGAGGCGGGATCTGGGGGTGCCCTTGTTAAAGGGGGCTTCCAGATTCCGGTAAGCCCCCCGCCCGCAGACCCCCACAACCATCGGGCAAGGGTTGTGGGGATCAGGCCCTTCTCCCCATCAACATGGGGACAAGGTGCTGTAGGGGGCTACCCCAAAGCACCCTCCCAATGTTGAGGGCATGTGGCCTGGTATGGTCCAGAAGGGGGAGGGGGCTGTTCTCTCGTCCCCCCTCTTATCCGAGCATGCAACCTGGCAGGCCTCAGGAAAAGGGTCTGGTATGGATTTTTGGGGGGACCCCACGCCATTTTTCAAAAAAAATTGGGCGCGGGGTTCCCCTTAAAATCCAAACCTGACCTGAAGGGTATGATATGGATTTTGAGGGGGACCCTCACGCCATTTTTTTTTATTTTGGCATGGGGTTTCCCTTAATATCCATACCAGACCTGATTGGCCTGGTATGGAATTTAGGGGGAACCCCCACGCATTTTTTTTTTAAATTTTGGTTCTGGGTTCCCCTGTGTGGGAATCTCATGCCGTTTTTATCAATGAACCTTTATGTTTATTGCCGGATCGACAATTTATTATAGCCGCGAGTAGTTTTAAATCCTTTTTTTCCTTTAGAAATGTCATTTTGCTGTCAAACTGTTCTAAACACGGGAAACATGCGCCACTTTACAGACATACTATAGACACCCACCAGGTACAAAATTTAAAGGAATATTACACTTTTTATGACAATAACTTGCATATTAACCTTTAAAATTAACACTTTTGATTTCTCCCATAGACTTTTAAAGGGTGTTCCGCGGCTTTCGAATTTGCCACGAACACCCCAAATTGTTTGCTATTCGGCGAACGGGTGAACAGCCAATGTTTGAGTCGAACTCATGCTCGACCCGAACATAAAGCCCATTCCTAATTGCTACCTATATACCTTGAAATTTTCCACATTTTGTCATGTTACAACCAAAAACGTGAATGTATTTTATTGGGATTTTATGTGATAGGCTAACACAAAGTGGCACAAAATTGTGAAGTGGAATGAAAATGACAACTGGTTTTCAATTTTTTTTTACAAATAAATATCTGAAAAGTGTGGCATGCATTTGTATTCAGCCCCCTTTACTCTGATACCCCTAACTAAAACCTAGTGGAACCAATTGCCTTCAGAAGTCACCTAATTAGTAAATAGAGTCCACCTGTGTGTAATTTAATCCCAGTATAAATACAGCTGTTCTGTGAAGCCCTCAGAGGTTTGTTAGAGAACCTAAGTGAACAAACATTATCACGAAGGCCAAGGAACACACCAGACAGGTCAGGGATAAAGTTGTTGAGAAATTTAAAGTAGGGTTAGGTTATAAAAAAATATCCCAAGCTTTGCACATCTCACAGAGCACTGTTAAATCCATCATCCGAAAATGGAAAGAGTATGTCATAACTGTAAACCTACCAAAACATGGCCATCCACCTAAACTGACAGGCCGGGCAAGGAGAGCATTAATCAGAGAAGCAGCCAAGAGGCCCATGGTAACTCTGGAGGAGTAGGAGGTCTGAGAATCTGTCCACAGGACAACTTTTAGTAGTGCACTCCACAAATCTGGCCTTTATGGAAGAGTGGCAAGAAGACAGCAATTGTTGAAAGAAAAAGCCATAAGAAGTCCTGTTTGCAGTTTGTAAGAAGCCATGTGGGGGACACAGCAAACATGTGGAAGAAGGTGCTCTGGTCAGATGAGACTAAAATTGAACTTTTTGGCCTAAAAGCAAAACGCTATGTGTTGCGGGAAACTAACACTGTATATCCCACTGAACACACCATCCCCACCGTGAACACATGGTGGTGGCAGCATCATGTTGCAGGGATGTTTTTCTTCAGCAGGGACAGGGAAACTGGTCAGAGTTGATGGGACAATGGATAGAGCCAAATACAGGACAATCTTAGAAGAAAATCTGTTAAAGTATGCAAAAGACTTGAGACTGGGGTGGAGGTTCACCTTACAGCAGGACAACTACCCTATACATACAGCTAGAGCTATAAAGGAATGGTTTAGATCAAAACATATTAATGTGTTAGAATGGCCCAGTCAAAGTCTAGACCTAAATGTGAAGTATCTGTGGCAAAACTTGAAAATTGCTGATCACAGACTCTCTCCAGCCAATCTGACAGAACTTGTGCTATTTTGCAAAGAAGAATGGGCAAAAATGTCACTCTATAGATGTGAAAAACTGGTAGAGACATACCAAAAAAGATTTGCAGCTGTAGTTGCAGCGAAAGGAGGTTCTACAAAATATTGACTCAGGGGGGCTGAATACAAATGCACGCCACACTTTTCAGATATTTATTTGTAAAAAATATTGAAAACCATTTATCATTTTCCTTCTACTTCACAATTATGTGCCACTTTGTGTTGGTCTATCGCATAAAATCCCAATAAAATACATTTAACTTTTTGGTTGTAACATGACAAAATGTGGAAAATATCAAGGGATATGAATACTTTTTCAAGGCACTGCAGCCCTCTTGGTGTGAATGGCTTTTGATTTTTTTCTGTGTTCTTGGTATACTGAATACTTGGAGGCTCTATTCTAATGCCGCGTACACACGGTCGGACTTTTCGTCTACAAAAGTCCAACGGACGCTGACGGACTAAAGCTGGCTGGTAATCCGATCGTGTGTGGGCTTCTTCGGACTTTCAACGTACTTTTTTAGCCTCAAATCCGACGTACTTTAGATTTGAAACATGCTTCAAATCTTTACGTCGTAACTACGACGGACCCCGAAGTCCGCTCGTCTGTATGCTAGTCCTACGGACAAAAAAACGACGCATGCTCATAAGCAAAAACTAAACGGAAGCACTCGGTCTAGTAAAACTAGTGTTCGTATTGTAGGTAGCACATTCATCACGCTGCAAAATCTGTGATCGTTGAATGCAGCGCATTTTATTTCTTCTTTACGAATGCTCTAAAGAACGAAGGTGTTTTGCTGTTCATAATCAGAGTTCTCCCAAACTGATTTCTGAATTCTTTTTCTCTTTGATCTCATGAATGATATAGTATGCTTTTTATAAACAATGTTTCCATACTAATAATACTTTTTCCCTTATTTTATTTTTTTTTTAGGTTTGTAAAGTTACCACAAAGAACCCATTATTCTTTTTTATTTTTTTTCTAGTGATTATTTTTTAATTTTTAGATAAAGTTAACCCAAAGCACCGTTTTTGTTTATGTATATTTTTTTTTTTCAAGACTTACCACTTGAACATTCTTAACATTAGTAAT